>LPNX011161529.1:183596-386553 GCA_001517045.1 Pseudotsuga menziesii
TGGGGGTGTTCTTAAAATTATCGATGGACCATACCCTCCTTATATAAAATAGTGAGCATTAAGGGTGGTTTTGGGAGACTTGAAAATCACCTTCCTACGCAGTCTCGATCTAGTAATTTTCATTTTTGGAGCTTTTCTTTTTCCAAGTCGACCTCTGCATTCTTTTGTATACTTTCCTACAGTATACCGTGTCATACCATAGACCAAATACCTTCCCTAAAACCCTTCCTTAAGTTCCAAATCCTTCTACCTTTCTGGAAGCCAAATTTTAATGTTTTTCTTGCCTCTTTAAGCTAGTGTGCCTATTCCCTTAGTAATTTTGGCCTAGGTATATTACACATGTTCCCCACGAGTTGGAACATGGTCAACACCCACATTTGAGGTAAGGATGACATTTTTATTATATGCAATTAATGTACACATTTCATTAAAAAACAAAACAAACCCTATCTTAAAAATAATGATATAATACCTTATCAATTTTGAGTTAATGATGTTGTTGAATCCTTCAATAAGATTGTTAGCACTCAGAATTGTATCCTACATTGAAGAGGTAAATCCCAAGGTAACAACAAAACCACTTTAATAAAGAAAGTTGACCTCTTCCTTTCTAGAGAGGGATCTCTCACAATTTTTCATCAGGGCCAGATACACAAACAAAATAAAATTTAGATGTGTTGGTGGTTGAAAAAAAGCAAGCATGCATTGGGTTATGGAGTCACAAATACTTAAAAGAATCACAGAACTGTTTCCATAAGAAATACTAAAAAATCAAGGTAGCACTTGGTTACGGTCAAAATTTTGTTTGTATGGTGATAAAGAAGAAAGAATGACAGTCCATCAATACATAGCATCAAGGAGATGAATGTTGCATCAACTTTGGTAAGAAATGTTGGTGAATACCTGAAAAAAATAGCGAAAGCATAACCATATGAATTATGAACTATTATACACTCATTCCATATAGGGAGAAAACACAATGGCAATTTAAATAGGAAGACATGCACACAAGAAGGGAAAATACAGAATGTAGCTACAATATACACAGGAATCTTTGCAGCAACATGCCAACATTTGGCTCTGTAAATTCATTATTAAGGGAAGATATCAAAATACACAACCCTAAACCTCATGGGTTCCAACCTCATATACCTATACTGAGGGTATAATTATAGTATCATAGGCTCCTGAGACCAACCTCAAAACAGAGCCAAATTTAGTTACATGTAGGAATCAAAATCATAACAAATTCAATGATCTGGCACATTTTCCATGATCATAAACAAAACAGGAAAGCATGCTGAGATGCACATGATGGATCAATTAGGGAAATTTGATAGGAGGGATTCAAGATCGCTTGATCCAAAACGATGGTTTAGAACCTCCTTCGACATTCTGCAATGGTTTCCTTCATGTCTGCATATTCACCTGCGAAAAATGTTTCTGGACCATTGATATTTACCTGCTTAGATCCACACCGTTGAAAAATGCACCATCACGCTTCATAAAGTGATATTTGCATCTCTAATTTCCAAACACGATATCCGATGGGGAGGGGAAACATCATTCACGTATGTTTCTCATCATGTAGGCACTCTTCTGACTTTCACCATGCATGTTATACTGGTGGAATCAATATCCACCATTGATATGAGATCAAGAGTGATTTGGGCCATTGAAAGCTGCAAGGGATACTTGTTTCTGCATATCAATAAGTCTTCTTACCTTTTGCACATGTTTCTCTTTTCTGCACCATCAATCTTAGAAAAAAAATTTCCCCAACATTGATCTGAGGTCTGCAGAAAGTGGAAAGTGGACTTCTACTTTTCCTAGACCAAAATCCTATGTTTTCCTCTTTCAGATGTTTTCCTTTCCACCCTTTTATTTCTGCTTCATTGATATTGTGCGGGAGCTCCCTGAACCGTATATCTTATGGATCACGAAAAGCGGGACTTTAAATTTTCACAACCAAATTATTATGTTTTCCGCCTTCCAATCTTGTCCTCTCTGTTCTTTTCTAATCCATTGATCTTTGGCGGAAGCACTTTGAGCCATAGATATTGGAATGCAGAAAGTGGAAATCAGGTTTCCCAAGTTTTATAACCCGAAACTTTACCTTCTTCTACTTTCTCCTCTTTCTTTTTTTCGAGCTGTTGATCTGTGTGGAAGTTCTCCCGGACCGTTGGATCTCGGACTACGGAAATAGAAAATTAGGAATCTAAATTTCAAAGCCAAAAGTTTTTCCTTTTTCGCTTCTACCTTTTTTTGGACCATTTATCTTTTCCAGAGACATTTTGGGCCGTTGGGTTTCTCACTACGGGGGGTGGAAGTCGGGTTTTATCACTTTTTACATTGAAACTTGTCTTTTTCTCCTTTTCTTTCCTTATTTTTCCCTTGCAGGAATGATTTTTGGCCTTTAATCTTTTGTGTTGCACATCCCAGCTGTCCATTTCCTATTATCATTCAACTAAGGGCTTATTTCTTCATTTACATTCATTTTCAAGGTCGAAAAACATAATTTCTTAAGTGTTTGGCATTCCAAATCTAGAAATGTCCCTTCAAACATCTGCAGAACCTCGTCAACATTCTTAAAGGTCCTATGATATGAAAATTTACACACCATATTCATCACTTTACTAGCCAAATCCCTTATCAATTGTTTATCCAAAAAATGGTGCTAACAACTGGCTCCAACTTGGGATGCTATCCTCCCTGCGAGGTAGTAAAGAACGTCGTAGACCAGGTTCAAAATCCATTGGGAGGCTCCTAAGATTTCATGAAATTCCCAACATGATTTGAAAACAAAAAAACTAAACTGATGCTAAAACAAACTATAAAATTACTAAAAGAAATGCTCATCATGTCGAGCTTATTCATACCTACCTACCCTACTTTCTAAGCATCAATTCCCAGTCAAGTAACTTATGACTTCTATGAATCCAATCAAGCAAATGATACCATAAACCAATTTTCTCCTCATGCTTGATAAAAAATAGAGATGAAAGAATTAATGGAAAAAGTTTATGATAAAGGAATTGATCTTTACTGTAAAGACATAACCATCCATTACCACTGCAAAACTTCTCCATGTATTCTTCCATTGGATCATGTCAACCTACAAAAATTTATGTTAAGTGCTTGTCATGATAAGGCTACTCCAACTACAACTCTCCTAGCACTCTGCGAAAATGCTCTTCAATAAAACCATGCAAGGAATGATCCTGACCCTTTGCAAATGAGACATCAACTTCTTCATTTAAAATATAAGAATTTAAAACCTGATTCCTTACAAGTGTTTCAAAGAAAATATCATTATGATTTTCCATAGAATCAAGCCAAGTAATTTCTGAATCTAAAAAACATAAAGATATATCCCATTTGGATTCCTCCTCTTCTTCTTGGTGATCCAATCCATTATTGTAGTCTGTTGTTTGAGGTGCATCATCCAAGTGGCCATCTTCACATTCATTATATTTAGGCATGCTGAAATATTCTTTAAAAATATCACTAACACAGTTTTCAACATGGTGATTGCACTCTTCATAAATAAAATTAGGATGAATCTCTTCATGTACATTACCAGGATTATTATATTCTTGGTCATAAAAATAAGGATTGGAATGTGGAGCAGTTTCTAGTTGTTCACCCTTCTCATCATCCTCCTTGTGATTTAAGCTCCCATGGAAAACTGTTGTTTCTTCTGGAAAAATTTCGGGAGTTGAATAATATTAGGAAGGATTTGATTGATAGACCCAACTTATCTCTTGGTCATACAAATACATACAATAATTATGCAAACTATCATCAGTTTTAGGGAAAGAAAAATAGCTGGTGGAATCAGAGTTTTAGCTTATGTCAACTTTAGTCAAGGAAGACACTGTCACCTACTGGGAATTTTCTTGAATATCATGGAAATTGGTTTGTATTTATTTTTAAGCTGATTATTCATGTAATATCTCTAAAACCTATTCATCCATATACTGATCATCATTGCATTTGTCTTTCACATTTTTAATGAACTCTTTATCGTGTGTGCAAAAATATTGAATTGACAACAGAGAAGGATATCGATCTTTGAAATGTTCATGAAATGCTGTATGAAAGTTCTTAAGAGGATAAAATTATTGATGCTAATCCCTCATACCATGACCTTGAATTTTCTTCTAAACTAGCCATGATCATTTTCATTAAAGAATCCTCATGCACTTCAACTCCTAGCTTATGTATATTCTTATGAAATCTAAACAAATGAATGTCGGTATCTCATTATTTTGATCTTTGAATCTTGGAATATACATTAGCAAATATATAGTGGGTATTAGATTTGGAAAACCAAGAATGTGAGCATGATTCATAGGAGCATAAATTCTATATACAGAACCCATATTGTTGATGGAGAAACTGAATTAGTTCCTCAAACATTGCAACCCCTTTGATAGTGGAGCTGTTGTAGAATATTATGAAGACTAGATTCTTCACAAATGGAGTCACCAAGTGAAAGGAGCATGATCTTATTTATTTTTGACCATTTTTCACCATCAACAATCATATCTAAAACCCTGAACCTTCATACTTAGGGAATATTTGAACCCTCCTCCCCATATCGGTCCTTTTGGCCGCTAGTATCCCCAATGGAATCACCTTATAGAAGCTTTGAGTGAAAACTCCAGGGAAAATTATACGATCTTTTTCAAATGTGAGAGTCTCTGTTTTCCCATAGAAACCCTTTCTTCTTGGAATCTTTTTCATTTTTCCCAAGGATGATTTGCACTGTCATCCCCGGAAACCGCACCAATTTGTTAGCACTCAGAATTGCACCCGAGGTTGCAGATGGTAAATCCCAAGGTAACAACATAACCACTTTAAGGAAGGAAGATGACCTCTTCCTTTCTAGAGAGGGATCTCTCACAAAATTTGATTAGGGCCAGATACACAAACAAAATAAAATTTAGATGTGTTGGTGGTTGAAACAAAGCAAGCATACATTGGACTATGGAGTCACAAATACTTAAAAGAATCACAGAACCGTTTGCATGGGAAATACTACAAAGGTAAGGTATCACTTAGTTATAGTCAAAATGTTGTTGGTCTGGTGATAAAGAAGAAATGATGACAATCCATCAATATAGAGAAACGAGGAGATTAATTCTACATCAACTTTGGTAAGAAATATTGGTGAATACCTGAAAACAATAGCTAGAGCATAAAAATATGAATTCTAAAATATTATACACTAATTCTAGATATGAAGAAAACATAATGAGAAGTTAAACATGAAGACATGCACACAAGAAGGGAAAATACATACTATAACTACAATATACACATGAATCTTTGCAGTAACAGGCCAACATTCATCTTTGTAAATTCATTATTAAAAAAATATCTCAAAATACACAACCCTGAACCTCAAGGGTTCCAACATAATCTACCTCTATTGAGGGTATATTTATAGTATCACAGGCTCCCGATATCAACCTCGAAACAGAGCCAAATTTAGTTACATGTTGGAATCAAAATCATAACAAATTCAATGATTTCGAAAATTTTCCATGATCATAAACAAAACAGGAAAGCATGCTGAGATGCACATGTTGGATTAATTAGGGAAAATTGATAGCACTGATTCAAGATCGCTTTCTCAAAAGCGATGGTTCAGAAACTCCTCCGATGTTATGCAATGGTTTCTTTCATGTCTACATATTCACCTACGAAAAAGCTTCTGGATCATTGATCTTTACCTGCTTAGATCCACACCATTGAAAATGCACCATAGCGCTTCATAAAGTGACCTTTGCATCTCCAATTTCCGAGCGCGATATCCAATGGGGAGGGGAAAAATCATTCATATATGTTTCTCATCATGCAAGCACTCTTTCGACTTTCAACATGCATGTTATATCGACGAAATCAATCTCCACCATTGATATGAGATCAAGGGTGATCTGGGCCATTGAAAGCTGCGGGCTTTACCTGTTTCCACATATCAGGAAGTCTTCTTACCTTGTGCACATGTTCCTCTTTTCCACACCGTCGATCTCAAACATAAACTTTCCCCAGCATTGATCTGAGGTCTGGGAAAAGTGGAAATCAGGATTCTACTTTTCCTCGACCAAAATCCTATGTCTTCAACTTTCCAATGTTTTCATTTCCACCCTTTTCTTTCTACACCATCAATCTTGTCTGGGATCTCCCCAAACTGTACATATTGCATATCACTGAAAGAGAGACTTTAACTTTTCACGACCAAATTCTTATGTTTTCTGCCTGTTGTCAGGAATTTCGCACCTTTTGCTAACAGAAGTTGTTCCTCTGGTCTGAATGGTTCAAATGTAGAACAAATAAGTCACAACAAGGGTGATAAACTTTTCCTAGAAGCTACGAACACCTGGAATACGATCTTCAGATATTTATGTAATATTTCACCTATGGCAAAGATATCCAAGAAGATACTTGCAAAAACACATCAATCACACAAATATCAAAGTAACAAAGTATTATCCATAGATCTATATTGGTGACTAAGGAATCCAATAATAAACATGCAAGATTATACAAGTCAAGTTATATGGGAATAAAATCACTTTGCATTAATGAATAATGAAGAGTTACAACCTGCGCCTTAGTGTTGAATGCACTCCTTCACAATACTGATGTCTTATCCCCAATAGCTCAAACTTGCTTCTCTATGCTCACTCTTAAGGAATCGGGCCAGAATGTCAAAATGGCAGCATGCCTTTTCTCTCTCTCAACCATGGGATATGAGCATGTTTATATAGGCTTCAAATGGATAGATATGGTTGAGATTTTGGTGGGTGAGGTGGATAGGAGATCAACAAAAGAGGGATTTTGAGCTCAACTGACCCAAATGAATAGGGATAAGGCCTGACATGAATCTTTTTATATAGAAGCTTCGTGAAGCTTCCTTTTTTCACTTTTTACCAAGGGCACCGCTCCTACTCCTTTATGACAAAGCAGTTTTAGGCAGAACTACTCTTCAAACAAATAGTAAAGGATATGCCACCATTTGTATTCAACACAATTCAGGCGATGCTGAAGAAGGTACCGCTCCTAAACTTAAGGGGTGAAGCGGTGCTGGTTTTTCACATGAAAATTTGACATGTGGATCAATGGTTTTCACTTCAATATTTGGGAATGAGGGAAAACATAGATTTTCAGGATCTTATCACATTTTGGTGATGAGATTTAGGTGTAACAAAATGCCCCCCAAATCATGCGGATAGAGGGATATGATAGGCGAGAGCTTTGATAAAGGAAGTTATCATTTCAAGGCAAGAATCATCTTGATCGGAGATCAACAACAACCAGGAATATGTAGTACATCAATACTTTTGAATCATGAGAAAATGTGTCTTCACCATGGCTATAGGTCAATACAAGGAATATCCATGGGAGAGATAAACAAACATGGCTACTAAAATACAACGTAGATCCATGTGATAGAGGACTCAAACTTGGACATAGCTGCCAAACATACAACGCAGATCTATTTCATGTAGATGCAAATTTGAGCATAGCCACGACCATACAAATGTGGATCCATGTTGATACTACATACAATATACTCCATCGCAACCTAGGGAGAAAGCTATGAGTGCTTTATAAAAAATACCCAGGGTCTTCGTCTCATCTTCCACAAAGTATGATTCTATCCATTTGATTACAATGATATGAAGTTGAACATGGTAAAAACCACTTGATTATCGGTCAATGATGTAAGCCGTTAAGAAGTGCAAGAGAGATCACCATTGATGTCAATGATTCCCAAGGTACCCTAGTACAATCAACTGAGTGTGAATAGATGTTTTGATGTCAAACACCCAGTGGAGTCTATCAATCAAAGGCCAATGATGTGAAACTTTGTCAATAGAGAGAGAATATGTCATTAGGGCATATAGATCTCAAGGTACTACAATTGTTTCAAAGACTATTTCCCATATGATGAGCTGATGTCGACAGGAATAGTCTCATCGAAGAAGGGCCATGACAAATCCCACATCGACGACACAAAAATCGAAACAAAGTTCTAGAATGTTGTAGATAATGTAACCATAGAAATGATTCAAAATTATTGACACAAAGGCTGTTTTAACTACAGAGGAAAAAACTCTTACTTCCTTTAAACATCGGGTGGCACGATAATAGACTTGGAAACATGACTAGACCAGGCAGACACACAGTGCGACAATGGAAAATGCATTCTTTTGAAAAACTCAAAGGAGTGACATGACTCATGAAATTGGATTGACTTGTAAGTCAGTTAAATACCCAATTGAATAAATTATATGTGTTACGGAGAAAACTTCCTATGGCTTGGGGTACCAAAATAGACAGAGTAACTGCAGAAATCAATCATTTTCCATATGCAAGAGAAACCAAACATCTAACACTAAAGGATCTCGAAACATACCTTATTCTGGTTGGTTGATGTAGATCCCTGTTGAGCTTTTCCACTCTCACTTGTATTAGCAATTTGCTCTCTCAACATTCAACAAACAAGACAAGCATGCTATATAATTGTGTTAGACCTACTCTAGAATATACAATCAATAACATATAAAAATTTAAAAGCATCCATGGATTCAATACTCATTTAAATACAAATTATTGGACAGGAAAAGATATTTCTATTAATATAAATCAGATATTACAATAGTGACAACCTCTGTTGCCATGTCTGCGAACCAGAGAAACTGAGTCCTCCACGTGGGCCTCCACCACTTCAATCCTCCATCTCTTGATAGCAAGTTCACAAGAAAAATTCAAGCTTGGGAAGAACACAAAGTGCTCCAAGGGACAAAGGGATGCAGACTCAAGTATATGCTCCAATAATAATGGACTATAGTTTTCTTGCTCTTCAATTCCTCTCCTTTCAATGTATCCAAAGGGTTCATTATATAGTGCTTTAATGGGGTAATGTAAGGTCAAATCCGAGTGATATTAAGGAATATGAAAGGCCAAGAGACAAGTGACTCAGATCCACATCAAGGAAAACTCCAAAACTATTTGGCCTTTTACACATTCCGATGTACATAGGTTTGAGGGTCATATCCACGTATATATGTGAGAATAGGTTTAAAAGTCGCGTATAGAAAATAATGCATGTTTTTAGGGATGATATTCGAAACATAAAAGGTACAAAAATGGTCCATGGGGTCCAAAGAGTCTACAGAGGGATAGGGAAGGCCATAAAGGTGTGATCCACCATGTGTGATAAAATCAGCTGTAACAGATGCCCCCTAATATGTGAGGTCAGAGGGGTGATATGATGCCTGAAATACATTATAAGTCCATCCCAAAAGTGGAGTGATGAATAACCAGGTGGAAGAACTAGCCATACAATAGTATAATACAATAATCAAACTCTGCACATAATTGCAAGTAGATATAGCAGTCCCGGATACATAAGAGTACAATGGCCATGAATAGGCATGATACAAAATATGACATGTGTGGTCATTGCCACGTACAATATAGATAGATCAGAATATCCATGATGAAGATATACAAAGGATCATGATCTCCATGAAAGTTAAATATATATAATGGATCAAGATCTCCATAATGGCTGAAGATATCTGACATACACTAGAATCAAGTCACGAGAGCTGAAATCTCATGAACACTGGCACGATCAAGGAGGTAGCATATATAAAATGCCACCAATATGGAATGTCTTCTACACAATCCACTACGATTACATGTCTTAATATGTGAATATAGGTGTCGAGGTGAACATATTAGCCCATCATCTGATTACCAGTCATTGATGTATAGCGTTAACAGACGCGAGATCACCCATCGATAATGAAAATGGGAATCAAGGTACTAGAGTGCAAAGTAACAAGTGTGGATAAATGTGTTGAGGTCGAACAATTGAAAGGATCCATCGATCAAGGGACATTGATGTATTCCCAAAACTGTCAATGGCGAGAGAACCTGCCACTAATGACTGCAAGTCTCAAGGCACTCAAAAATGACTCTAGATTCCTATCCCAGAATAAATGATCTGAAGTCGATGGGATGAAATCCACTCAAAGGAGGGAATTAATGCATCCCTCATCATCCAACATGAGGTACTTAGAAAAGCTATATAATGTGGAAGGACTCAATCATAATGTGCACGAACCAGTATCAGTACCGGGAATGGTCGACATGCAAAGTCAAGAGAACTCAGGAATGACCAACTTAGGTTTCAACTTCCTTCTAACAATAGCATAAAGACGAATGGTGATTGAATGTAGGAAGTATAGATTCAATATACAAAACTGGGACATCTCTATGACACAGGAGGCATTGAGAGAGGCTCCATAGGGACTGGAAGATTAACCAATCGGTGGAGATAAAATCAGAGAAACTAGTATATCTCCTAAAGTCAAACTATTAACCCAACCAACGGATGTGATATACAGTGCTCTGTTTGAAGGAGACATGACTCGACTGCTGCTAAAGATAACATCTTTTCCTATCCGGCTTTTTGGTTTTTTGATTTTTTTGGACTTTTTCAAATATTTTGAAAAGCTTGAAAAAAAATAAAAGTGCTTTATAGTTACAGACTAGGAGGAGACAAGTGTCAAGGGGAAAAAAATAGTTCCAAGCAGTGGAACATACCTATGTTCAATGCAAGGACACATGTGTAGGATAGAGACACTTGGGAGAAAGTCCCCTCTCGGTAGAAAATGGAGAATCAAGCTGCTAAGGATATGTAAAATGGCTCTGCGTGGCTAGACATGAGACAAGCTCGGGCTATATAGCTGATAATGAAAGTGAGGGAAGCCAACATAAGGATCAATAAGGCAAGCAAAACTCATGATAATGCAATTACAACTTGAAATAAGGGAGTCATGGGGAAAAATTCCAGCAAAAAGATCAAGAGGAGTATGAGGCTCTTGCACAAATTCATGGCGATAATATACAAAGGACTCCCACACCCTAAGGGAAAAAATGTCGGCATGGGCACCAAATGCAAAATAGGAGCTAACTAGGGCACCCATGTATGGTCAAGCTCTACCATTCATATCATGTCACTTCTAAAAGCAACAAGGAGGTTTTGTGAAACCTAACCTAAGGTTATAATGAAATGGTCATAAGGTCATGCAAAGATAAAATGGATGTGAAACCTAACCTATATTCCAGTTTAGACATAATACCTAAAATTGACACAAACGGGTCATAACCACAGTCAAAACGGTGCTCAAAATGGACTCCTATATCATCAAATTAGTCCAAATTAGTCCAAAATGGGCAAAAACGGTTCAAAACTATAGAAAGTGGGTAAAAAAATTCAAATTTTTCAAATTTTTTTAATAAATAGTAAAAAATTCAAAAATTCCAAATCATTTGAAATTTTCACCCATTGGAGCTCAAAACTTCCAACATGAATTCCGAGAGCTTCGTCCGGTGAAATTCGACACCATTTCTTCCAGGTAACTCCTCATGTCCTCCTCTTTCTATTTCATGCAAATTTCTTGAATTTCCATGGTCAAATTTAATTTTTAAGATAGTATAAAATGGTCATTTGGGCCCACGTGGATATTGGAGTTTTTTCCATGTATAGGGCTATCCATATGTGAAAAAACCTCCCTAAACCGCGTACATACGTGGTTGTTTTGCAAATAGTCGCGTATGCGACCACACATGAGGTTTTTTAAGGTATCTAATGACCAAAAATCAATTTTAATATGAAGGATAGTTCTAGAATGGAGAGAGAGGGAACATGGAGATGTAGAAGTGGTTGTCCAAGGTGATTTAATGGCTCAACAAGCTCTTCGTGCATGCGGTTTATATAATTTTTGGTGTCTTGGTAGCCTGAGGGCCAAACCAAGACTCTTGCAGATACTAGTAGACTACTGGGATCCAAACTCAAAGTATTTTAATATCGAGGGGATGTCTCTCACTATAGAGGTAGAGGAAATATATTTTATTACTAGATTATCCCGACAGGGAGAGGTGGTGAATCTACGCTCTCGCAGGCCTGGAGGTGGCCTTACCATTGATGAGTGCATTGCAGTATACTGTTTTTCGAACAGGAAAAAGGTTGGGAGTCAAATCCCAATAAACTCCATCCAGGTACTAGGACTTAAGGCCATACTATTGGCACTCGATAGGATAGCTAGAATAGCATCACTCCATCAGGCCTCACAGCCATTAATTTTCTATGCATTGGAGTGTATGAGACCCATAGTGTATGACTGGAGCACTGGGCTGTTGAGTAACATGAAGCAGTAGCTTAGTGACTGCAAGATGGGCAGGGTGAGAAAATTCGGTTTCAATAGCATAATGAGCACATTCTTCTTTGAGCATGTACGGTGCCTAATCACTAGAGTGGATATTCTTGCACACAGAGGTCGAGATCCAGCCCAAAGAAGTTGGGAAAATGTTATGCACTGGGTGGAGGTAGGGTCGCTAACCCCTACCCAGTGGACTTCTTTCCATGGTGGTGGTGGTAGATTATTGCCATCGATGATTATCCCTTTGCGGGAATAGATTTTTGGGGAGATCCGGACATCCCTCTACCACCACGAGCGGCATATGGTGACATAGGT
Source organism: Pseudotsuga menziesii (assembly GCA_001517045.1). NCBI lineage: Eukaryota > Viridiplantae > Streptophyta > Pinopsida > Pinales > Pinaceae > Pseudotsuga > Pseudotsuga menziesii. Next base: position 196,163 of record LPNX011161529.1, read on the forward strand.
AACGAATCCCAAAGCCTCTTTTTAATTTTCTTGAATTATAATTTTTTTTGTTTTTTGATATACTGACTCAAAAGACATGTTCTGGTGTGACGACTATTACGGAGAGAAATTCCTATGGCTTGGGGTACCACAACAGATAGCTTGACTCCAGAAATCAATCCTTTCCAATATGCAATAGAAATTAAATTTCTAACACTAAAGGATCAGACCTCGTACCTTATTCCGGACAGTTGAAGTAGATCCTCGTTGAGCTTTCCAACTTCAACTTGAATTGATAAATTAATTCCTCAACAATAAGTAAACAATACAAGCATACTATATATCATGGTGTTAGATCTATTCTAGCATATATAATCAACAATGTATCAGCATTTGAAATCATTCCATGGATAAAATATTCATTCAAACACACATTATTGGACAGGAAAAGATATTTCTATTAATATAAATCAGAGATTACAATAGATACAACCTCTATCGACACGTTTGCGAATCAGAGAAATTGAATACCCCACTTGGGCCTCCACCACCTCAATCCTCCATCTCTCGATAGAAAGCTCACAAGTAGAAGGCAAGCTTGGGAAGAACACAAAAGTGCTCCAAGGGACAAAGGGGTGCAGACTCAAGCATAAGTTCCAGCAATAATGGACTATAGTTTATTTGCTCTCAATTCTCTCATATGCCTTCAATGTACAATAGAGTTCCTTATATAGCTTTTCAAAGGGGTAATGAAAGGTTGAATCCGAGCGATCTCAAGGCATAGGGAAGGCGAGGAGTCAAGTGAGTCGGATCCATGTCAAGGAAAAATCCAAAAGGATTTGGATTTTGTACACATCCTGATGTATGCGGTTTTAGGGGTCAAACCTGTGTATATACGCGATTAAAGGTTTAAAAGTTGCGTGTATCATTTTTCACATGTTTTTAGGGATGGTCAAGGAAACATCAAAGGACAAAAAATTGGTCCAAGGGTCTAAGGAGTCTACAGAGGGACAGGGGAATGCCATACAAAGTGTGATTCACCTGGAGTGGTAAAATTAGCTATAACAGATGCCCCCTAATGTGTGAGGTCAGAGGGGTCATACGATGGCCGAAATACATTATAAGTCCATCCCAGAAGTGGAGTGATGAAGAATCCCAAGTGGAAGACCAGCCACCCAATCAGAATAGTACAATGATACAACTCTGCACATAACTGCAAATACATATAATAGTCTCGGATACATAAGAGTACAATGGCCATGAATAGGCATGATACAAGATATCACATAAGTGGTCATCACCACATACAATATACATAGATCAGAATCTCCATGATGAAGATATACAAAGGACCATGATATCCATAACGAATGAAGATATATAACATATCAAGATCTCCATAGTGGCTGGAAATGTCTGACATATACTGGAATCAAGTCATAAGAGCTGAAATCTCATGAACACTGGCATGATCAAGGAGGTAGCATATAAGAGATGCCACCAATATGGAAAGTCTTCTACACAAACCACTACAAGTACATGTCCTACTATGTGAATAGAGGTGTCGAGGTCGAACATAGTAGTCCATCGTTTGATTAGAGGTCATTAATGTATACCATTAACAGACGCGAGATCACCCACCGGTAATGAAAATGGGAATCAAGGTACTAGAGTGCAAACTAACAAGTTTGAATAAATGTGTTGAGTTCTAACACTTGAGAGGATCCATTGATCAGGGGACATTGATGTATTCCCAAAGACTGTCGATGGCGAGAGAACCTACCACTGATGACTGTAAGTCTCAAGGCACTCAAAATGACTCTAGATTCCAATCCCAGAATAAATGATCTGAAGTTGATGGGATGAAATCCGCTGGAAGGAGGGAATTAAGGCATCCCCCATCATCCAACATGAGGTACTCAGCAAAGTTGTATAATGTGGAAGGAATCGATCATAAGGTGCACGAACCAGTAACTGTACGGGGATTGGTTGACATGCAAAGTCAAGATAACTGAGGAATGACCAACTCAGGCTTCAACTTCCTTTGAACAAGAGAATAACGACATATGGTGACTGAATAAAGGTAGCATAGACTCGATATACAAACTGGGACATCTCTGCGACATAGGAGGCATTGACAGAGGCTCCATAGGGACTGGAAGCTTAACTAGTCGGTGGAGATAAACTCAGATAAACAAGTACAGCTCCTAAATTCAAACTATAAACCCAACCAATGGATGTGCTATACAGTGCTCTTTTCAAAGGTGACATGACTCGACAACTGCCAAAGATAACATCTTTCCTTGTCTGGATTTTTGGTTTTTTGATTTTTTTTTGGAATTTTTCAAATATTTAAAAAGATTGAAAAAGAATAAAACTTCTTTATAGTTACAGACTAGGAGGAGACAAGTGTTGTAGGGGAAAACAAACTAGTTCCAAGCAGTGGAACATACCTATCCTCAATGCAAGGACACATGTGTAGGATAGCGACACTCAGGGGAAAATCCCCTCCCAGTAAAAAGGGAATCAAGCTGCAAAGGATATATAAAATGGCTCTACATGGCTAGACATGAGACAAGCTCAGGATTTATGACTGAAACATAATGTCAGGGAAGCCAGCATAAAGCTCAATAAGGCAGGAAAAGCTCATGATAATAAAATTACAACTTGACATAAGCAAGGGAGTCCCAGGGGAAAATGGCCAGCATAAAGTTCAAGAGGAGTATGAAGCTCTTACTCAAGGACATGGTGGGACTAAAAGGGACTCCCAAAACTAAGAGAGGACTCACAACATGGATACCAAATGCAAAAGGGAGCTAACTAGGACACCCATGTATAGGAAATCTCTACCATTCACATAGTACCACTTCTAACAACAACATGAAGGTTCCATGATACCATGGAATGGGTTCGTACCTAAGGTTAAAATGAAACAGTCATAAGGTCATGCAAAATGCAAGTGGATGTGAAATCCTAACCTATATCCCGGTTTAGACATGAGGGCCTGTGATAGGAATGAACAGATCGAAACCTCAGAGAGAGTGTACAAAAACTGGACCCCACATGACAACCATATTAGTCCAAAACAACCAAAAATAGTCAATAAAGAATCCAAAATATATGATATAGGGAGGAATGATCATGACAACTAAAACCAAAGGAAACAATGCAGTGAATGATGGGACATAAAAAGGAAAGTAAGGTGTAAACCCAATGTTCACAAATCCATGACCACCCCCATGAGGGTGACCACTGATGTAAAGACCGAGAGAAGGGAGTCAACATCCTCCACAAATGGAGTAGAGGGCAGAATGTGACCATTCCCAAATCTACGAGCACGGTAAGGGGTTGTGATGCCCCCAAGTCTAACACAAGGGTCCGTACTAGGACCAAGACAGGTGATAGGATACCAGGCATGCCAAAAATAAAAGGACCTAAACTCAAGAGAGCATAAATATACTCAAGTAACTGCGATCCCAAAGGCCGACTAGTGCACAAAGAGCACACTCCTAAGAAAATCTACAGCCAAAATACAAGCAAACCAAGGGGAGGATATGTGAGCTCTTGAATGCAGTAGGTATGTCTCGCCTGGGAGAGGCTCGAAACTCCCATACACTACAAGAAGAGGTACGTAACCAATTATAGTGGCCCTCAGCTTCAACGCATAAAGCGACGGTGCTATCCGACCTCTACCTAGCTAGGACACTCAAAGAATAACCTCTGTAAGTACCCCCTTGATAACCTAGGTAAGGAAACTAAGGTCACCTCAATATAATCAATGCTCAGGTGGACAGTTTTAGGCGGGATTGACCATATGGGCAGGGTAGCAAAGCTCAAAACTCTCGAAAGAGCCCCCAGATATGAATACAACCCTGGAAATATATCCAGTGCTACTCAGTTATGACTAGGGGTCATCCCAATCAATAACTGCTCACACTGCCTCGTGCTTAACTCCCTTTTGAGAGGAGGATCTTGAGAAACACTAGTTATACCAAGGATTTCATACACTCACCTGGACAGACAGATACATCTTGTTGTTTAGTGGTCTTGGAGAATTTACTCACAATGAACTATTCCAAGACCCTAAAACCTAATCTTGTTGATACACCCTATAAAATAAATGACTGTAATTCATTTTATTATGCGTTGATTTTAATTGGTTTTAATTACTCAAAGGGAAATGGTCGTGCAACTAATGACATTATGACTCAGCAGTGAAATAAATATCCACACCATAACAAACAATGCTGAGTGCAATCTTTGTCAAATGAAAAATAGGGTATGCCACTACATGAGATGCATAAATATATATTCCTTTTTGAATGCCAATGCAATCCTTCCTATATGAAAGCCTAAACACAACTCTCATCCAAGCAATCCAATGCAAGTACCTCCTCAAATCCATATCTAAGATGCAACTAAGAGTGCAACTACTTTGTATTTTTCAATATAAAAGAATGAAAAATGCAATAAAAGTCATCTAAAACTCTCAGTCTCTGCAGCAAGTATAAAAGACAATCCTAGCAAGACACCGAGACAAAAAAGAGTAATGCACTAATGGAAAAACAAAAAGGATAAATGACTAAAATTACTTTCAAAGAAAAATCAATGAAAAAACAGTCTCTGGTCACAAAAGAAGTATCCAACCACACTCACAACCCACTCAACAACTTCCCACAACATCAAACTCACCAAAAGGGAGGATGTACGAGATTGTTTAAATAATAGTTGCATATATACGTGACTTTTGGCCAAAAACCTGTGTGTATACATGGATTTTGGCCAAAAATCTACGTGTATATGTGACTTTTGGCCAAAAATATGCATATGTACGTGACTTTTGGCCAAAAACCTGTGCATACAGAGAAGGCAGTGGTCAAAAGTAGGCCATGGGTCAAACAAATAAAGGGGAGTTTCAATGGATGAATATACTATAAAATGAAACACAGAAACAAGGAGAAACAAAGAGCAAGTCAATAATATCAAGCCCATTGTGCCCTCAAACCCCCAAATAAAAACAAGGAACATCCCCAGCGGAGTCGCCAATTCTGTTACGGAGAGAAATTCCTATGGCTTGGGGTACCATAACAGACAACTTGACTCCAGAAATCAATCCTTTCCAATATGCAATAGAAATTAAATGTCTAACACTAAACGATCAGACCTCGTACCTTATTCCGGATAGTTGAAGTAGATCCCCGTTGAGCTTTCCAACTTCAGCTTGAATTGATAAATTAATTCCTCAACAACAAGTAAACAATACAAGCATACTATATATCATGGTGTTATATGTATTCTAGCATATATAATCAACAATGTATCAGCATTTGAAATCATCCCATGGATACAATATTCATTCAAACACACATTATTGGAAAGGAAAATATATTTCTATTAATATAAATTAGAGATTACAATAGATACAACCTTTGTTGGCACGTCTGCGAATTGGAGAAACTGAATCCCCCACTTGGGCCTCCACCACCTCAATCCTCCATCTCTCGATAGCAAGCTCACAAGCAAAAGGAAAGCTTGGGAAGAAAACAAAAGTGCTCCAAGGGACAAAGGGATGCAGACTCAAGCATAATTTCCGGCAACAATGGACTATAGTTTCTTTGCTCTCAATTCTCTCATATGCCTTCAATGTACCATAGAGTTCCTTATATAGCTTTTCAAAGGCATAATGAAAGGTCAAATCCAAGCAATCTTAAGGCATAGGGAAGGCCAAGAGTCAAGTGAGTCGGATCCATGTTAAGGAAAACTTCAAAAGGATTTGGATTTTGTACACATCTCGATGTACACGGTTTTAGGGGTCAAACCCACGTATATATGCGATTAAAGGTTTAAAATTTGCGTGTATCATTTTTCACATGTTTTTAGGGATGGTCAAGGAAACATCAAAGGACAAAAAATGGTCCAAGGGGTCTAAGGAGTCTGCAGAAGGACAAGGGAAGGCCATACATAGTGTGATTCACCTGGAGTGGTAAAATCAGCTATAACAACGACACATAGTGACAATCTGTCATGTGTATGTAGATGTTGGACCATGGCAGCCTGACGGTTTCCATCATCATAGATGGAAGGGAAGAGGAGATGACATCATGGGTGTGGATGCGGAGCAGACGCTCCAAAGAATCCACACAAACTTTGTTTGCTTGACACATAGGGTACCCATGGTGCAAGTTGAGGACTTGCCAGAGGCCATGCAGCGTCAGGTGGTTGGTGTACCACAAGCATGGGTTTGGTTATTCTGATGACTAGCTAGATCTGTGGTGTGCTACCACGATCAAAACCCCCCTCCTCATCAACAGGCTTAGAGACCCGAGAGTGCTTCATTTTTGTACTACCGTGTATTATATTTTGGTGGCTCGAAAGCCCCATTTTTGTATTATGACACTTATGTATTATGACATCACATTTTGGATGTTTAATGAAAAACTTTTATGATGATCGATTTTATTTATTTACATGTGTGTAAAAATGTATGTTTGTGATATCCTTATGGTGTATCAATCAAATGCCAATCTAACACATAGTTAGCATATGAGTCAACAACTTGATTAAAAATTCATGAAACATGTATGTATGTTATGTAATCAACAAAACCCGATCACCATAAGAAAACCTAACTATGCAAAAAATTGTACAATAATATACAATAATCAGCCTTGGCTAAAGATCATGCATAGTATTTTTTAAGATAGAGCCCATTTCTAGGCTCCGCCAAGGCTATTCCTTCATAATCCACCAGATCATAGGTGCCCTTTTCTAACACATGTTTGACTACATAAGGACCATGCCACATGGGATTAAAGTTCCCTTCCCTTAAGGGTTCTTTATCTTGATCCCACAAAATGACCAAATCAGCTTCACTAAACCTCCTTGGATGGATAGACTTATCATATTGGACCTTAACGCAACGCTTATTTACTTCTAAAGCCACTAAGGCATCTCGACATTGCTCATCAAGCTACTCTAAGTGGACCAAACGCTCCTCCAATGCATAAGTGTCTAGTAAAAGCTCTATCGCTAGCTTCAATGAAGGGATTTTGCATTCAACCAGCAAGACAAACTCCACCCCATGTATGAGTTGATATGGAGATAAACTCGTGGCAGTCTTAACCACAGTGTTATATGCCCACAAAGCAGGATATAACATGATATTCCAATTCGTCATTCTTTGTACAATGGTTCATTGGAGAATGGACTTAAGTGATTTATTCACTGCTTCAGCCTGTCCATTTGCCTGAGGGTAATAATAAGAGGAGTGCTCCTGCTTATACCCTAACTTATAAGCCAACTCTTCAATCATTCTATTATGAAATTTCCTACCATGGTTAGCGACAATCTCTTTCGGAATGTCAAACCGATTAATAATTTGGTTGAACATGAAATGCGCGACTATCTCACTGTTGAATTTAATCATGGGCATAACCTCAACCCATTTCATGAAATAGTCAACAACCACTATAATGTGATGATGCCTCCCAACTGAAGTTGGGTTGCAATCCATGAATCCAAGCCCCCACTTGATGAAGGGATCGGGAGTGATAATTGGATGTAATGGGGCAGGATGTGAACGCATATTGCATGAAACACCTGGTAAGGGTGATACTTCTTGACCACATTGACACAATCTTTGAAGATTGATGGCCAAAAATATCCCACTCTCAAGATTTTTTGGGCTGTAGAAATCCCAGATAAATGACCACCACACACCCCTTCATGGCAATCATTCAACACAACCTCAACCTCATCATGGGTTAAGCAACGACGTAAAATGGAATCTACCCCACGTCGGTGCAAAGTGTTATCCACTATAAGGTAGTTCTTAGATACATGACATAATCGTCGTCGCTCATCCCGTGAAAGGTGAGTGGGGACCTTCAATGTTTGCAAATATATAATGATATCCCCATACCATGGGTCCAATGTTGAGATAAGGAAAATATGCTCATCGACAAACGTATCTTCATAAACCTCCTTCTCCTCCACACTTGGAAAATAAGAAATGAGCTCCACAAAAATCAATGATTTCTTCGATTTCGCCAAAATGAATTCAAGATCGAACTCTTGCAAAATGACAATCCACTTATTATATTTTCCCCCTCTCATCCTTCTAGTGAGGACGAACTGAAATGGATTGACATGAGCTACCACCAAGGTATGGTGAAGGAGAATGTAATGTCTCAATCTCTTAACTACATGAACGGTGACCGAGGCAAGTTTCTCCACATGAGAATAATGAATTTCCGCATCAATAAGGTTCCAGCTCAAATAATATATGACATGCTCGTGGAGCTTCTCATCGTCCTGAACCAAAACCATACCAACCGTCTCCATGGACACGACCACATAAATAAAAAAATTATGGCTATAGTCAAGTGGACTAAGCATGGGGGCCGATGCTAAGGATCTCTTAAGAGCATCAAAGGACTCCTGGATTCACTCATCCTAGCAAAAAATAGTGTCCTTTAGATGACGCATAAATCCTTTAGTCAAATTGGCAAAGTTAACCACGAATCTTCGCAAGAAATTTGCCATGCCTTGAAAACATTGAAGATGTCTAATATTACGCAGGGGAGACAACTAAGTATTGCCTCAACCTTTAAGTGATCGACTCTTATACCCTCCTTGGATACAATGAACCCAAGCAAGCTACCAATGGTTATGCAAAAGATGCACTTATGAGGATTTAACCTAACCTAGTAATGGTGGCATCTCTCGAATACTAACCTCAATTGGTATGGATGATGCACTCTCATATGAGAATGAGCAGCAAGATCATCCAAATACACTTCGATAATTGTTTTGAGATCATGAAAAATAAAGGTCATAGCCCACTGAAAGGTAGCTCCGGCATTTTTAAGACCGAAAGGAATCTTCTGATATGCAAACATACCATAAGAACAAATAAATGCAGTTTTATGTTGATCCTCGGGTTTGATCTGAATCTAATTATATCTGGAAAAACCATCCATAAGGATAATACCTCGCTTCCTGCACACTCATCCAAAATCTGATCAATAAATGGTGTGGGAAAATTATCCTTAGGACAAGCATGATTTAAATCATGGAAATCAGTGCATATACGGATCACTCCCTGCTTCTTATCCACTGTAATGAGATTTGAAACCCACTCTGTCAAGGGAACATGATAGATAAAACTAGCTTTTAATAGCTTTTGTATCTCAGCCTTAATAGTGGGTGCTTTTCTAGGATTCACCGCATACAAATGTTGTCGAACAGGATTCGCTTTTAGATAGGTCTTAATTTCATGTTCGACAATACGAGGTTCGATACCCCGCATTTCCTCGTATGACCAAGAAAATATGTCACAAAAGTCTTTAAAAATCTCGGTATACTCCTTAATATCATCAAGGGAACAATTCGCCCCATGTATACGTTCTCAACTTTGCGAGGATTGTGAAAGATATTGATAGGAATGGTAGGTGATAGGTTCTCCATGTTCCCATCAGCCATCTGACCAGGAGAGCTGAATGGAACCACAAGACTACCAATCTTCTCGCTAAGAATATCCCTATATTCCTCATGCTCCAAATGGTTAAGTTCGGAAAGAAAATATGATCTATGATGTAACTCTGCCCAAGGTGACTCAACCCCCAACATGGCCTCAATAATGGCTTCATCTGATGGAAAAATACTATCAAGGCAATCATGTGCATGAGAGGACTCAACTTCCCATGCAGGCAGCACATATGGGTCCTCCTCCTCCGTCTGCGAAGAGGAAGGAATAGGCTCTACAAAACAATCAATATTTGCTTGATATGCTATCATTGCTGCAGGAAATGGCACATCCATTTCGACAGGTCCATTCGAAGGACTCGATGAAGGAAGGATCTAAGGTTCTTCGATATGGTAGTGTGAAAAGACATTGAATTCAATGAAGATGAAACCCCACCAAAACTAGATCCCATCATAAGAACAGGCGCAGGACAACTAAAGGTCCCAATAGGAGATGGATACATACCCACACCCACACTCCCAGTTGCCGACTGAGAATGATCGATAATTGGGATAGAAGCTCCCGATGATGCACTGACACTCGGATTACAGAATGATGTCTAATCAATCGTAACAATATTCCCATTAAATGGAAATAATACTACTTGAAATAGAGAAGAGACTATAGCTTGCATACTATACATCCAATTCTAGCCTAGTAAAAGGTTGTAGTCAAGGGGCGCATCAACCATGTTGACCTCAATCTCGATGGTCTTCCCTCCCAATTGGACCTTAAGAGAAGGAACAATCCCATGCTGCCGAAAAGATATACCATCAAAGGTAGTCAACATGGTAGCAGATTGTGACAACTCAGGAGAACCCAAACCCTTCCAGCATGACAAAGACATCATGGAAGCAGTATCACCTTCGTCAATCATAGTGCATTTGACAGTCATATTAAGACACTCTACATGAATCAAAAGAGACACATAGTAGGAAAGTGAGGCTATAGTCCCATGGTTTCAAATTTGATGACTGAAGAAGAGTTATCATCATTAACTCCAAGAGCAAAAAACAAGGCTTTCCTTTGTGGAGGACAACTCTGAAGTACTTCAAGTGCGAACATCACAGAAGGAATTTGGCCCAAATCATCGACAACGGAATAGTTCTCGGTGGCTCGGGAATTTGGATTATGCCCCAAATGCTTTAGGACTCCATTAGGAATGTGAGGTGCAATTTCAAGTTTATCCATAGGGTTTTTGATATGTAAAGGGATCTCAGGTGGAGCAGGTTCTTTTCCAAGGTTCAGTTGTGATGAACCATAATCTTTTGCATGAGTCACAACCTTAGTAGCACATACCATGTTGATACAACCATGACCAGTATTGGCTTCTGGTGGATTTTGATCTCCACCCGATGCACAATGAGGATCATTGGTCCTCAAGTTCATATTTTGATTATGGGGTAAATGATTGGTTAGCATAGTTGGGCCCTATGCTATGAATCTTGAGGCATCTTCCATATGAGGACACAAGTGAGTGAGGTGGTCCTCCTTACACAATTTGCAAGGAAACTTAACCTTACATTTAGAATTCTTGTCCCCCCCAGCATTGTAGGTGTTCTTGTCATTAAAATGGGCATTTTAATTCTTGTTCCCACCCTTATGATTATTTTTACCCTTTTTCTTATTCCTTCTAGTCTACTGGTTGCCCTTCTGGTCCGTCGACTGCACAGAAAGTACACTCGCGGTTTGGGTGGGTTGAGATGAAGCCGTGGCTTTCCCCGAAGCTGATTGATTAATAAACAATTGACTCACTTGTTTCTCAATTGAATCCATAGGTTTGGAACTTGTACAACCCACAATGCCATCGGCATGTGGTCCAGGCTTGATCTTGGGATCAAAACTAGAACGCGAAGCATTAGGTATGATCTCATACAAAATCCAAATTGAGCATAAATCAAATCCAATTCATGTTCCCTAAAAATTGCTTGTTCCTCATTTTGGACTCCGGATGTAGAAACATCCTTCGCGATGTAAGGTAGCAATGATTTGAGGAAGCACTCAAGGAGAAATTTTGGTGGTATGAAAACTTTAATCAACCTCTTCCATCTACACCACTCTTGGATATGGTCCAAGATATGTGTGTCTTTGTCTTGTCGAAAAGTCGACAAGAGTTTTGTACCAACATCATAACGCATGGGTAGCTAGAAGTGATTGAGGAAAGTCATAGAAAGGTCATCGAACAAAATGAATGCCCCCCTTGGTAACTCTATATACCATTTTGTTGCAGGGCCAGTGAGGGTGCACTGAAATAGACTTAAATGGATTGAGTCATCATGTAAGGAATTGGAAGAGCACCAAAGGTGAAAATTAGTGACATGTTCACTAGGATATTCTCCTACTTTCCCCTCGAATTTGGGAATGTCTGAGGAAATCTTGTTAGGGACAGTCGGCCAAGCCGGGTCATGAGATACCGGATCGTTCATGAGTCTTGATAAGTCAAGTAAGTTTAACATTGCGAGGAAAGGGAGCCTAAATTGAGCTGGTATATGCCACACTCCCTAATAGTTTTGGTTCATATAAAGCTGACTGCTGTAAATACCATGGCCTTGGCCATAATATCCTCCTCTTGTTTGACTCGTGTAGGGATGCATGGAAGCATTATGATGTGATGTACCTTAACTATGTGGTGCTACAAAGCCATAATTAGAGGAGTAAGTGGGTTGTTGATACCTGTACCCATAGGGTTGATAGTTTTGTCCATACTGCGGTCCATAAGATTCTCGATGAGAAGCTCCATAAGGTGTCCCATGGGATGTCCTATGAGAAGCTCCATAATTAGGGATATGGGGAAATCCTTGCGATGGACCATGAGATGATCCAGAAATAGGAATATCACCTCCCAAGACAACAGGAGGTACTTAACTTTGAGATACTACTATGCAAGCAGTCACAGTACAAACATGGCTAGTAGGAATATTCCGGCCTGAACGACCACGTGAATTAGGGGGAGGAAGGGTTGTTAAAAATGCATTTGAAGGAGTAGATTTTGAGGACGAAGGGACATGTGAAGGGATGTAAGTGGTATTCCCTATGGTCACTCATCTTGGTTCTCGTATTTGCATATCACTACTAACACTAGGTCTAGGATGGACATGTGAGGTAGCTTCCACCACTGGGATGGAAGGTGCAATGTGACTAGTGCTCCCAAATCTCTCTGCATGGAAAGAAATAGGAGTTCCCCCAGGTGTAGTGCTAGGTTCCATTTCTGACTCGGCATGATGTGCCAGATCATGTGTAGGGATATCAAGTATGCCATAACAAATATACTAGTGCTTGTGGGTTCGTTATGAGTCTCGTCACCCGGTAACCAATACCGACAACCTCTGAATGAGGGATCATAACCAGAATGTGAAGGTATTTCTGGTGAAGGATCATATAGAGGAGTAGAATCTACATACCCAACCTCTTGATGTGGAGAATAAATATCAGGAATCTCATCCTTGTGATCTCCCATCATGTGTGAATCAATGTGAGAAGTAGTCCACTTGGACTATCTATTTCTCTCTCCTAAAGGATGAGAACGACGAAGTGCCACACCCGAATCCACAATGACTTAAAAAATGAAAAAGACTCTATCTAATTATGCAAACCTTAGGCAAACTAGTGTGCATAGAGCATACACCTATACAATGTAAATCCAAATCACAAGCAAACAAGGGTAGGATATGTGAGCTCCCGAATAAAGCAGGTATGTCTCACCTAGGAGAGGCTTGAGACTCCCATACACAAAAAGTGGATGTTCATAACTAATTATAGTGGTCCTCAGCTTCAATGCATATAGCAACTATGTTGTCCGACCCCTACCTAGCCAGGACACCTGCAGAATAACCTCTGCAAAGTACCACCTCGATAACCTAGGTAAGGCAACTAAGGTCACCTCAATATAATAAATGCTCAGGTGGACAGTCGTAGGTGGGATTGACCATATGGGAAGGGTGGCAAAGCCTAAAACTCCAGAAAGAGACCCCAAATATGAATACAATCCTGGAAATATCTCCAGTGCTACTTAGTTATGACCAAGGGTCATCCCAATCATTAACTGTTGACACTGCCTTGTGCTTAACTCCCTTGTAAGAGTAGGATCTTGAGAAACACTAATTATACCAAGGAATTTGACACTCTCACCTGGACAGACACATACATGTTTCATTTAGTGCTATTGGAGAATTTAATCAAAATGAACTATTCCAAGACCCTAAAACCTATTCTTGTTGATGCACCCTATAAAATAAAAGAGTATAATTCATTTTATTATGCCTTTATTTTAATTGGCTTATTACTCAAAAGGGAAAATGATCGTGCAACTAATGGTGTTATGACGCAACAAGAAGTAAAATGCACACCTAACAATCAATGGAAATGCACCCTGTCGAATGAAAAACGGGGTATGCTACTCCATGAAATGCAAAATTTTCCTTCAAATGAAGATGCATTTATTCCTATATGAAAATTTGACTAATATTTTTCCAAGCAATCCTAGTGCGATTACTATGCAAAATGAAAAATGCAACAATGCATAATGATGCAAAAAGAAAATATTTTTGTATTTTTTGAATTAAAATGAGATAATAAAGCAAAAGTATGACCCTACAACCCCCAGACTCTGCAGGCACTATCCAGACAGCACCCGACCGAAGCACTAAGGTAAAAGAGACCTAATGCACTAATCTCAAAACAAAAAATAGAAAATGCAAAGACAAGAACATTCTCAAAATATTCAAACTAAAAAGCGTCTTTGGTCAGAAACAAAGATGTATACAAACTCCAGAAACATCCAAGAAGACTCAAAAATTATCCCAACTCAACCAGCAACACTTAATCTTCCCCAAAAAGGAAAAACTCAGGGCATACGTGACTGTGTGCAGAAAACCCACATATATACGCAGATATCCCAGTAAAAACCATGTGTACACGCAACTGTGATGACAAAACTCATGTACAGGAAGAAAAAGAGATAAAAAGAAGGAAAGTAGACCAACTGAAACAAAATTTACTCCTATCAAACAATACTAGGCAAACATGTCCCCAGACCCGGCTCAGAAATAGAGAAATAAGAGCAATTCAAGAACACTGAATGCCGATAAAACCCCCAAAAGAAATGAATCGAAACTCCCCAGTGGGGTCACCAATTTTGTTATGGATAAAAATTCCTATGGCTTGGGGTACCACAACAGACAAAGTAACCATAGAAATCAATCATTTCCCATATGCAAGAGAAACCAAACATCTAACACTGAAGGATCTCGAAACATACCTTATTCTAGATGGTTGATGTAGATCCCTGTTGAGGTTTTCCACTCTTGCTTGTATTAGCAATTTTCTCTCTCAACATTCAACAAACAATACAAGCATGCTATATAATTGTGTTAGAACTACTCTAGCATATACAATCAATAACATATAAGGATTTAAAAGCATCCATGGATTCAATACTCATTTAAATACACATTATTGGATAGGAAAAGATATTTCTATTAATATAAATCAGATCTTACAATAGTGACAACCTCTGTCGGCACGTCTATGAACCAAAGAAATTGAGTCCTCCACCTGGGCCTCCACCACTTCAATCCTCCATCTCTCGATAGCATGCTCACAACCAAAAGGCAAGATTGGGAAGAACATAAAGTGCTCCAAGGGACAAAGGGATGCAGACTCAAGTATAAGCTCTGGCAACAATGGACTATAGTTTTCTTGCTCTTCAATTCCTCTCCTTTCAATGTATCCAAAGGGTTCCTTATATAGTGCTTCAATGGGGTAATGGAAGGTCAAATCTAAGCGATCTCAAGGAATATGGAAGGCCAAGAGACAAGTGACTTGGATCCACATCAAGGAAAACTCCAAAACTATTTGGCCTTTTGTACACATCCCAATGTACGTGGGTTTGAGGGTCATATCCACGTATATACAGGAGAATAGGTTTAAAATTCACGTATAGCAAATAATGCATGTTTTTAGGGATGATATTGGAAACATCAAAGGTACAAAAATGGTCCATGGGGTCCAAAGAGTCTACAGAGGCATAGGGAAGGCCATAAAGGTGTGATCCACCATGTGTGGTAAAATCAGCTGTAACAATATGTAGACAAGTGCCATGTTAAAAGGTGATGAACAACTGCAATTTATTCGCAAAATTAATTGATTCCCTTTCTTTAATTTCCCTACCATGATTGATGACTTCCTCTTTTCGTTGTTACAAGTTCAAAGAGGGTAACAAACACTCATTTTAGCTCGTCCTAAGACAAGTCCATTCTCATATGTTTCACGAACCTGAGAAAGGAGGGGTTCGTTCCTTGAACGGGCCTCTTAGTGTTTAGTTTAATGAGTCCAATGAAATAAAACTCGGTATCATTCATTTTTAGAGAGTCTGAATGAAGACGAAAGAAAACTCCAAAGGGTCCTTTTTCGTATGATTTAGTCCCTAGGGCCTGAAAAATTATAAAATAATGCCCAAGAGAACTCTTCCGGTCATGATTGGTTGGAGTGTTCCTTTTTCGTAAATAGTCTGTCCAAACTGAAAAAGAGATAACCTACCGTCCGAGAGATGACTCTTCAAATACTTTCACAAGTATGAAGAAGACAAGTACTCAACAATCTTTTCATATTTAGGGAGTCTGAAAAGAGTTTAAAGGAGACTCCATTAGGTTTATTTTCATGACGAGAAGTTTTTACGAGTCCGAAAAGAATCGAAAAAAGACTTGAAACTTTGATGCCAAGTTCTAAGAGTGTGACCAAAGTATTGAAACAAATGCTGAGGGACTTTTTTTGTTTTCTGGAAGTACAAAAAAGTCAAAAATAAACTCCTCCATAGACACTACTACTTATCTTTTCACCCCTGCAAGACTTTAAAAAGTTCATTAGTCTCCTAAACAAACGAATAAATGAATTTATAAACTATATTAAAGGATATTTTCATATTAAAATGATTAAAAAATATTAATAATAATGTGAAAAAGTCCTAAAAATACATTTAAAAGCCAATTGAATAGTAAAAACTAGTAATTTTACTATTTCCCAATTTGTGAGAGCATTTGGGAGACTTTTGGAGCTAGATCCTCAACCAAAGATTCTAGAGAATCCACCGTCCATTTCGAGTTCTGTCAGATCCAGGTGAATGCTAATACCCTACTCTTTCATTTCATTGCTTCCATTTTTGTTTTGGCTTAGGTTTCAAGGGTCTTCGAGCAAGCCCTAAACCCCAAATGCGGGCACTGCTCCTGCCCCTTACGGGACAGGTGGTTCCTGATGAAAACCGCATTTAATCAATTACACTCAGGCGGTGCCACTGCTCTGTGGACATAGGGGATAGGCGGTGTCAACCGTGACGATGGAAAACTTAATGGGAAAGAAAAAATAAAAGGTTATTGATTTTGTTTATGATTGAATGTGATTCTAACTAGCCCATTAAATGTTTTTGGCAGGTTTTATCTGGTGAAAAATGGTTATATGGAAAGAATGAAAACATTATAATGATGATGCCTGGTTGAGGGAAATGCAAGGTGCATTGCTGCTTTGAGAGGTTGTGGCCTCTTGAATTTTTTTCACACTCTGAGTATGATATCCCATGAGCTCCTGCTAGAACATATATTGCGCATGTGGAACCCTGAACAACAGTATTTTGAGGTTCAGGCTCACATACTGACTATAGAGGTAGAAGATATCTACTTTTTGACAGGATTGTCTAGACGGGGTGCTCAAGTTTCATTGACTGGTTCCTAAGGAGGGCACGTGACCATCTAGGAGTTGATAAACCGCTATTATGTGCTTGGTAGCAAGATGTCGAGGAAGAATATCCCCATAAATTCAATGGTAGATGATGCACTTTGCACTGTTCTTTTCACTATACAGAGGCTGGCGGGAAGCCAAGGGAATCACCAGGCATCGAGAGTGCATTTATTATATGCCATAGAGGTTATGGTACCCACTGTCTTTAATTGGGCAGAGGCACTACTTCTAGTCTTCAAGGACCAGCTAACTAAATGTCGACAGGGGGAGCTGAATCAGTTAGGATATGGATCTATCTTAGCTTGTTTCTTTTTCGAGCAGGTGCCTCACATGAGGCCCCAAGTGGTTTTTACAGATTTGAGTCCCAGAAACCCTTGTATGTTGAGGTGGGTAGAGCTTATGGCTCGCATGGGAGGAGGCAAAGTCAAAGTGAAGTGTGATGTTGGATTTTTCCTTTGGTTGGAGGACCAAATCCTCATGATTGAGGATTACACATATGTGGGTATTGAATTTAGGGTTGACCCTGACCTACCACTTCCACCTGGTGCATAGTGGGGAGACATCGGTAAGAAACAAGATTCTAAAATCTTGATTATGTTTTTTGTATTTTCATTTTTTTATATTTTTATGAGGAGTAACAAGACCAAAATTTTCTCATGCAGATGTTGGTGCTGCACGACCTGGGGGGTCATACCTGTTAAGTCATGAATTTTTTTTCTTTAGTATTATATTTTGTTTATGTTTTCGAAGCTTGCTCATTTGCTTACTTCTAGAAAATTTTGGTTTAGAGCTCAATTTTGAGTTTATGCCATTAGGTTTTCATCATTTTTGTTTTTCCTATGTCCTAAAGGGTTTCATAGAGTATATTTTGATTATTGGTTTCATGAATAGCACTAAGATCAAGGTTTAATCATATAAACCTAGTTTTTAAAGTTGGATTAATGATCAAATTACACAAATTAGATTTTTGAACTTTCTTGTAGCGCAAGGGTAAAAATAATGCACTGGCGTGCTACAAGAAAGTCGCGCGTGCTCAATTTGTCATTTTTCATGCCGATTTATTCAATGATTTCGTTCCTAGGGTGACTAATCACATCAATAAGTAGGTTTGATATGTGTCTGGCTAGGATAATCATGTAAACAAGTGTTGGTCATTGTGTGAGGGAGATCGTGGCAGTTATATGTAAACACATGGAAAATCATGACAGAGAGTGGAATAAGGAGAGATTTTCGGGAAAGAGGTTCTCAAACTGAAGATTACGAAGCTGGCAGATGCCAAGGTGGAGACACATTGCTAAAAAATCAGAATTTGGCAGTTGAAGGAAAAATTAGGGTTTCATAGCGTGACAGTTAGAGGTGAGCTAGAGAGTTGAAGACACCTGGAGTGTTCAATTCGACATTTAGCCAGTCCAGGAATCAACTTCTAACACCTGCATCAAGCTTTGAATAAGGTATCTCACGTGACCTTGGTCATGACCTATTAAAATTGGGGTTTTTTTCTGCGAAGCCTTATGATGTCAAATTGTTAGATGTAAACATGAATTTGTTTATTCAACAAACTTCCAATGGTGAGATATTAGTCCAAAATTCTAAATGAGCATTGTTTGATGTTAGTAAAGTTCAGAAAAACACTGTTACAGATTACTGGTGCTGTGTTTAACCCAAATTATTTAAACTTGGCACAAAGCATTTCCTGAATTGGTGATAGAATAGACTGTGTAAAATTGAGGACAAGCAGCATGTGAGAGTTCAAAGGAAAATTGACTGCCAAGACTATGAAAGCTTGAAAAAAATAGGCTGTGAAGTTACTAACAGGGTCTGAAAACCTCACAGAATATGAAGAGGAGTGGGAAGACTAATAGGGCCGATCCCACTGAGCTCAGTTGGATAGAGAAATTTCTAGGATGTGCTTAACTCTTTGAAAATGCTGGATGGTTGAACTTTTTTAAAAATATTGATGGATATAATGCTGAAGTATCTCACAAGTTTGCTCATTGTTATAACAAAGATATAGTATCATTTGATACTTTGAAGTTCAAATTGACTACAAATTTGGTGGCTGAAGCAACAGGGGTCAAAAATGAAGGAGAACTTTGGTTTATGAAAGTGTCATTTAATTTCAATGCACAAAGGTATCTATTTCCTAGTATTGTTCCAGATTGGGGCAAGGGAGTGTCCATCCATAAATTTAGAGTTGAATGGGTAGAACCTATAAAGGTTCTACAAAGTTACATTACATGTGAAGGAAGGTATGCCTTCATTTTCAGGTATCATTTCAGGTTCCTTCAACACCTTAGTGGTGAATCAAAGATGAATCTACCTTTCTTCTTGCTAAAGAGCTTACAAAATATGTCTAGTAGGATCAACGAACACCAAGACCATACTATTCAGTCCATATTTCACCATGGACTTATCCAACTTATTATTAACAGTGTTCTGTAGAAAGAAGGAAAGACTTGGGAATACTTTCTCTTTTGGTTAGGGTTCCAAAATAGCCAAGAAGGACAGTCTACCAAAAAGCCAGATGATAAGGGACAAACCCTTATCAGAAAATTAAGACAAAAAGTGAAGGTTGAAGATGAAGAATGTGTCAAATTAGAGGAAGTTGTAGAACCTGCAAAAGAAGATTGTGAATCTAAGTAGCATCCAGATGACAATGAGAACAAAAAATTGTTGTTTATTCACAAAGAGACTCAGCCTATTCAAAATAATGCACCATCAGAGACATTCATTGATGAAAAAATTGTTTTTACAGAGAAGGTTTCAGGTGATGAAGAAAATACTAAGGTCCAACAGCAAAGTCCAATTACAGCCTTGTCTGAAGATGAAACATACTTGTTGGAGGAGGATAAACTTACTGTCATTGATAAAACTAGGATTGGCACAAAACAAAAGTTTTACAGTCAGGAAGATAGGATAGCAGTAGAAAAGAAAAAGAAGCTTAAAGTAAAGGAATTTGCCTCTGTCATCCATCAAGGAAAAACTTTAAAAATGGTAGGAGAACTTGCTTCAGGTTGGAGACCAAAGACTAGACCCAAGAACAAATTAAGGTTAAACATGAAGAAATTACTAAACCATAGCTTGAATATAGAAGGGGTAAATGTGATTGATAATTCTTCCTCTGATGAAAAGCTGGAGGTTAGCAAGGGTTAAAGCAAAGGAAAAAATCCATTGAAATCAGAATAATAATCTAGCCCCACTAAGACCAAATTGTCTATTGTATTTTTGGAAATACGAGGTCAAATGTTAAAGGAATAGAAAAAAGAGGAAATAGAGGTTTCTTATTCAGAAAACAAACTTTTGATTGATGAAAATGTTCCTGGTGAAACTGATACTCAAGAAAACCCAAGTTTTCATGATACTTCTACAGAGCTGCTACCTGAAGATGAGGAAATCTTTAGAAGAATTAACATCCCATGGTTTCCTAATGAGCTGCAAAGTACAATAGGAAACAAGGCATTTGACTCAAAGAAAGAAAATTTATAGAGAACTATCAAGCAGTATAGACATAAAGTAAAGTATATGCAAGAGACAAGTGATGGTTTGATTACAGCTAATAAGAGACTCAGAGAAGACCTAGAAGAGGTGAATAATCACTTTCAAGAACTAATTGCAGTCTCCAAAGAAGACTTAAAAAGGAAAAGAAATATACAGTTACAATTTGTAGGATTAAAATAGACTATCAGAGACCTACAACAACAAAATGAAGAGCTTACTAGAAGAATGACAGATATGGAAGTAGAGCAGCTGAAAGCTAGGAGAAGGGCCCAAGCCTTAGAGGGGATAGCTTTGTTAGTAGAAGGTGCTAAAGATCTATCAGCATTGTAATCAAAATCAGTTACTTGTTATGTTTTGAAGAATATTTTACTTTTGTAATTACTATTTTGATAAAATCATTTCGATGAGTAGGCTAAAAATCAGTCAGGGTTTAGCCTCTAAATGAATTTTAAAAGATAGTATTTAGGGAGTTCACAAAGAGAACTAAGGGTTCGACTTTTGGCTGGCCACAGGAGGTCTCCTAACTTGTTGATAAGATAATTATATGACTCTCATGTGTATTTGAGGAACTGATTATGAAATATATGCTCCATTTTACCCTTGAGTCTGTTCTTTGGCTTTATTTCTATCTTGTTTAGCTACACAATTGGTAATTTCGTTGTTGGTTTATAGTTTTTATGCTTGTAGTGCTTGCCATTTGTGGATGAACTTCAATGTTATTTTCTGTTGGATACATGGTTATTATGTTATGCATCTCATTTTTTATTTACTTGTGCTTTAGTTCTTATTAGGGTTATGAATGTATTCCCTCTTCTCACCAAACTTTACAACCAGAAAACCTTTAAAAAACCTAAAAACCTAGTTTTGTTTGATTGAATATTTGAGATTATGTTGGCTTGTTTTCTTGTTGTCTGGAAACAATTTTTGGCATAAAAATCTTTGGCGTCGTTGCTGGGGAATGAATTTGAAAACATATTTTTCCCTGGGATACTTATCATTTCACTGGTTTTAAGAGTTGAACTTAAACCAGCATATCTTGAAGACTACTTTTCACCAGCTTGTCACAGTGGCTACTAGGGGAATTGGAACTAGAAACAGACCTATTTCACCATTGTAGTTGGGTGTTACAGACCCTGCATAGATATTGAAGGCAGCAAGGAAGATTAGAAGGTATCAGTCATTACCATCCCTATGTGACCCTGACCAGTTGGGTGGTTCATCACCTTCATCTGTGTTGAGAAAAGAAGAAGAAACTTCACCTTGGTTAAAGCCTATAATTCATGACAGTAACTTCCAAATTTTCACTGATCCTCAATCTTTTAGAAAAGCTAAAACAGTCTCTCCTGGTAAGATACCTCTATTTTAGTTGAAAGTAGGTAAAAACCCCTTTCAGCCAAGTTCTAGCCAAACCTCTCCACCACCAAAGTCAGTCAGCCTTAAAATGGCAGCCCAAAATCAGCCTATAGACATCATGGACCGAATGGTTGCAGGCAGATATGCACCATTGGTTTTGCCTCATCTTTTAAATGCACTGCCCGCAGGTGACTATCATAAATACTTTCCTAGATTTAATGGACAGGGTGAAACTACAGCTAAAGAACACTGGGAAGCTTTTCTTAGCTATGCTGATAACCAAAAAATTGAAGCCAAGGATGTATGGATGAGAATGTTTGTGCATAGCCTTGATGGAGATGTCAGGAAATGGTTTAGGGAGTTACCTGCTAACTCTATCCCTATAATTGAAGACCTTCAAGATCTCTTCATGAGACAATGGGGTGACACCAAAGACCATACATATTACATAACTGAGTTTGGAGCCCTTAGGAGGAAAAAGGATGAAACTATTGCAGAATTTTCAAAGAGATTTAACAAAATGTACAGCAGAATTCCTGCAGAAATAAAGCCTTCAGAAACATATGCAAATGCTTTTGACCATGAATTTTCCTTACTAATAAGAGAAAGAAGACCTATTTATTTACTGAATATGCAGGATGCAGCATTGGAGGTAGAGTCTAACATATTGGCTTCCAATAGATTGAAGAAGGAAACAACTCAGCAGATCTATGACAGGAAAGGAAAGAAAGAAGCAGCTTCAGGAGGTTCAACTTCTCATTCTGCAGAAGGGAAAATTGATGAGATGGCCAAGTTGGTGAATATTTTGACTGCAAAATTAAACAAATTAGAACTAGATAAAAATTCCAGCAAGCCTGTTCAAGAAGGTGAAAGAAACCCTAACAATCAGAACCAATTTAGAAGACAATTTGCCCCATGTTTCATACCTAGAGAATGAAGGAATAATGATATTCAGCAGGAAAGGAGAGAAACTAAGGACCAAAGAGTACCACCACCTCTTTATAACAATGTTGTTGAGGAAGAAGAGATTGATGAAGAAGTGATATTTGAAGACACAGATTAGGATATGAACCATTTTGGAGAAATATTGTCTGAGGGTTTTGTCACCGAGGAGGAGTTTGTAAATGCAAAATGCTATGATGCTGATATGTTCGAAACAAAGGATGATTTAGGTCTGAAACTGACTGCTTTAACTACTGATGTCTGTCAAAATGAACTCAAGAAGACTGTAAATCTGAGGTCAGGTCCAAAACAAGTAGGAAAAATCCCAAAGAAGAAGGTAGTTGTTCCTACTAAACAACAATATGATCCTGTGTCAGAGAAAAGACATATTCCAGAAAAACAAAGGAAGAACATGGAGGCTAAAGAGGTAAATAAAACTATGCAAAATTTTAGCCTGGAAAATGAATTAGCCAAGTTAAAGATTCCTGTGCCTTTAATTGAACTAATGAAAAATCCTTCCTACAAAGAATCAGTTCTTAAGATGATTAATTTAGCAAACAATCAGCCTATTTCTGATACAGTGAATTTGCAAGAAGAAAATCCTAGAATTTTCATTAGATCAGCCTTGGCTGAAAAAGCTGAGAATGAAGCAGGTGCTTCACCTCCATTCTACATTACTTTGACAGTTCATGAACAAATGATACATAATTGTTTGTTAGATTCAGGAGCATCACACAATTTAATGCCGAAGGCTGTTATGGAGGCTTTAGGTCTGAGTATAACCAAACCCTATCATGATCTGTATACATTTGATTCACGAGCTGTGAAGCGTTTAGGGGTAATAAAGGACATGGTTGTCAGTTTGGCTCAATTACCCATGAAAAGTGTAATCATGGATGTAGTGGTAGCTGATATTACACCTAAATTTGGGTTACTTCTCTCTAGATATTGGGCAAAGAAAGTCGGTGGGACCTTACAAATGGATTTATTATATGCTACTATTCCTGTGTTTGGAGGAGAAAATAGAAGGCTCTACAGAGAGCTTCAATTTGCTTATATTGTAATAGATGACAAGAACCCTACCAACCATCCTCTGTATGCTGTTGATAAGGATCTGGGTACTTCCATGCTACATTTTAGTGATGATGACAATACTGTTGTTTTGTTACAGGTTGAAAGGGAACAAGCAGTAAAATGCAGCAGGGAACATGAGGATGAGCTTTGGAAATTATACTTTGATGGATCCTCTTGCAAAGAAGGTGCTAGAGCAGGGGTTCTTCTTATATCTCCTAGGGGTGAAACAATAAAGATGATGTATAAATTAGAATTTATTACTACAAACAATACTGCTTAATATGAAGCTTTGCTGTTAGGATTGAAGGATGCAAAAGATTTGGGCATTCAACAGATTTCTGCATTTGGTGACTCCGAATTAGTTGTTCAGCAGGTGAAGAACAACTATCAAGTGAAACAGGATTTGCTGAAATTCTATCGAAATGAGGTATGGGACATGATTGAAAATTATTTTGTATCCTTTAACATTACCTATATTCCAAGAGACCATAATCAGACTGCAGATTCATTGGCCTTGGCTACTACACACTTTAGAATCCCCAAAACTACATAGTTGAGGTATCCCATTGAAGTTAGGTACAGACCATCTGTACTTGATAATGTAAAGCAGTGGAGAGTGTTTGAAGATGACCTTGAAAATAAAAGGTTTTTAGAGCTTACACATGAGTTTTCTAATGCCCTGATTGATCAAGAGGAAGATGAAAGGGATGGAGAGGTGGAAGAAATTTCTGAAAATGAAATAGCTGGACACAAAATCATTGAATTAAAAAGTAATTTCATCCCAAAAGGTTTAGTACCTTTGGAAAGGATATTTTCAAAAGATGATACACTCTTAAAACCTGTTGTATAGTCCTCAAAAGAGAATGTGGTGGATTGTAACATTGGCTCTGCAGAACATCCTAGAATGGTAAAAATTTCGAAAGCACTTACAGCTGAATAAAGAAACAGGTACATAAAATTGTTAAAGGAACATGTTGATGTTTTTGCATGGTCTTATGAAGAATTGAGAACATATGATACTAGAATTATACAACATAAAGTCCCTTTAAAACCGAATGTTAAAACTTTTCGTCAAAAATTAAGGAGGATTAATCCAGCATTATTTCCTGTTATTGAAAAAGAAGTGAAGAAGTTGTTGGATGCCAAGATCATAGTGCCCCTCAGGTAATCTTCATGGGTGGCTAATCTAGTTCCTGTTAGGAAAAAGAATAGAGAAATCAGACTGTGTGTCGACTTTAGAAATTTGAACAGATCTTCACTAAAGGATAATTATCCTCTACCTAAAATTGAGAAAGTATTACAGAAAGTGGATGGGGCACAGAGGATCTCAATGATTGATGGTTTCTCAGGGTACAATTAGATTTCTATGCATCCCGCTGATAAGGAGAAAAAAACTTTTACCACTCCTTGGGGAACTTTCATGTATTATAAGATTCCTTTTGGTCTAATGAACGCTAGAGCCACTTTTCAGAGGGCTATGGATATAGCTTTTGTCGAAGAAAAGGACAAGTTTGTGGTAATTTACTTACATGATATTACTATTTTTTCACCATCAGATGATGAACATCTAAAGCATTTGAAGTAGACTTTTTTGAAATGTAGAAAATTTTGCTTATCCTTGAATCCAAAGAAGTCACACTTTGCTATACAGGAAGGAAAATTACTGGGTCATTTAGTTTCTGCTGATGGTGTAAGGATTGACCCCGAAAGGGTGAAAGAAATATTGAAGATAAGTCTACCAAGAAGTAAAAAGGATGTCCAAAATTTCATCGGTAAAATTAATTTTCTGCGTTGGTTTATACCAAACTTTGCCGAGATTATCAAGCAAATTACAGCCATGCTAAAAAAGGATCAAGAGGTCAAGTGGACCACTGAAGCAAAGAATGAATTTGAAAAAATCAAAATAGCTCTTACTAAAGCCCCTGTATTAGTAAGTCCAGATTTTACCAGAGAATTTCTAACATTCTAATTTGCATCATAGGATACACTAGCAGTTGTTTTGTTGCAGAAGAATAAGGAGGGTCTGGAACAACCTATTGCATTCTTCAGCAAAACTCTCAGAGATTTTGAATTAAAATATAGTATCTTAGAGAAACAGGCCTATGCTTTGGTAAAAGCTTTAAATTTTTTCAAAATCTATGTTTTGCATTCCAAAGTTATTTCATATGTGCCTAATGTTGCTGTAAAAGATGTTTTGACACAACCTGATAGTGAGGGGAAAAGAGGCAGGTGGATTGCTAAAATCATGGAGTATGATGTAGATATTAGACCTACCAAACTAGTCAAGGGATAAGGTTTAGCCAAGCTACTGGCTGAATCAAATTGCCAAGCTTTGGGATTATATGTGATGGCTGAAGAGCTAGCTCAGAAAGAAGATCAAGCAATGTTGGAAAAAGAAAAGATTATGGATTATTATTCAACATCCACATGGTACGCAGACATTTTGTATTTTCTGTTGTATTTGCAATGTCCTAAGCATTTAGATAGAAAAGATGCTAGATCTTTGAAGCTAAGAACTACTAAGTATTTTTTAGTAGAAGAGCAGTTATTCTGGAAGGACCCAAGCAATATTCTACTCAGATGCTTGGATAAATCTGAAACTGAAGGAGTGATTTTCGAATCTCATGAGGGTGCTTGTGGAGGTCATGAGTACTGGAAGGAAACAACATACAAGATTTTAAGAGTTGGGTACTATTGGCCCTCTTTGTTTACAGATGTATATCAGCAGTTAAGATCCTGTATCCCTTGTCAGAAGTTTGCTGGCAAACAAAAATTGTTGTCATTACCCCTAAAACCTATTGCAGTAAGTACTCCTTTCCAGCAATGGGGTCTGCACTTTATAGGAGAGATAATTCCATCTTCCTCAGGACAACACAGGTGGATTCTAACTGCAACAGACTTCTTTACCAAATGGGTGGAAGCTATCCCTACTAGGAATGCCACAGATAAAGTGATTATGGAATTTTTTGAAGAAAATATCCTCAATAGGTTTGGGTGTCCTTAGAAAATAGTGACAGATAATGAAAAGGCTTTTAATTCTAAGTCAATGGAAGCATTTTGCGAAAAGAATGGTATCTTGCTGAAACATTCAACTCCTTACTATCCCCAAGGTAATGGTTTAGTTGAGTCCTCAAATAAAAACATCATTCAGAGTATCAGAAAGTTGCTAAAGCATAATAAGAGATCATGGGATTCTATGCTGAAGTATGCATTATGGGCTGATAGAATAACAGTCAAACAAGAAATCAAAACTTCTCCTTTCCAATTAGTGTATGGTACAAATGCAGTTTTTCCTGTTCAATTGGGCATTCCAGTGATGAAGTTTCTTCAAAATTTTCAGGAAGAACCAAATGATATGCAGAGAAGGATTTATGAGATGATAGAGTTGCAGCAGAACAGGGAAAAAGTGGAAGAAAAGGCACAGTTATATAGATTGAAGATTAAAAGCAGATTTGACAGGAAAATCAGAGATAACACTTTCTCAATTGGTGATATGGTTCTAAGGTGGGATGCCAGGAAAGAGAAAAAAGGAAAACATGGCAAATTTGATAACCTCTAGTTTGGCCCTTTCCTAGTGTCTAAAATTTTGGAAAATAACACTTTTGTCCTGTAGTCTTTGGAAGGTGAGGAATTGTCAAGTCCAGTCAATGGACGATTCGTCAAGCATTTCTATAGTTTTTGAGTGGAATTTTACTTTTTCATTGTATATACATGTGTGAGTAAAACACAATAAGGACTCCATAACCCAATGGAAATTTTGCAGACTAGTAGGTAGCAGAAAAGAAGGCACTGGTCTATAGGTTCTTGAAGCCTCACAAGGAGGACTTCATCCCGCATCTGGAGCCAAATGTTAAGTCATGAATTTGTTTTCTTCAGTCTTATATTTTTTTTGTGTTTTTGAAGCTTGCTCATTTGCTTACTTCTAGGAAATTTTGGTTTAGAGCTCAATTTTGAGTTTATGCCATTAGGTTTTCATCATTTTGTTTTTCCTATGTCCTGAAGGGTTTTATAGAGTATATTTCGATTAGTGGTTTCATGAATAGCACTAAGATCAAGGTTTAATCATATAAACCTAGTTTTTAAAGTTGGATTATTGATCAAATAAGACAAATTAGATTTTTGAGCTTTCTTGTAGTGCAAGGGTAAAAATAATGCACTGACGCGCTACAAGAAAGTCGCGCGTGCTCAACTTGTCATTTTTCATGCCGATTTCTTCAATGATTTCGTTCCTAGGGTGACTACGTGTCTAGCCAGGATAATCATCACATCAATAATTAGGTTTGATACGTGTCTGGCCAGGATAATCATGTAGACAAGTGTTGGTCATTGTGCGAGGGAGATCATGGCAGTAAGATGTAAACACATGGAAAATCATGATAGAGAGTGGAATAAGGCGATATTTTTGGGAAAGAGGTTCTCAAACTGAATATTACGAAGCTGGTGGATTCCGGGGTGGAGACACATTGCTAAAAAATCAGAATTTGGCAGTTGAAGGAAGAATTAGGGTTTCATAGCGTGACAGTTAGAGGTGAGCTGGAGAGTTGAAGACACCTGGAGCATTCAGTTTGACATTTAGCCAGTCCAGGAATCAACTTCTAACACCCGCATCAATCTTTGAATGAGGTATCTCATTTGACCTTGGTCATGACCTGTTAAAATTGGGGTTTTTTCTGCTAAGCCTTATGATGTCAAACTGTTAGAGGAAAACATGAATTTCTTTATTCAACAAACTTCCAATGGTGAGATATTAGTCCAAAAGTCTAAATGAGCATTGTTTGATGTTAGTAAAGTTTAGAACAACACTGTTAGAGATTAATAGTGCTGTGTTTAACCCAAATTATTTAAACTTGGCTCAAAGCATTTCCTAAATTGGTGATAGAATAGACTATGTAAAATTGAGGACAAGCAGCCTGTGAGAGTTCAAAGGAAAATTGACTGCCAAGACTGTGAAAGCTTGAAAAAAATAGGCTATGAAGTTACTAACAAGGTCTGAAAACCTCACAGAAGATGAAGAGGAGTGGTAAGACTAATAGGGCCGAGCCCATTGAACTCAGTTGGATAGACAAATTTCCAGGATGTGCTGAACTCTTTGAAAATGCTGGATGGTTGAACTTTTTAAAAAGATTGATCGATATAATGCTGAAGTCTCTCATAGGTTTTCTCAGTGTTATAACAAAGATATAGTATCATTTGATACTTTGAATTTCAAATTGACTACATATTTGGTGGCTGAAGCAACAATGGTCAAAAATGAAGGAGAACTTTGGTTTAAGAAAGTGCCATTTACTTTCAATGCACAAAGGTATCTATTTCCTGGTATTGTTCCAGATTAGGGAAAGGGAGTGCCCATCCATAACTTTAGAGCTGAATGGGTAGAACCTATCAAGGTTCTACAAAGTTACATTACATGTGAAGGAAGGTATGCCTTCATTTTCAAGTATCATTTCAGGTTCCTTCAACACCTTAGTGGTGAATCAAAGATGAATCTGCCTTTCTTCCTGCTAAAGAGATTATAGAAGATGTCTAGTAGGATCAAAGAACACCAATACCATACTATTCAGTCCATCTTTCACCATGGACTTATCAAACTTATTATTAATAGTGTTCTGCATAAAGAAGGAAAGACTTGGGAATACTTTCTCTTTTGGTCAGGGTTCCAAAATAGCCAAGAAGGACAGTCTACCAGAAAGCCAGCTGATAAGGGGCAAACCCTGATTAAAAAATTAAGACAAAAAGTGAAGGTTGAAGATGAAGAATGTGTCAAATTAGAGGAAGTTGCAGAACCTGCAAAAGAAGATTGTGAATCTAAGAAACATCCAGATGACAGTGAGAACAAAAATTTGTTGTTTATTCACAAAGAGACTCAGCCTGTTGAAAATAATGCACCATCAAAGACATTCATTGATGAAAAAATTGTTTTTACAGAGAAGGTTTCAGGTGATGAAGAAAATACTAAGGTCCAAGAGCAAAGTCCAATTACAGTCTTGTCTGAAGATGAAACATACTTGTTGGAGGAGGATAAACTTACTATCATTGATAAAACTAGGATTGGCACAAAACAAGAGTTTTAGAGTCAGGAAGATAGGATAGCAGTAGCAAAGAAAAAGAAGCTTAAAGTAAAGGATTTTGCCTATGTCATCCATCAAGGAAAAACTTTAAAAATGGTAGGAGAACTTGCTCCAGGCTGGAGACCAAAGACTAGACCCAAGAACAAATTAAGGTTAAACATGAAGAAATTACTAAACCCTAGGTTGAATACAGAAGGAGTAACTGTGATTGATAATTATTCCTCTGATGAAAAGCTAGAGGTTAGTAAGGGTGACAGCAAAGGAAAAAATCCATTGAAATCAGAAGAAGAATCTAGCCTCACTGAGACCAAATTGTCTGCTATATTTTTGGAAATACGAGGTCAAATGTTAAAGGAACAACAAAAAGAGGAAATAGAGGTTTCTTATTCAGAAAACAAATTGTTGATTGATGAAAATGTTCCTGGTGAAACTGATACCCAAGAAAACCCAAGTTTTCATGATACTTCTACAGAGCTGCTGCCTAAAGATGAGGAAATCTTTAGAAGACTTAACATCCCATGGTTTCCTAATGAGCTGCAAAGTACAACAGGAAAGAAGGCATTTGACTCAGAGAAAGAAAATTTATAGAGAACTATCAAGCAGTATAAACATCAAGTAAAGTATATGCAAGAGATAAGTGATGGTTTGATTACAGCTAATAAGAGACTCAGAGAAGACCTAGAAGAAGTGAATAATCACTATCAAGAACTAATTGCAGTCTCCAAAGAAGCCTTAAAAAGGAAAAGAAATACAGAGTTACAATTTTTAGGATTAAAACAGACTATCAGAGACCTACAGCAACAAAATGAAGAGCTTACTAGAAGAATGACAAAGATGGAAGCAGAGAAGCTGAAAGCTAGGAGAAAGGCCCAAGCCTTAGAGGAGATAGCTTTGTTAGAAGAAGCTGCTAAAGATCTATGAGCATTGTTAGCAAAATCAGTTACTTGTTATGTTTTAAATAATATTTTACTTTTGTAATTACTATTTTGATAAAATCATTTCGATGAGTAGGCTGAAAAGTAGTTAGGGTTTAGCCTCTAACTAAATTTTAAAAGATAGTATTTAGGGAGTTCACAAAGAGAACTAAGGGTTCAATTTTTGGCTGGCTAGAGGAGGTCTCCTGACTTGTTGATAAGCTAAGTATATGACTCTCATGTGTATTTTAGGAACTGATTATGAAATATATGCTCCATTTTACCCTTCAGTCTGTTCTTTGGCTTCATTTCTAGCTTGTTTAGCTACACAATTGAAAATTTCATTGTTGGTTTATAGTTTTTATGCTTGTAGTGCTTGCCATTTGTGGATGAACTTCAATGTTATTTTCTGTTGGATACATGGTTATTATGTTATGCATCTCTATATTTCTTTACTTGTGATTTAGTTCTTATTTGGGTTATGAATGTATTCCCTCTTGTCACCAAACTTCACAACCAGAAAACCTTTAAAAACCCTAAAAACCTAGTTTTGTTTGATTGAATATTTGAGATTATGTTGGCTTGTTTTCTTGTAGTCTGGAAACAATTTTTGGCATAAACAATACCCAATGGACAGGTGAGCAGGAGCTTTGGTTTTTTCATCATGGTAATGACCAGCTGGGAGAGCTAGAGGAGAACTTGGAGAGGTTGACTTTGGACATACTAGATCCAGATATTGATGACCTCCCGATGAGTTACCAGAGGCACACTATGGGAGTGCCAAGCTATTTTAGTTGACTACTACATAGAGTAGTGCGAGTTGTCATGTGTTATCATTATCATCACTAGATGGTGTCTTGTATGATATATTACTAAAAGCTGAGATAGCTTCAATATTTTGTATGACGTTGTATTTACCTGAAAGCCACTGTGCTTCAGATGAGGTCTCATGACCATTTTTTGTAAAAACATTATATATATATATATATAGACTTTGTTACTGGTGTTTATACGTTTCGAATGGAAAATATACTTACATGAGATTTAGGTGATTTTATTGTTTATTTACAATATGATGAACCATGTTTGATTTTCATGTTATGAATGAGCAATATACCAGTCTAGGATATAGTTTGCTAATGAATCAGAAACCACATTATCTACCCTAGGGATATGCTTGTAAGAAATAATTTCAAATGACCTTTTCAATATATGCACCCTCCGGTAGAGATGGAGTAGTATTGGATTCCTGATGGTATAGACCTGGTTCAAATGACAAACCACTAACTATGATTCCATGAATACTACCAAATCATGAATGTCCCAAGACACAGCTTCAATCAATAGACCTATTACTGCCTGATACTCAGTGATGTTGTTGGTAGCTGGACCAATACACACCACTCCCAAATTGACTAGATCATGTGCAGGGGAATACAAAACCCAAGTAGCTGAAGCAAGGTTCAAGGTATGGCGGAAAGCACCATCAATGAATCCATAAAAGGCCATCCGATCTACATAACCAAAACATGGTATAAATAGTCTAAACACTAAACTCAAAACCATATTGAAAATACTAAAACACACTGAAAGTAAAAGATGTACATATATACAAGGTACCATACATGATTGATCTAAGCATAGTACCTCGTCAGGTACAACCCATTGCAAGGTTTCCTGAAGGGGACTCCGTCATAATCCACGAGCTCATAGGGCCCTTTATTTAAAACCTTGGAAATGATAAAAGGATTGTACCACATTGATTTAAAATTCCCTTTTCCTAGTTTATCATGTCTCTGATCATAAGTCAGCACCAGGACACCTTCGTTAAACACATGAGGCTGGACACATTTATCGTACTGCGTCTTGATGCATTTCTTATGTGCCTCATTGACTAAGGCAACATCTCGTCTAGTTTCGTCAAGACTAGTTAAGTATAGAAATCTTTCTTCATTGGTGGAAGTATTGGGGAGAAGTTCAACGACAAGTTTCAAAGCCGAAATCTAACACTGAATAGGTAGGACAGCTTCTAGTCCATATACCAACTGAAAGGGTATAAAATCAGTTGCTGTTTTAACCAAAGTTATATAAGCCCAAAGAGCAGAAAAGAGAGTCTGGTGCTAGTTGGATTTATGATCTCCAACCATCCAACTCAACATAGTTTTTAAGACTTTGTTAATGGCCTCAACCTGACCATTAGCATTTAGATAATAGGGAGTTGAGTTTTCATGGTGAAAACCCACCTTAGCACTTAACTCTGCCATCATCTAATTTTGGAAATGTGATCTGTGATCAGTTACTATAGACTATGGAACTCCAAACCTAGCTATTACATGATTAAAAAGGAAGAGGGCAGCAGTCTTACCATCCTCTGCATATGCAGGCATAGCCTCAGCCCATTTAGTGAAATAATATATGGCTACTATGATGTAACCATGCCCCCTGGCTAAGGTAGGCTTACAATGCATAAAATCTATCCCCCATTTGGAAAAAGGGCCAACAGAAATAACGGGGTGGAATGGAGCAGGGTGGGTACGCTTTTTTGGATATAAATGTTAGCATGGTGGGAATTTCTTAACATCCTCGTGACAATCTTTAAATATTGAGGGCCAGAAATAGCCAGCATGAAGGATTTTATGGGTTGTAGCCATCCTAGAGAGATGACCTCCACATGCTCCAGAGTGGCAGTGATTGCGAACCTGTTTATCCTCTTCATGGGTGAGGCATTGTCGGAGAATGGTATCTATGCCATGCCTATATAATGTATCATTCATGATAAGATAGCATTTCGAGTGGTGATGAATGCAACGACGATCATCACAAGATATATTGGGCTGAAATCTCTGTGTCTAGAGATAAATGATTAAATATCCATACCATGGGTCGATCGTGCTTATTAGGAAAAGAAATTCATTTGAGAAGGAATCACTGGGCTCAGAATCCATTAAAGCATAGGGAAGGTCACACATCATCTCTGCAAATACCAGTGATTTCTTTGAAGTAACTTTGGCAAACTCAAGGTCAAACTCTTGTACGATGACAATCCATTGGGAGTATTTTCCCCCTAGCACTTGATGAGTCAAGATGTAGTACATATGGTTTTGGTCTACAAGTAAGGTGGTGGTGTGAAGCAAGATGTAATGACGAAAGTTTTGGACAGCAATGACCATGGCCAATGCTAACTTCTCCACACATTAGTATCGATTTTTAGAATCGATAATATTCTTACTGGCATAGTATATCATGTGTTGTTGGTCATTTTGATCCTCTTCATATAAAGCCATTCTGATGGTAGTAGTAGAGGAAGAAAAATATAAGAGAAAATCCTTTGAATAATCTAGGGGGTGTATCATGAGTGAATGGGTCAGAGTGTGCTTAATATTATCAAAAGCTCGCTGGTCCTAGTCATCCCAGAAGAATGGAGTATCCTTCTTAAGGAGACACATATAGCCGTGCATTTTCTCAGCAAAGTTACAAACAAAACGAAGAAGAAAGTTTTCCTCCCCTTGCAAACTTTGTAGTTCAAGGAGGTTGGTTGGGGAAGGTAGGGTGAGTATCACATAAATCTTTAATGGATCAATCTATATTCCATCCTTAGAAACCACGAATCCTAAGAGATGTCCCATTTCAACATTAAAAACACATTTGTGTGGGTTCAGCCATATCTTGTGATGGCGACATCTCAAGAAAATATCTCTAAGATGTTGAGGATGATCTTCCCATTGCTGTGAATGCATAGGAAGATCATCCAGGTACGACTCCATGATGTTTTTAATGTCATGAAATGCATAGGACATGGCTTGATGGAATGTGGCTCCAGTGTTCTTGAGGACAAAGGGAAATTTCCTATAGGAGAAGGTTCCCCACGAGCATATAAATGTAGTTTTATGCTGATCAGCAGGAAATATCTCAATTTTATTATAGCCATAAAATCCATCCATAAATGAGAATATGACACTTCTAGCACAGTTATTAATAATCTAATCAATGTGTGGAGTCAGAAAATTGTCCTTAGGACAAGCTTTATTCAGGTCTCGAAAATCGATGTAGAATCGAATAGTTCCCTGATTTTTGTTCACAGGAATGATGTTCGATACCCATTCTATCAAGGGTACATGATAGATGAATCATGCCTTTAGAATTTTTTTGACTTCAGGTTTGATAGTCGCAGCCTTTCAAGAATGGAATTGTCTCAATTTCTGCCTAACCGGTCTCACTGTGGGAAAGATTTTTATCTCATGGACCACAATAGATGGGTCTATCCCAGGAATTTCTTCATAAGACCAGGAAAAAATATCTTAGAATTCTTTAAAAAAGTGCTCTATACTCTTCAGTTTCTTCTATTGAACAATTCTTCCCTACATGAACATGTTCAATAGTTCCAGCATTGACCAATATGTCAATTGGAGTTGTCTTAGTAATGTTGCATAAATTTCCTTCAGACTCATAATTTTGCAACAAGACAGGTGTTTGCGGAATGTTGAAAATATCAATACCCAAGAGAGACACAAAATCATTATCTTTCGAACTGGTATTGGGGAGGAACGAGGATCTATGATGATGATCCTCCCATACTGGTTCATTCATACTCACAATCTCTATAATGGACTCATCTGACGAAAAAGTCTGGGAGAGATAATCCAGAGTAGGAATAGAAGGTTCTAACTAGTAGGGAAGGTGGTAAGGATCTGAAGCCATAAGATGAAGATAATGTGTATGGATATTGGAAATGGATTGGATGGAATCATAAACTGCTTCATGCAGGCTAAAGGAGGATGATTCAACAACTTGCTTGCCCTTGGGATCATAGCCAAACATAGAGATCATATTGACGGGCACTATCTCTATGCTAGAAGGAGTTGATGGGAAGACACCCATAAGGGTGGATTCTCTCAGCATACCTATCCCAATTGACTAATAAGGAGGAGGGAACTGACCTAGCAAAGGGATGTTATTCACCGCAGGGGTAGTAACATACAGGGTACAGAAATCAAGTTGATCAATTGTCACAATCTTTCCCAAATGTGGATATTGGAGAGTTCTAAACACCATTGAGGTGAAAACAGTCATAACATAAAACCAATTTATTACTAAGAGAATATTGTAGTCTAATAGGGCGTCCACTACTTCAACATGAATGGAAATAGTTTTTCCCCCTAGATCAAATAAAAGTGTTGGCATGAGACCATGGGGTTGGAAACCTATTCCATGAAAGGATTTTAGGGTCATTGGTGATTTCATAAGCTCGGTAGAGCTAATGGATTTTCAACAGGATAGAGACAAAACTAAGGTTGAAGCACCTTCATCTAGAATAGTCCTAAAGACCTTTTTCCCAACTACTTTTGTTATGATCTGAAAAGTGAGTTGGTGAGGAAATCTAGATTTATTGTTCTCTGGGTTAAAATGAATCAAATTTGTGTTATCTGGGTCCAGGGATCCTAAGGTAGTTAACAAGTCTTTGCGTTGCATGGGACAACTTTGGAGTACTTCTAAGGTAGACATTACACATGGTGCTTGAGCTAGGTCTTCAACAATATTACAGAATTGCGCAGCTCGGGCATTAGGGTTAAAAACAGCCTTCCTAAGAGTACTTTTGGGAGGACGCAAAATCATGTCGAGCCTTAGGATTCTCGATGGTTATGGGACCATTAGACAAGGATGCAGGAGAACCAGTAGGATGAATCCTTATTTGGAGAAGATTTTTCATTTTTCTTCTCCTCAGGTTTTTCATATGATTGACTACAATTTGTTAAATTAACAGTCTCCGACGACATCATTCGAATTTCCTCTGTAGGACTAGAATTTCCATGGTTAGACATGTGGTCTACCAATTGTTGCTAAGAAGGAAAATGGTCAGTAAGAACTGCTGGTGCAAGGTTACTCTTTAAAAATTTGTTAATTTCATCACAACAGGGACATTCCTTTGTGAAATGATCACCACCACATAGTCGGCAAGGATATTTGGCTTTCCTTTTTCCTTTATTGTCATTCTCCGAGGCCGTAGGCTTGGGATTTTCCTGTTGGTTTCTGGGTTTATTATTTTTTCCTTTTCCATTTTTCTTAATATCAAATGATTCTGTACTTTGAAAAGCATTCACCTCGGTGGAAACCATAGGATTAGAAGGAGCATTAGTAGAAGGACTGGGTTGTTTGGCATGTTTTACTGCTGACGGGGGCTGGATTGAATCGATAACCCCATGAATAAGATTTTCTACAGGTGTTTTAGTAGGGTTAGTGTTGGGACAAGGAGCTTGAGGAATAAGGTCATACAAAGTTTCACATTGGGAATACACCAAGTCAAGATACTAAGTGCGACTGATAGCCTTCTCTTCAGTGACATCACTGCCCATAGCCACATCTCGGGAAATGGGTGGCAACAAAGAATTCGTAAACCAATCAACTAAGAGTTGGTCTAGGATAGGAGCTTTAATGAGCCTTTTCTTCCTTCTACACTCATGGATATGATTTGATATATGTCTAGAGGTGTTTTGACGTAGAGAAGTCAAAATTTCTATACCTGTTTTGTAGTGAATGGGTAGCTGAAAGTGTGTGACGAAGACAGTTTCCAAAGAACTAAAATCCAGAAACGAATGTTGTGGAAGTTGGATATACCAATCTGCGGCCGTATCGATCAAAGTGCGCAGTAAGAGTCTCAATCGAATAAAGTCATCCATTAAGGAGTTTGACGAACACCAAATATGGAAATTCATAACGTGATTCTTGGGATCATCTCCCTGCTTACCATCGAATTTTGAAATGTCCGACGGTAATTTGACTGGAATAGGGGGACATGAAGGATTGTGTTGTATGGGGTCATTAATCAACTTCGACAAATCAAGTAAGTCCAAAGTTGCTAGGAAAGGTAACTGACGATTAGGTTCAATGTACTGATAGTATTGATAAGGCATATAACCACCAATAGGACTATAGGTTATGTTAGCACTCAGAATGTACCCAATGTTGTGAAAGGTAAATCCCAAGGTAACAACAAAACCACTTTTAGAAAGAAACTAGCTTTTCTCTCTAAAGAGGGATCTCTCAGATATAGATTTAACAAGGCCAGAAATATATGTCAACACTTAAAGATTATAAATATGGTTGAAATAATACATAGAACCATTGGGCATGGAGTCACATATATATAAAATATCACGAAATCGCATGTTCAAGAATTTATCAAAGGCAAGGTAACCATTTAATCACAGTCATTCATTGATTCATTTGGAATAGAAGAAAAGAGAACAACCCATCAATATAGAGCATCATATGAAGAATTGCATATCGAATTTAGCAGAAGGGTTTATAAAATATTTGAAACAATGACCAAATCATGGCCAGCATGAGTTTTAATCATTCAACGCTATATTTCAAATATGAAGGGAACGGAATGGAGTGTAAAACTAGAAAAGACAATCACAGAGAAAGAGAAGCACAGACTGTAATATAAATGATGCATGAATCTCTGATAATTCATTCACATTCAACTTTGTTCTTCAAAAAATATATGTTTTCCAAAAAATCTCAACAACAGGACGAGTTCCAACCCCCATCTCATAAAATAGATGCAAATATATACATAAAATAATTTGATCTTCCAAGAAGATTCATAACTGAATGATCGGCTTAATTAAAGTCTTGTAACTGAATTCCTAATTCTTAGGAATAAACTACAGCTTCAATCCTAATAAATCATTAAGCTAAAATCAACTTGATAACATGTCTTTGTCTAGTCAGCTCCTTGGCACGTAACACCTATCTCTATTAATGAAGGATGTATTTTGTCTTCCCGAACCTTTCCATGGCCTTCAATTACTCCGAGCTTGGGGTATCACATTCCATCATTTCTCGAATGGCGACTTCTAGCTCCATGTACGCTTCGTATGAAACCTTGGGCAATCCTTTTCTGACAAGTAGGAACTTTTGTAAAATTTCAAAATCTTCTGTCAATTTATCCACAATAGTTTTCCCTATTAGGTCCTTTTCCAGATCATCGAATTTGGAGTGGTCCATGTGGCTCTGAACTAACAAGCTGTGATAGTGCTCCTGAGAAAACATCCGTCCCTCCTCATCCCAAAAGGAAGGCATGCCATCCTCAAATAGCTCCTTGAAAACCTGCTTGAAGTTATTAACCTGTAAAACCATTTCATCAGCTCTATCTTGGAACATTTTCATTAAATGATGCTTGTGGATAAATTTGTTATCCCATAGTACTATTGATATCCTGTCCTTTATTCCCATGTCATGTAATTTCTGATATGTCAATGAATTTAAAAAATTCAATGTGTTCTAGGCTATGGTAAGGGGCCTTTTTTCCATATGTTCATTCGTTAACTTTAGTCTTTGGTGGGATAAGTTGATCAAAATGCATAGATCATCGATATAGTTCAGATGGTGCCAGAATTTGGTAATCTCTATAGACAACGTGTCCCAAATGATGTGATTTTCCCCTTGGAGAGGACCTTTCCCGATTTTTTTCTCTTTAAGTTCATTGAATTTATTCTGCAGCTAATTCTTGTCTTGCAGTATTTTATTTTTATTCTCATTTACCTTGACCAATTCAGACTTGATCTTTTCATTCTCTGGTTTTAATTTTTTTTTATTTCTTCCTCTTTTAAGCTGACCTGGGACATAGGGATTGACAAGTCATCTGAAAATAAGTCATTCAATGGTTTTTCAATATTCACAATAGATAAGTCTTCATCAATAGGTGTCTGACTCATCAACTCCTCCATGATCTCCTTTTCCTCGTTCTGGTCCTTTTTCAGCAAAGCAATTTGAGATATCAGTTCACTCCTCTCGGCTTCCCATCTGTATTTTTCTTCATGCAGCTAGACAGCTTTTCCTTTATGTTCCATCATCTCTTGATGCATCTTATCTTTCTCTTCTTGTAGAACCAATAACTCGGAGGACTGAACATGCTCGGTGCTCGGGATCTTCAATTTTTTCTTTAAAACTTGGAGCGCATTGTCCTTTTCTTCTAGCATTCTTCTGACCACCTAGGTGTTATCTTTCTCATTACTTGAACTGACAATATGTGCTTGTAGTTTCTTAATCTGAATGGCATTTGCCTTATTTTCAATTCTGTCATGCTTCAATTGAATTTCTAATTTATCTACCAAAATTTGTAATTTGTTTATTCTCATCATAGCTTGTAAAAGGTCTGAATAAATGATGTCACTTGTTTGCTTGTGAAGCTGTATCTTGTCTGGTACACTGATTTTATCCAATCGGATTTCCATCTCGGACATCTTTTTGTCATTCACCATGGCTAACTTGAAGGTATTTTTTTCGGCATCTCTAGCAGAGATCAAAGAAGTTTTTGGATTGTTTAAATTTCTTACTCACAGAAGCAAACTTCTTGTCTCTTCCAGAGACTGTTTTCTTTTCTCCATATAACTAGCCTTGATTTCCTCTTTTGACTTGAAAGTTGAACTTGACTCTGAACCATATACACTTTTAAATGAAAACTAATTTATTTGTACAGCTTTTGTTGGGACTAGGGCAACTTTCTTGAAATCATTAGAAATATCTTCATTTGAAATTCCACCACCTTAAGACAGCTTGGCCTTTTTATGTGATCTGTCTTCATCCAATTCCATGCTCTCGACCTCAGAGAGACTTCTTTTAATTACAATACTAGTACCCTCTATCATTTGGGATACTATAACTGGTACAGTACTTGTGTCTCCGTCAGACCTGGGAGTCTCTCTAAACTACAACAGATTGGTTGTGTCAGCCAAACCTTCAATTGACTGGTGATTAAACGGTTTGTTCTTGTTAGCCTGTTTCCTCAAGGAGATCACATGGTGGGGATCATAATTTATCTTTGGTTCCGTTTTGAATTCCATGCCTGCCAATAACTTCTCAATAAACACCAAGGCACCTTTACTTCTAAAAATAAAAGAGCCAACCTTGAGGGGGAATTTAATATTTGAAGATTTTTTAAAAGCTCCAAAATGCTCTTCCTTAGACTACAACCTTTGCCTCATAAATTCTAAAGAAAAAATTCTTAGGGTCAGAAAAGCGGGTAACTTATAAGGTTGTCCGGTAAATCCATATACTCTTAAAACAGTGGAATCCTTGTGCAAGAACCAGTCTCCGACTCGGTCCTCGGGTGAGGACTGCATTAGACATTTCATCTCGTCTAGTACACAGGGAAATTCTTCATCGAACAACATTTTATACATCTCAGACATGATTGAATTGGAAAACTCAAACATATTGATTTGCTGGGGCAAATCAGAGGAGAAAATAGTACTCAAAAATTGTAACTCAGTGACATTTGAACATAGCAGCATGTTCAACAGGTAAGTCTGAAATTTAAAGAACTTGACTTTCAGAAATTCACTTAGCTGAAGATGAATTGCTTCTGCTAAGTATTCATCTAGACTAAACATAGGAACCAATTTGGATTCATAACCTAAGGAACTTATTTTCAATAAAAAACCAAGGATGACTTCACTCACGTGACAATCATCATCAAGACCAAATATTTGACAGACCAGAGATACCACTAATTGAACTTCATTTTTAAAAATATGCACAAGGTAAGGTAAGAAAAGACCATCTAAAGATTGACCTTCTTTCAAAATATTGGATAGGAATTGGCAACGGATTTCAGTTTCACATTTCTTGAACAATTCAGCAAGGATTAACTCATTCACAGGTTCACGTTAGTCAAGGTAAATGTCAGGCAAATTGAGATTTTCGCGGATAACTTTGGCGCTGATTTTACAGAGGATTCAAGATGTAGAGTGGCTTACAATGATTCTCTAAGAAGGGGAGTAATTCACAGCACACCATTCTGCAAATTCTAGAAAATGCAGGGTTTGTTCAATGGCAAAATAGTATAAAAAGGATTTACAGACATTCAGGACATCATTTCCTTATGAGTTATATTGCCATAACCTTTCCTTACTTACTGAAATGCTTCCTATAGACAGAAAGAGGATGTAAATGCCTCTGTCTCTATCCACTAAATAATCTTCCCTGTCATCTACAACATGACCAAACCCTTGCAATTCCTTCCCCTGGTCCATAATCTAGTTGACAATAGCAATTCAGACGGATGAATTATAGGTGTTTAAGCCTTACCTATTAACTGTAGCGGCATGTGCTCGACACTGACAATCGAAGGTTGACGAAGCTACAGGTATTTTTCACCCGTCTGGCACCAATAAAATAACCATGAGACAAGTCAACTTCCCTTTTATAGGACCCCACTCCGGAACATTCCTTTGGCGGTTTCCACTAAACCACTTTCATCTCCAGATTGAACCACAATTTTCCACGTGGACATCGGTTTATATTCCGCAAGCACTCTTCACTTTTATCTGCCGTGCACTTTCCTGCTCCGGATCCATTCGTGACCGTTGATCTATTCCACCTTTAATTTTCAACCATTGGATCAAACGCCACGTACCTCATTCTGTCGGGTGTCCAGATCGTATCCATCGTGCAAGTTACCGCTCCGGAATCATCCACAACCGTCGATGTAATCTACCTTTATTTTTCCGCCGTTAGATCAAGTGGCATGTATCCAATTCCACGGAGCATCATAGTTTTATCTACCGCGCAGGTTTACAAAGCGGAGCTTATGCAAACTGTGGATCTCCTCTGGATGGATCAATGACCGTTGATCCATACATCACATTAACTGCCAGCATACGCTTATTCTCCTCGCATGTTTGAAGAGCAGACACAATATAGGCCATTGATCTTCTCCTTTCCACTTCGCATCATAGGATCTTTTGATAATTCCTCACTTTTTGCATCTTGCTCTACCCTCATACCATAAAACTTAACCAAAGTATTATGAATGACCATTATTTTCTCCTCACCATGATCTTTTTGCTCTCTGTTAAATAATGGTGTTAACATTTGGCTCCATCTAGGGATGATATCCTCCCTGCGAGGTATCAAAGAACTCGTAGCCCAGGTGCTTGTTTTTTAGTTTTTTCATAGTAACGTCCATAAAACTCATCTTTTGTTTTTCGTAAATATATTATTTTTGTTTTTAGAAAAGAAAAATATGCCTCCTAAATCTTAGGGCCTTCACTGCGGGCTTCAAATACATTCGGCCTATCTTTCGGGTTGACTTTGCAAAGAAAAATAAATATTTATAGGATTATAATACAAATCTTACCCTCCACCTTAGGACAGGTAATTCTTCAGATACCTTCCATTAACAGGGTTACTTTCTAAAAGAACCCCATTTGGATATTCTAGCAGAAATGCGTTTTGCCCTCTATATCCAGAAACAACATAAGGACCTACCCACATGTGGTC
The DNA here is from genome assembly GCA_001517045.1 of Pseudotsuga menziesii. Taxonomy (NCBI): domain Eukaryota; kingdom Viridiplantae; phylum Streptophyta; class Pinopsida; order Pinales; family Pinaceae; genus Pseudotsuga; species Pseudotsuga menziesii. The sequence continues at coordinate 239,533 of LPNX011161529.1, forward strand.
AAATTTCCCGTGTTTCTCTTCATTAGGAGCATCCCACTTCAGGACCAAATCATCATCTGAAACTTCTCTTCTTTGATTCTTCTATCAAAAGTATTTTTCATTTTTTCCTGATGTGACTGCACCTTGTCATAAGCCTTATTCCTTTGCTCATCCAGCTCAATAATCTGGTTTATCCTCCTTTGCATATGATTAGGTTCTTCTTGCTGATCTTGGAAATATATCATAACCGAAACACCCAATGATGCTGGAAAAATGACTTCAGTCCCATACACCGGTTGGAAAGGAGACATGCTAATCACCCTTTTGGTACTAATTCGCTCAGCCCATAGAGCATACTTGAGCTTGGTGTGCCATGACCTTTTATTATCCTCCAACAGCTTCCTGATGATCCTTACTAAGCTTTTATTCAAATATTTGGCTAACCCATTTCCCTGCGGATAATAGGCAGTTGAATGGTTGAGGTTTATATGATACTTGTGACAGAAATCAATCATTTTCTTGGATTTGAAAGCAGCTGCATTGTCTGTTACTATTCTTCTGGGGCACCCGAATCAAGCCAATATATTTTCCTCAAGGAAATCCATGATTACGTTCTTCGTGGCTCTTCTAGTGGGGATAGCTTCAATCCATTTTGTAAAATAATCTGTAGCCGTCAAAATCCACTTGTGTTGTCTTGAGGAGTTGGGGTTTATTTCGCCAATAAAATCCAAACCCCACTGCTGGAAAGGAGCTTCTATTGTAATTGGATTCAAAGGGAGAGGAAGTACCTTTCTCTTTCCGTCAAAATTATGGCATTGATGACACTTGCTAGTTTCTTTATACACATATGAAAATAATGCAGGCCAATAATAGCCTGCTCTTAGAATTTTGTTTGCCGTCACTTTCCAAGAGTGATGTCCCCCACAATCTCCCTTATGAAATTCTTTGACTATATGCTGAGCTTCATTTTCCAAAAGACAATTCAGGAACACTCCTCCGGGGTATTTCTTGTGGAAATGAAGTCCAGCAATAGATTAATTTTACTCACAACAATTATCAATTGATCATGCAAAATCACTCACAAAAGAGACTGAATATGGAGCTGTAACACTAAATTGTATTAACTGAGTGTACAATAGCCAACCCTATAATAACATAGACTGCCGAATAAATAGAATACATCAAGGATTCTATTGCATGAGGAGCAAATCAAATCTAGCATAAAGCAGGCTTACCAAAAATAAGCAAATCCCCCATAGGTGTAAAAAGCTGATCCCAAATCTGTCATGGAGCTCACTAATTGGAAAAAAGGCTTAGGCAAGCTAAAGAGTGGTGGAATGGTAGCTCATACATGCTTTTGCATGGAGAAAAGAGAGGAGGATGTGTAGGACAAAAAACTAGTCAACCTCACCTAGTCTAGCTTTTCCTTTTGCCTTAAAACACTGAAAAAGCAGGCAATAAAGCAGAAAAAGTAGAAGGGTGCCTAGGAGGCTAGGAATAAAGTAGAATTGATTCCTTTAGCTCTCCCATGTGCTACATGAGTCAAATAAGGCAAGTTTTACCATTATAGATAGGAAAATGACAACTTGCACAAGGTGGGACACATGAACTAGGCAAACAAGACAAAAATAATGGAATTAATGTCTAAGTGGGTAAACTATGGGTTGATTATTCTAACACCCCCCCTTAAGCCTGACTTATGAGTAATATATCACAAAATTATAGGGCCTAGCAACAAGGCTTAGTCACCCTTTACATACTGCAAATCCATTTAAACAAGGAAAGAGGCAAAACCAACTTGGGAAAATCCTCCCTTAAACATGGACTGTAAAACAAAATTGTAGAATCTTGTCTTCACTCATGCTTTCACAGCATGATCAGAAATCCCTAGCAGTGATTTGATATTGCTGAAGGTCTTCTCACAAAATGCTTTGGTGAAGATATCAGCTACTTGTTCTGAAGATGAACAGAAGAGCAGGTGAATGGTGCCATCATGCACAAGTTCTCTGATGTAGTGCATATGGATCTCAATGTGTTTGGTTCTCTGCTCCTTGCAGATTTGAATGGTACTTTGGTTATCATAGTAGATGGTAGTTGAGTACTCAGGTTCGAAGCCACACTCTCCAAGTAAACCCTGCAACCATAAACATTGAGTTGCTGCATTAACAACTACTCTATACTCTGCTTCTGTAGATGAGAGTGCAATGGCACTCTGTTTCTTGCTTAACCAGCTGATTGGCCCTTCTGCAAGCATGAACACATATCCTGATGTGGACTTTATGTCTGTGCTATCACCTGTCCAATCACTGTCAGTAAATCCAATCAATTCAAGATCATATTTTGCTTTACAGAAGATCCCATGTGTCCTTGTTCCCTGAACAAAGTTAAGGATCCTTTTGGCTGCTTTCCAATGGATCTCTTGAGGCTGATCCATGAATCTAGAAGCCACACTTACTGCATAACAAAGATCAGGTCTAGTGTTTTTCAAATACAACAAACATCCAATCAATTGCCTATACAGTGTATTGTTTACCATCGGTGAAGAATCAGCTTCTTCCAGCTTCACTCCTGAAAGGAAAGGAGTTTTGCTTGCTTTGCAATCCTTCATTCTGAATTTGTTCAGCAAGTCCAAGGCATATTTGGACTGGTTCACCTTGATTCCAGCTTTGGTTTGAGAGATCTCAAGCCCCAAAAATTGACTTAAGAGCCCCAAATCTGTCATGGAGAAGGCTTGGTTCATAGCTCCTTTTAAGGAAGCAATCTCAGCCTGTGAGCTTCCTGTAATGAGGAGGTCATCAACATATAACACAATTATCACTAATGAACCATTAACTAACTTCAAATAGACATTTGGATCTGATTTGCACTGAACATAATTCAGTGATAGCAAGAAGCTATCGATCTTGGCATACCAAGCCCTGGGGGCTTGCTTTAGCCCATACAATGACTTTCTCAACCTGCACACAAGAGAAGGGTTAGTAGAAAAACCTTGAGGCTGCTGCATATATATCTCCTCAGTGATATATCCATTCAGGAAGGCACATTTTACATCCATGTGATGTACTTCCCATTGCCTTGAGGCTGCAATGGCTAGAGCTAGCCTGATGGAATCCATTTTTGCCACTGGGGCAAAGGTCTCATTGTAATCTATGCCATGAACCTGTGAGTAGCCATTGGCTACCAATCTATCCTTGTAATTTAGTGGTGAACCATCAGCAGAAAATTTGGTCTTATAGACCCACTTACACTGTACTAGTTTTCTCCCTGGGGGAAGATCCACTAGCTCCCATGTGTTTCTCTCCTGGAGTGAGCTGAACTCCTCCTTCATGGATTTTTGCCATATTGGATCTCCTGCTGCTTCTTCATATGTTTGAGGATTAGACTCCACCATCAAATAGCATTTTTCAGCAAACATATGATCCTTCATGCACAGACCATTCTCAAATTGAGATCTAGTCCTTCTTGGGTCATTGGGATCCCCAGCTAGCTCACCTGCTGCATGTAGTGTCTTGGATGCCCATTTTGGCCTTGTGGGGCTGTTAGGGTCTACAATAAACTCATCTCCATCATACAAATTAGAATCAGCATGTTCAACAAACTCTTTACTTACTTCTTGAGGTTCAGGTGGTGAAGAGGCTTCACCAACTTCCATTGCTGCAAGGGGTTCTTCTTCAAGATGAACACACCTTTCAATGAAGGCTTTGTTTGTGCTCAAATTTATCAACTTGTACCCTTTTGAATCTTTAGAGTATCCAACAAAAAGACACTCTTGGCTTTGGGGCTGCAAAGCCTTCCTCTTCTCTGTCGGGATTCTAGCCCAAGCCTTTGAGCCAAAAATCCTGAAATGGGTCACATCTGGTTTGTGCCCACTCCATGCTTCGAAGGGAGTCATACCATCAAGCTGTTTGTGAGGAAACCTATTCTAGATATAGGCTGTATAGTTGATAGCTTCGGCCCAGTACTTTGGTGGCAAAGTTTTGTCCTCCATCATGCATGTTGCCATCTCCTTCAGTGATCTGTTCTTCCTCTCAGCAACACCATTTTGCTATGGTGTGTAAGGGATAGAATGATGTATTTGAATACCTGCATCTGCACAATAATTAATAAACTTAGAATTGACATACTCACCACCATTTTCAGGTCTGAGGGCCTTGAGTTTTCTTCCAGACTGGTTTTCAACCAAAGCCTTAAAGACTTTGAATAGGCCAAAAACTTCAGATTTGTGTTTCAGGAAGTGAACCCAGCAATACCTGGAAAATTCATCAATGAAATTTAATGCATACTTGGCCTGACTCATGGAAATATGAGGGAATGGGCCAGCAACATCACTGTGGATCAGCTCGAGGGGTGCAGAGGTTCTCTCATGACTAGCTCTCTCAAATTTGTGCTCTGGGTGTTTTCCTAGGATACAACTTTGGCAGACTCCTTTGGAAAATTTTATCTTGGGAAACCCTATGACCATCTCTTTTTCACTAAGACCAAAAATATATTTGTAGTTAAGGTGGCCAAATCTCTCATGCCAAAGCTTGCTGGCTTCATTAGCATGAATGAGAAGAGCAGAGGGGTTTGAGTAAGGTAGGAAGTGTGAGAACATGTATATCTTTTGAGCATGATTTGCAACTCCTTTTGCAATGACTCTACCACTTGAGATCTTTGTGATCTCAACTTCATCGGGGGAGAATATGACCTTCTTTGGAGACCCAGTGTGGGTCACCTGGTACACTGACAGGAGGTTGGAGGCCAGACCAGGAACATACAGCACATTGCTGAACTAACCATGATCAAGATCTATCCTTCCTTTGCCTTTAATTTCAATGAGAGAGTCATCTCCCAGTACAATAGATGGTCCTTTCGACATATCCAGTGAGGAGAAGGCCTCCTTAGTCGAAACCATGTGTCTTGAAGCTCCAGAATCAATGATAAAACTGGGTGAGCTTGATGTGCCAGCAACTAGAGCATGAACTCTCTCTCTGTCATCTGAACTTGATCCTCCTTCTCTCTTCTTTGAGCTTTCTGGATGGGAGATGCCATTATTCTCCAGGATATTGGTCAGCATGTCTATCTGCTTTTTCATACAAGAGCTTTCAGAGTGATTGCCCTTAATGCAGTATGCGCACTTGTTCATTTCACCTTTGTTCTTCTTCTTCTGGTTATTCTTCTTGGGACCTTGTAGATCCTCCAGAGACTATTTATTGTCTCTCTTTTGCTCAGGTGGCTTTTTAGCTTTCTTTTTGCTTTTTGAATCCACCTTCAAATCTCCAGCAATCAAAGCTTGATCTTTGGATGGTTTGATGGTGCCCATCATCACCAGCTTGTCCAGTTCTTGTGTGAGAGATTCCATGAAATCTGCAAGGCTAGGCATCTTCTATATTCGAGCTGTCAGTTTTGTGGCATAGAAGGTCGAAACAAGCACTGAATAATCAGGGCCCAGCTTCGAGAGGATGGCCAATACGAGCTGATCATCTTTCTTTTCAATACCACACCGTTTCAACTGCAAAACTAGTGCTTTGAACTTGGAGAAATATAGCTACAGGGATTCAAAGCTTGTTGGACTCAGAGAAATCAGCTCATTTTCGATTTGATGTCCCCTCATCTCATTTGTATTTCCAAAAATATCAGCAAGCCTCTCCCATACTTCATTCGGTGATGTCAATCCATCGAGATGGAAAAGGAGGTCTCTGGAAATACTTAGGCATTGGAGGCCATAAGCCTCATCCCTCCTGTTGTGCCATTTTATCTTCTCTGCAGCTGCATTGGGCTCTGCTTCTGTTGCCATAGTCAACCTGTAGAGGCATTTCACTCTCAACAGTATCTCCATCTCTGCTTTCCATTCAAAGAAATTGAAGGGAGTCAAGATAGTTTTCTGTGATTGATCCATAGCTCTAGAAAATATGTCTCGGCTGTCAGTAGAAGGCTCCCAGTCTTTGATGTCGAACCAACAAAACAATTTTTGAAGGAGAGAAACAACCTACAATGGCTCTGATACCATGTGTAAATTAAGGCCAGCAATAGATTAATTTTACTCACAACAATTATCAATTGATCATGCAAAATCACTCACAAAAGAGACTGAATATGGAGCTGTAACACTAAATTGTATTAACTAAGTGTACAATAGCTAACCCTATAATAACATATGCTACTGAATAAATAGAATACATCAAGGATTTGATTGCATGAGGAGCAAATCAAATCTAGCATAAAGAAGGCTTACCAAAAATAAGCAAATCCCCCATAGGTGTAAAAAGCTGATCCCAAATCTGTCATGGAGCTCACGAATTGGAAAAAAGGATTAGGCAAGCTAAAGAGTGGTGGAATGGCAGCTCATACATGCTTTTGCATGGAGAAAAGAGAGGAGGATGTGTAGGACAAAAAACTAGTCAACCTCACCTAGTCTAGCTTTTCCTTTTGCCTTAAAACACTGAAAAAGCAGGCAATAAAGCAGAAAAAGAAGAAGGGCACCTAGGAGGCCAGGAATAAAGTAGAATTGATTTATTTAGCTCTCCCATGCACTACATGAGTCAAATAAGGCAAGTTTGACCATTATAGATAGGCAAATGACAACTTGCACAAGGTGGGACACATGAACTAGGCAAATAAGACAAAAATAATGGAATTAATGTCTAAGTGGGTAAACTATGGGTTGATTATTCTAACATTTCCAATAGAGATATTGATTTAGAATACAAAATTTAGCAGCTTTTAACTTTATGGACCGGGCTCTTGATTTACTCAACCCTTCCAGTGCTTGCAAATTTCGAAGGACATATACAATATCGGAATACCATGGAGAAGCCACAAAATCAGCCATTACTTCCACTTCTGTATCTAACTGATTAGCTTGATGAGATAAAAAATTAATTTGCAAAGCTTCACAATTTGAATTAGCCATCATTTTAGCTAATCCTTGTCCTTTAATCAACTTGGTGGGTTTTATTTCGATATCATATTCCAATAATGTAGCAATCCATTTTGCTCTTCTACCTTCTAGATCTGGTTGTGTCAGGATTCCCTTTACAGCAACAGATGGAATATGTGCAATTATATGTGAATGCAGAATATACACTCTGAAATCCTTCAGTGCTTTGACTAAGGCATAAGCTTGTTTTTCCATAATGTCATATTTCAATTCTCCATCCCTTAACATTTTGCTAAAAAATGCTATGGGCTGTTCCAAATTCTCATCATTTTTCTATGAGAGAACTGCAGCTATAGTATATTCTCAAGCATATGAAAATACTGAGAAGTCTTTGGTAAAATCTGGGCTCACCAACACAGGAGCCTCTGATATTGCTTTTTTGATTTCCCAAAAGGACTTTCTAGCTTCAGGATTCCATTTTATCTCATGACCTTTTTTCAACATATTTGTGATATTCATTAAGATCTCAGCAAAACTTGGGACAAACCTTCTCAAGAAATTTACCTGCCCCAAGAATGACTGTATCTCATTTTTTCTCCTGGGCTCACCCACTTTCAAAATTGCACTCACCCTTTCAGGATCAATTTCTATTCCATCTTTTGATATTATATGTCCCAACAACTTTCCTTCTTCCAATGCAAAATTGGACTTCTTTGGGTTCAAAGATATACCGAAATTCCTACATTTCATGAACACTTTCTCCAGATGACGCAGATTCTCTCTGTCAGACTTTGAGTAGACCGTGATATCATCCATATAGATTACTACAAAATTCCCAATTTCCCCTGCAAAAGCGATGTCCATAGCTCGCTGGAAAGTGGCCCCTGCATTCATCAAACCAAAAGGCATCTTTGCATACATAAAGGTGCCCCAAGGTGTAGTAAAGGCAGTTTTTTCTTAATCTTCAGGTAACACCTTGATCTGATTATACCCGGAAAAACCATCCAGCATTGAAATTCTTTTGGCTCCCACCACTTGCTGCAGTATATGATCCATCTTGGGTAGAGGATAGTTATCTTTCATGGAAACTTTATTCAAATTGTAGAAATCTATGCACAATCTTATTTCTCTATTCTTTTTCCTAATAGGAACCAAGTTTCCAACCCATTTTGAAAACCTCAATGTTACAATGATCTTGGCATCAAATAGTTTCTTGATTTCTTTCTCAATAATAGGCAGCAGCTTGGGGTTTATTCTTCTGAGCTTCTATTTAAAAGGTCTCTACCCAGGATTTATAGGAATGGTATGTTGTATTATAGAGGTATCATACTCTTTGAGATCCTCATAACTCCAAGAAAAGACATCTGTATATTTTTTCATTAATTTCACATACTCTTCTTTTTCTTTTTCAGGTAATTTCTTGGACAACTTTATAATCTTAGGATTTTCTTTGGTACCAATATTCTTGTCTTCGATAGCATTATCAATAGGCTTCACTTTTGTATTTTTAGCCACATCATTCTGATCAAAAAGATTTTCTAAAGGGATTAGTCCTCTTGGTATGAAATTGTTTTTCAACTGGATGATATCCTTACCTCCTAAGGTCCCTTTCAATTTTTTAGTACTATTCCCTTCCTCCTCAAGTTCTTCATCATCTTGAATACTCTCATCATTGTCATTCTCTGTGTCAATAGGAGTATTCACAAATTCTTCTGAAAGTTCCAGGAATCTCCTGATCTGCATATCATCTTCGAACACCTGCCAATATTTAGAGTTATCAGGAATAGACAGTCTATTCACAATTTCCGCCCGGTATTCCCTATGGCTAGCAACAGGGGTTTCAAATTTTCCAGTGGCCACAGCTAAAGAATCAGCTACCAAATTTTCATGTCTAGGAATCACCTGAATTGTATGCTCCGTAAAGAAGTTACCAAGCACATCCCACACTTCATTTCTATAAGCCCTCATCCGAGGATGCCTAGTTTGATAGCTTTCATTTATTTGGTTTATCACCAACTCAGAATCTCCTAAGATCCTTATTTTTTGAGCTCCTAATTCTTTGAAAGCATGTAATCCCAATAATAGAGCTTCATATTCTGCTACATTATTTGTACATTCAAATGTCAGTTTGTATGACAAGCCTTTGAAATCCCGAATAGGAAAAATTATGTACACACCGGCTCCAGCACCTACTTTCGTAGCAGACCCATCAAAGTACATAATCCACTGGCCTTCTCTTTTTTGCTTCACTTCCAAAGCATCATGTTCTATTACTTCCTTTTCCTTATTATCCTCAAAATTCTTCTACAAAGCCTCTTCTACATCATGTGGAACAACATCATTGAAGAAAATGGAGGACCCCAGATCAGTATCAACAACATAAATGTGGTGAATTTCAGGTTTATCTTGACTGCTTACTACGTATGGAGTTCTCTTTTCACTATATAATATTCTGTTCCCATCTCAAACAGGAATCATGGCATACGACATATCCATATGCAAACTGCCTTTCAATTTGGAAGTCCAGGATCTTGACAACAATACCCCGAACTTTGGTGGGATATCGGCCACTACCACATCCATAACTATAGTTTTAGAAGGCAATTTGTTTAGGGTTACCACCATGTCTTTAATCAATCCAAGGAATTTTACTCTTTTAGATTCAAAAGAATATAGATCTTTATAAGGTCTTGTTACCTCCAATCCTAGACTTTCTACCACTCCCTTAGGCATTAGATTATGCGATGCCCCTGAGTCTAGCATAGCATTATGGACCATTTTATCATGCACATTTAGAATTAAATAGAAAGGAGGAACTTCTTCCCCTTCATAGATTTTCAACTTTTGATCCAAACGAAATGGTAGGATTATCATCATTCATTTCTAAAATGTCAGACTGCCATTCCCCTTGATTTTTGACCACTTTTGTGATAGTATCCCTGTATTCAGTGTTTCTCAATAACTCATTAAACGGAACAAAGATCTTTAGCTTTGAAAGTTCAATTTGTAAATTAAAACCAGAACTAATTCTGTCCACATCAACCTGAGTCGCCTGTTTTGTTATTTTATCCTTTTGTACACCATTTTCAACCTCTTTATTTACAAGAGAGTCTTTTTGTAGTTCTTTTCCCTTTTCTACATTCAAAGAACTAGTAGAAGGCTGATTTGGATTCGCCTTCCCTTTATTTATGAGGACATCCCTATTCCTCAACCAGATTTTCCTCTGCACATCATCCATAGCATGTAAATAACCCCTTTGATACAACTCGTTCTCCCTTTCAAATTCTTCATTTCCTCCCTCTTGCTCCAACAAGTTATGCTCCTCTTCAGTAAGATAGATCTCTGAATATTTCTCTCCAAAAAGGTGAATCTCATTTTCAGCTGGATCTTCTTCATCAGCAACATAATTTTCAGGAAAAGGTGGATGAATTGGTTGTTCCTCCTGATTTCTTGGATTCCTCATGTCTCTCTGCCAAATTTTTTTTTTTGGGGGGGGGGCAGGAGGATTCGGTCTTCTGAAATTAGGATTCCTAATTTGAGGCTCAGCTTGCTCTCTATTGAATCCCCTATTATCCATAGTTAATATGTCCATCAAATTTTCCATGGTTTTCAACATCATTTCAAATTTGACATCATTAGAAGAAGAAGTAGAAGGCAAATTTTCTTCCTTCTTTCTTCTATCAATAGCCCTATGTTTCATCTTTCCACTCGCCATCATGTTTGCTTTTACTTCCAGAGCATCTGTAAACATGGTAGAAAGAGTTGTTGATTTTCTCTCCCTTAATGAAAATGCAAAGTCATTATCAAAAGCTCCAGCATAGTGCAATTTTGCTGCGGCTACAGAAGGTTTTATATCCTCCGGGATGGAATTGTAAACCCTCATAAATCTGCTAGAAAATTCATGAACTGATTCAAAACCTCCTTTTTTGAGACTATTATACTGAGATAAAAGATACAAAGGGTTCTGTTTATCATCCCATCTATCTAAAAATGCATTCTGAAAGGCCTGAAAATTCACTATAGACCCATTTGGAAGATCTTTAAACCACTTCTTTGCTTCACCTGACAAACTCTGGGAAAATAACCGCATTTTGACATCTGGGAAATCAACTTCTTCCAAGTCAATGAAATCTTCAAACTTGGAAACATGCTGTTTTGCGGTTATGTCACCTTCTCCATCAAATAAGGAAATTCTTTGGGAATAATTCAGAGGAAGATCATGCAATACAGCAAGAAAACACAGGGGAGGAAACCTGGCTGCCATTGGTTTAGGTGGATTTGCAGGGATTGAAGAGGTTTCAGTATTCTGAGAGGTAAATGTTTCAGCCTTTGTGGTTTGTTGCAAATCTCTCCAAAGGGAATCCAAAAAGTAATATTCTAACCTACGGGGATTAAACTCAGCATTCTTAAGATCATACTCAGATTTGGTTTTCAACAGATTTTTTCCAACGTTAACTTCCCATTTTGGATCAATATGAGAATCTTGAGATGATAATGCACCAATCAAAGGAAAATCTAGCTTTTCTTTATTTTTTCTTTTAAATAGATTTTCTGGGTCTTCAAAACTTCTCAAGACTTCGGTATCAGAGTTACCTCGCGTGTGCCTTCTCGAAGCTAGAATGACTCCTTAAGTTCTGAACAAGCTTTACAATGGAGTCACCAGGGCAAATATACAACCTCTTCTGCTGATAAAATTCCTGTTTACCCACAGAAATCTTTCTTCAAACTTTGTCGTTCTCCGAGGGAAGATATGCACTTTCGTTCCCCGGCAACGACACCAGTTTGTTAGCATTCAGAATGTACCCAAGGTTGTGAAAGGTAAATCCCAAGGTAACAGCAAAACCACTTTTAGAAAGAAACTGGCTTTTCTCTCTAGAGAGGGATCTCTCAGATATAGATTTAACAAGGCCAGAAATATATGTCAACACTCAAAGATTATAAAGATGGTTGAAACAATACACAGAACCATTGGGCATGGAGTCACATATATATAAAATATCACAAAATCACATGTTCAAGAATTTATCAAAGGCAAGGTAACCATTTAATCACAGTCATTCATTGATTCATTTGGAATAGAAGAAAAGAGAACAGTCCATCAATACAAAGCATCATATGACGAATTCTATATCAACTTTAGTAGAAGGGTTTATAAAATATTTGAAACAATGATCAAAGCACGGCCAGCATGAGTTTTAATCATTCAACGCTATATTTCAAATATGAAGGAAACAGAATGGAGTGTAAAACTGGAAAAGACAATCACAGAAAAAGAGAAGCATAGACTGTAATATAAATGACACATGAATCTCTGATAATTCATTCACATTCAACTTTGTTCTTCAAAAAATATATGTTTTCCAAAAAATCTCAACAACAGGACGGGTTCCAACCCCCATCTCATAAAATAGATGCAAATATATACATAAAATAATTTGATCTTCCAAGAAGATTCATAACTGAATGATCGTCTTAATTAAAGTCTTGTAACTGAATTCCTAACTCTTAGGAATAAACTACAGCTTCAATCCTAACAAATCATTAAGCTAAAATCAACTTGATAACATGTCTTCGTCTAGTCAGCTCCTTGGCGCGTAACACCTGTCTCTATTAATGAAGGATGTATTTTGTCTTCCCGAACCTTTCCACAGCATTCCATTACTATGAGCTTGGGGTATCACATTCCATCATTTCTCGAATGGCCACTTCTAGCTCCATGTACGCTTCATATGACACCTTGGCCAATCCTTTTCTGACAAGTAGGAACTTTTGTAAAATTTCAAAATCTTCTGTCAATTTATCCACAATAGTTTTCCCTGTTAGGCCCTTTTCCAGATCATCAAATTTGGAGTGGTCCATGCGACTCTGCACTAACAAGCTCTGATAGTGCTCCTGAGAAAACATCTGTCCCTTCTCATCCCAAAAGGAAGGTAGGTCGTCCTCAAATAGCTCCTTGAAAACCTGCTTGAAGTTATTAACCTGTAAAACCATTTCATCAACTCTATCTTGGACCATTTTCATTAAATGATGCTTGTGTATAAATTTGTTAGCCCATAGTACTATTGATATCCTGTCATTTATCCCCATGTCGTGTAATTTCTGATATGTCAATGAATTTAAAAAATTCAATGTGTTCTGGATATGGTAAGGGGCCTTTTTTCCATATGTTCATTCGTTAACTTTAGTCTTTGGTGGGATAAGTTGATCAAAATGCATAGATCATTGATATAGTTCAGATGGTGCTGGAATTTGGTAATATCTATAGACAAGGTGTCCCAAATGATGGGCTTTGCCCCTTGGAGAGGACCTTTCCCGATGTTTTTCTCTTTAAGTTCATTGAATTTCTTCTGCAGCTGATTCTTGTCTTGCAGTATTTTATTTTTATTCTCATTTACCTTGACCAATTCAGACTTGATCTTTTCATTCTCTGGTTTTAATTTTTTTTATTTCTTCCTCTTTTAAGCTGACCTGGGACATAGGGATTGAGAAGTCATCTGCAGAGAATTCATTCAATGGTTTGTCAATATTCACAATAGATAAGTATTCATCAAAAGGTGTCTGACTCATCAACTCCTCCATGATCTCCTTTTCCTCGTTCTGGTCCTTTTTCAGCAAAGCAATTTGAGATATCAGTTCACTCCTCTCGGCTTCCCATCTGTATTTTTCTTCTTGCAGCTCGACAGCTTTTCCTTTATGTTCCATCATCTCTTGATGCATCTTATCTTTCTCTTCTTGTAGAACCAATAACTCGGAGCACTGAACATGCTCGGTGCTCGGGATCTTCAATTTTTTCTTTAAAACTTGGAGCGCATTGTCCTTTTCTTCTAGCATTCTTCTGACCGCCTGGGTGTTATCTTTCTCATTACCTGAACTGACAATATCTGCTTGTAGTTTCTTAATTTGAATGGCATTCGCCTTATTTTCAATTCTTTCATGCTTCAATTGAATTTCTAATTTATCTACCAAAATTTGTAATTTGTGTATTCTCATCATAGCTTGTAAAAGGTCTGAATAAATGATGTCAGTTGTTTTCTTGTGAAGCTGTATCTTGTATGGTACACTGATTTTATCCAATCGGATTTCCATCTCGGACATCTTTTTGTCATTCACCATGGCTAACTTGAAGGTATTTCTTTTGGCATCTCTGGTAGAGATCAAAGAATTTTTTGGATTGTTTAAATTTCTTACTCGCGGAAGCAAACTTCTTGTCTCTTCCAGAGACTGTTTTCTTTTCTCCATATAACTAGCCTTGATTTCCTCTTTTGACTTGAAAGTTGAACTTGACTCTGAACCATCTACACTTTTAAATGAAAACTGATTTATTTGTACAGCTTTTGTTGGGACCGGGAAAACTTTCTTGAAATCATTAGAAATATCTTCATTTGAAATTCCACCACCTTGAGACAGCTTGGCCTTTCTATGTGATCCGTCTTCATCCAATTCTATGCTCTAGACCTCAGAGAGACTTATTTTAATTACAATACTAGTACCCTCTGTCATTTGGGATACTATAATTGGTATAGTACTTGTGTCTCCATCAGAACTGGGAGTCTCTCTAAACTGCAATAGATTGGCTATGTCATCCAAACCTTCAATTGACTGGTGATCAAACGGTTTGTTCTTGTTGGCCTGTTTCCTCAAGGAGATCACATGGTGGGGATCATAATTTATCTTTGGTTCCTTTTTGAATTCCATGCCTACCAATAACTTCTCAATAAACACCAAGGCACCTTTACTTTTAAAAATGAAAGAGCCAACCTTGAGGGGGAATTTAATATTTGAAGATTTTTTAAAAGCTCCAAAATGCTCTTCCTCAGACTACAACCTTTGCCTCATAAATTCCAAAGCAAAAATTCTCGAGGTCAGAAAAGCGGGTAACTTATAAGGCTATCCGGTAAATCCCTATACTCTTAAAACAGTGGAATCTTTGTGTAAGAACCAGTCTCCGACTCGGTCCTCAGGTGAGGACTGCATTAGAAATTTCATCTCGTCTAGTACACGGAGCAATTCTTCATCGAACACATTTTATACATCTCAGACATGATTGAATTGGAAAACTCAAACATACTGATTTGCTTGGGAAAATCAAAGGAGAAAATAGTACTCAAAAATTGTAACTCAGTGACATTTGAACATAGCAGCATATTCAACAGGTAAGTTTAAAATTTAAAGAACCTGACTTTCAGAAATTCACTTAGTTGAAGATGAATTGCTTCTGCTAAATACTCATCTAGACTAAACACAGGAACCGATTGGGATTCATAACCTAAGGAACTTATTTTCAATAAAAAACCAAGGATGACTTCACTCACGTGGCAATCATTATCAAGACCAAATATTTGACAGACCAGAGATACCACTAATTGAACTTCATTTTTAAAAATATGCACAGGGTAAGGTAAGAAAATAGCATCTAAAGATTGACCTTCTTTCAAAATATTGGACATGAATTGGCAATGGATTTCAGCTTCACATTTCTTGAACAATTCAGCAAGGATTAACTCATTCACAGGTTCACGTTGGTCAGGGTAACTGTCAGGCAAATTGAGATTTTCACGGATAACTTTGGTGCTGATTTTACAAAGGATTCAAGATGTAGAGTGGCTTACAATGATTCTCTGAGAAGCGGAGTAATTTAAAGCACACCATTCTACAAATTCTGGAAAATGCAGGGTTTGTTCAATGGAAAAATAGTATAAAAAAGGATTTACAGACATTCAGAACATCATTTCCTTGTGAGTTATAGTGCCATAACCTTTCCTTACTTACTGAAATGCTTCCTATAGACAGAAAGGGGTCATAGACGCCTCTGTCTCTGTCCACTAAATAATCTTCCCTGTCATCTACAACATGACCAGACCCTTGCAATTGCTTCCCCTGGTCCATAATCTAGTTGACAATAGCAATTCAGACAGACGAATTATAGGTGTTTAAGCCTTACCTGTCAACTGTAGCGGCGTGTGCTCGACACTGACAATCGAAGGTTGACGAAGCTGCAGGTCTTTTTCACCCATCCGGCGCCAATAAAATAACCACGAGACAAGTCAACTTCCCTTTTATAGGACCCCACTCCGGACCATTCCTTTGGAGGTTTCCACTAAACCACTTTCGTCTCCGGATTGAACCACAATTTGCCACATGGACAACGGTTTATATTCCGCCACTCTTCACTTTTATCTGCCGTGCACTTTCTCGCTCCGGATCCATTCATGACCGTTGATCTATTCCACGTTTAATTTTCAACCATCGGATCAAACGCCGCGTACCTCATTCCGTCAGGTGTCCAGATCGTATCCATCGTGCAAGTTACTGTTTCGGAATCATCCACAACCATTGATGTAATCTACCTTTATTTTTCCGCCGTTAGATCAGGTGGCACGTATCCAATTCTATGGAGCATCATGGTTTTATCTACCGCACAGGTTTACAAAGTGGAGCTTATACAAACCGTGGATCTCCTCTGGATGGAACAACGACCGTTGATCCATACATCACATTAACCACCAGCATACGCTTATTCTCCTCGCATCTTTGAAGTGAGGACACAATATAGGCCATTGATCTTCTCCTTTCTGCTTCGCATCGTAGGATCTTTTGATAATTCCTCACTTTTTGCATCTTGCGCTACCCTCATACCATAAAACTTAACCAAAGTATTATGAATGACCATTATTTTCTCCTCACCATGGTCTTTTTGCTCTCTGCTAAATAATGGTGTTAACAAGTTGATTGATACATAGG
Source organism: Pseudotsuga menziesii (assembly GCA_001517045.1). Taxonomy (NCBI): domain Eukaryota; kingdom Viridiplantae; phylum Streptophyta; class Pinopsida; order Pinales; family Pinaceae; genus Pseudotsuga; species Pseudotsuga menziesii. Next base: position 256,112 of record LPNX011161529.1, read on the forward strand.
TTGTTGAGATGATGAACCTCCTAAAGATGGACCTCCAGGATTAAGTGCACCAGGCCATTAGGGCCAGTAGGACCATTAGGAGGAGGATGTCCATGACCTTCAGGTCCACTGGGACCACCAATATTGCTCGAACCACTAGGACTGGTCGGACCAGCAGGACCATCGGGATCACCTGGACCAATAGGGGGGGACCTCCAGGCCCCCTAGGACCACCAGGCCCTTAGGGACCACTAGGAGGAGGACCACCATCCCTCTAGGACCACCAGGAGGAGGACCACCAAGCCCTTTGGGACCACCAGGCCCTTGGGGACCTCTAGGACCACAAGACCCCTTAGGGGGAGGACCTCCATAAGGTGGCCCTCTGGCACCTCTAGTAGTATGAATAGGTATTCCTCCCAATGCTAGTATGTAGGACAAGTTGGGTTGCCCCCATGGAGTAAATGTATTTCCAGGATATGGAATTCCAGTGTAGGACATCCCTGTAGGGGTAGGTTGATAAGTCATATTTCCTACAGGTACTTGATTTGTTGGGTAAGCATACCCCCATGGGATTGATTAACTACAGGTTGTGCCCCTAAGAGTTGGCCTGTACTCAATGGAGGGTTAACGATATTTTTATTGGTAGGAGGAACGTAAACTGAGGATGGGCCTGCCATAGAGGTCTACCTATTATTAGTAACAACTCCACTAGCCGGTAACGTAGATCGTGCTGGGGGTTGCCTCCCAACATTAAAAGGTACTGATGCAACCAAAGTTGAAGGTTCCCCCCTAGCCATAGAAGTCATGGCAGGACTAGGAACAAACCTAACATTAGAAACTGTAGGGTCATAGGTTTGACCTGGATTGTGCGAAGTCTCAACGGGTTCAATATGTTTCATAGAGTCATCCAATGAATGATATCTAGCTGGCCAAGGATCTATATTACAGGGAAGAATAGCTAAAGCAGGTTCTTTATGAGGTACGGGGGTTGATAAGATTCTATCTAATCTCTGCATTCTCTCTTGAAAATCATGTGCACGGTTAATAGATGCTTGAATTTGTCTATACTCTTCTTCACTTGGTGAAGATTGTTCATAAGAGGGCCTATTTATCCCAAATGAGACAATGGCCTACCCCATAGAAGTTCCCCAAAATGGAGCATCAGGATCATAGTCTTAATGAACAAGACTATCAACACAACCTTCCACAAGAGCATGGAAAGAAGTGTCATCCATAGGAGGCTATTGGACCAAGGGAGTGACATAAGAAGCATTAGAGGAAAATTCCAAGCCCTATGTTCTTATGGAACCTCTCAAATGAAACTCAGCCAGATTGCACAGTCACTAATCTAACCTAGGATTTCAAAACTAAGAAAAAACACGCCAAAAAGTTTCTCTTACTCAAGCTACAGGCTAACAAGAAAATTCAAATGATAGGATGAGATCGAATATTCGGTCTCTCACCAGGGTTGTCAAGTAGGTGCAACTCATGATATACCACAAGGGTACATACGTAGTAATCTCCTCGAATGTTGTTTTTGGTTTATTACTCCACACAAGATGACCAAAGGGTTTTTCTCAGATGGATAAGGTATCCTATTGGGGTGTCTTGATATACTACATGGGAGATCAAATCGGTAGTAGTTCTATCTAATGCACAATTGTTCACAAGGGACCTTCCGATATACAATCGAGTACATGAAGTACCTTTCAATATACCTCAAGGGTACGTAAAGGGCTATTCGATATACCGACGGTACATGAAAGAACCGACGCGAGTCTCAAGTTGTAGTGCGGACAAATAATGACAGCTCCTACATTTTACGACACCCGAACACATCACTAAGCTATCACTCAAATTTCTATACAATTTTTAGGCCTATAACTACCGTTAATTTTAAAGCGGGCAGTTAGGTGAATGAATGCATTTTTGACAGAAATGTAAAACCATGCAAATATGAAATCAAGTTCATTCACTTTACCGTTCAAAGTATGCCTAACTACGAGAAGGAGAGAGAGTGTTTCCTTTTCAATTTTTCATTGAAACCAAAAGTTCCCCAAACAACTATACTAAAAATCCTTTTCCAAGCATATAAGCAAACAACACTTCTTCAAATAAAATATTTTGAGAGCAAATAGATAGAGTAAGATTTCTTTTCCAAGAATAAGAAAGAAAAACAACGATCAAAAGCATAATCGATATTTTTCTATTTTTCTATTAAATTGGAAAGATCTAACTAAAACTACTTGTATTTTTTTCTTTTTGATGAGATGACTATATGAAATAAAGGGAAGAACAATGGAGATCTGAAATATTACGAAGCTAATTATAAGGTCCAACAATTAATCCTAAATCAACAATATAAATGAATCTCAACAAAGAAATTTTCTTTTTTCAAAGTGAAAAGAAGTCTTTCACACACTTAATGAAAAATAGAAACAAGCAAAGCAATCAAACGAGTCTTTCTTTTTAGTATTATCCAATGACAAGAAGAGATCTAATCTGGTCTAAAGCTTCCACAAACCCCTTTCAGAATAACCAAACTTACAAGCAGTAGTAATGATGAATCTAACCTAGCCTTTCGATTTTAACAAACAAGCATTTACCACATTAAAAATTTTAGATTTCAAGCACTCAGGTATTTGCAAACAAGTATGGACAAAGCCAACTAAAAACAAAAAATTCAAAAACCACAAATTTCTTTGCAAAATTTTTAAAAAAATCAAAGGTCTGGAAAACCTTCCCGGCACCATGTTGTAATCTCACAGATCACATAAGGTTACCAATAATACATACTAAAACATATATATCTATAAATCAGAAACATGAGACAAGAACATATAGGAAAACAGATTATATTATTGCAATGAGTTCATACAAGGAAGAGAACTGAACTGATTTCTCGTTTGGCTCAACAGCCTAATATATACAATTTACAAACAGTTACAGAATAACTACCTGTCGGTTCGGTGAACTGACACGACTTTTAGTTATCCGAATTAATCTTCTAGTTTAGTCGGCTAACCGACTTAGTCGGTTGATCGACTAAGTTGGCCCATCGATTTAGTCGACTGATCGACTAAGTCTGTCTTCGTTCCAGTCGACTTATGTCGACTTGATCCTTCCTACATATCCCCCACGAACAAAATGTTTCTTCATCCCGAAGAAACAGGGAGGTACAAAAAATTTGTCTCTGTCGGACTCGTCCAAAATGCTATTGTGGAGGGCTGTGTAGACGAATGGTTGGCCTTTTCTAGATGCAAATCTCAGCAATGGCCGGGGCTGTGATAGCAAGTTGATGCTGAAAATATGTCCAACTCTGCAAAGCTTTTTGGATGTCGATAGTTAATGTAGTTAAGTTGGACAAGATCGACATCTTCTCTGATAAGGGGACTTGCGCTATATTCTCCATGTTGGGGCCCAAGGAGTGATTCTAATCTTCTGCTGCGTTGATAAGTCATGTCATCTGTGGGTAGATGATGTTGACTTTTTCTAAGTTGGGAAGGGTTTGTTGGACCCACTGGTGTGCTTCTCGTTCTAGCTTTTGCAGTTTGGTTGTCTCCAGCATAATCTGTTCTTCTATCATCTGCCTGAGTGCTACCTCTGTCGTCTTCCTGCTCTCCAAAGCCTGAATTCCGTGGCGGGTCTGTCTTGTCTACTAATAGACTTGCCCATAGTGAGTAGGCCAATCTCTTAAGACTTATTTGGTAATGACAGACTCCTCCATGTGGTCCTGTAGCACGTTGTATGCCTCTAAGAAGGTAATGTGCTATGCCAGTAGCAGTCGTACAGTCTCTTCCTTCTTCTCTTTCTTAGTTTCTTGTAGATGAGCCTAGACGGTCGATACCATGGTCTCAAAGAGCTGATATGATTCTTTCCCGTAGACCATTCGAAAGGGGGTTTGGTCAGTCGACTGTTTATAGGCTGTCCTATATGCCCTGAGGACCGCAAGGATTTTCTCATCCTAGTCGTCTTTGTCAGGACTACATATTTTGGTTAACCCTTTTGTCAATGTTTTATTTAAAGCTTCAATCGTGCCATTCGACTGAGGGTGATATGCGGTGCTTCATTGGTGGTCGATGTGAAATTGGTCGGTCAAATTTTTGATGGTTTTATTGATAAAGTGTGATCCTTGGTCACTGATCAATGTAAGTTGGCATCCAAATCTAGTGATGATGTTTTCGTAGATAAATTTAGTGGCTACCTCACTGGAACATGTATCGATGGGTTCAGCTTCTGCCCATTTAGTGACATATTCTACTGCCGTGATAATATATCGTGCACCTGATCATTTGGCTGGGATAGGAAATGGTCCTATGAAGTCTATAGCCCAGATTTCAAATGTGAGACTAGGGTTTACAGATATCAAGGGAATCTCTATGCTTGACAGGGGTCGACCAAGTTGTTGACAGCAGTCACATCGAATAACAAAGTTTTTGCAATCTCTGTGGATCGTCAGCCACCATAATCCCGACTGTTGGATTTTTCTTGCAGTTGTATCTGCTTGAAAATGTCCTCCTGCAGGTCCATAGTGTGCTTCATGCATGATTTGGTCTCATTCATGGTCGAGTACACACATTCTGAGAATGTCGTCTAACCCCATTTTGTATAGAAATCCATTGACGAGGCCGTAAGGGGCAACCTTCATAGCTAAGATTTGTTTTTTCTTAGTGTTCAGACCTTCTGGTGCCTGACCTATCTCTAAGAACTGAGCTATTTTGTTGAGTTCTTCTGGCACTGCTTCAATGCAAAATAAATGTGCATCTAGCAAGTCGTCATCAACTCCGGTCGGTTCCTCTCCTGTGTCTACACGAGAGAGGTGGTCGGGCCCGACATTTAACTTTCCTGGTCGGACCATGACTTCAAACTCAAATTCTTGAAAAAGAAGTAGCCAGTGACAGATTCTTCCATGATGGAGGGGTTTATTGACAAGGTACTTCAAAGCTTGATGGTCGGTATAAAATGTGAAGGGGTTGGATAAAAGGTAATGTCGATACTTTTGAAGGGCAAAGACCATACCTAAGGCTTCCCTTTCGGTGGTCGAATAGTTCCTTTCAACCTTATTCAATTTTTGACTACTATAAACTATAGGGTAGTCCATCTCGTCATCCCCTGGTTGAGTTAGGATGGCTCCTATGGCGATTCCTGATGCATCAATATGCACATGAAATTTGGTCGACCAATTTGGAAATTTGAGTATGGGGGCTTTTCTTTTTAGTTTGTCGAAGGAGATTTGGCATTCTTCCGTCCACTTGAACTCTTGATCTTCTTTTAGTAGTTCTTCCAGAGGGTAGGTCATATATGAATAGTGTCTTATGAAATTTCTATAGTAGCCTGTATGGCCAAGTAACATCCTAACTTGTTTAGGGTTTATTGGTGGTTTCAGGTCGAGGATGATTTTAATTTTGGCAAAGTCGACCTTGATACCATCTTTACAGACAATATTCCCTAAGAGTATTCCTATGGGAGTCATAAAGATACATTTCTTAATGTTCAGGGAGAGTTGAATCTGTCGACATCTCTCCAGCATAAGTCAAAGCCATTTGCAGTGATCTTTTAAAGTGGAGTATATAGTCCAGTCGTCGAAGTAGAATGCCATGGTCTTATATATGTATTCTTGGAAAGTTTTGACAACAATTCGGGAAAACACTGCAGGTGCATTCTTGAGCCCAAAAGGCATAACTCTGTAAGAAAAGGACCCAAATTCATAGACAAATGTTGTCTTCTTTTGATCTTCTTTCGCTATGGGTACTTGGTTGTATCCTGAGAATCCATCTGTGAATGAGTAACATCCGTGGCCTGCAACTTCATTCAAGATTTCATCAGCATATGGGGTTGGGAATGGATCTGTTAATGTTATTTTTTTGAGCTCCCTAAAGTCGACACAAATCCTTAACCTTGTCGAGTCATGTTTCTTGGGTTGGACGACCATGGGGCTTGCCCATTCAGACTGGTCGATAGGGTAAATGATCCCTGCTGCTAACATGTTGTCGATTTCCTTTTTAACTATCTCCTTGTACTTGTGAGCTAGTTTATAAGGTATTTTCTTGACAGGTCGGACATCAGGTTTAGTATCTATTTTCATTTCTCCCATTTCCTGTATTAAGCCTTTTAAGTCTTTATAGTCCCTTGCAAAGACATCTTGGAACTCTCTAAGTAAGTTCACTATTTCGGTGGTCTGTTGTTCGTTCCAGTAGTCACCAATCTTGGCTATTTTTGGTCAGTCATCATTTGAAATGTCGACCTCTTTAGTTTTCACTTTTGCATCTAGCCACTCTGGTGCTTTAGCTTCATTAATCGGCCGACTTCCTTCTTTGAACTGTGAGAGTGTAGCAGGAAATTCGGCTGCAGTCATTCTGTCAAGATCTGGTTTGTCGGTGGTCTCGACTTTCAAGATTGAATAGATAGGTTTTGTTGTTTCACTATGGTCGGTTTTCCATCTGAAACTCTTGCCTTCTGTGTGTTCATTTTATAAGTGTAAATGGGTCACCTGTGGTCTGGATTTGGTTTGTATATTGTTACAGTCCTTGATCTGTCGGTGGTTCTACGAGGGTCGTTTTGCGGTCGGTTGGAGAAATTGTTTGATTTGATGTGTTGTCTCGGCCAATTTTTCATTTTGAGGTATGAACTGGAAGTCTTTGATAAAATTTTCCTTGAGTTCCTGCCGAAAGAAGGTTTCACCTCTAGCTTCCTCCATCTTATACCATTTATTGGGTAAGTCGGCTAAGGTTGAAGGGAACAAATGTGGCCAAGTTCTCTCATCTGTATATCCAAGTCTTCTCCACTCCTTTTCACAAGTCTTAATGTGTTCTTCTGGGTTTTCTCCTTGGGTAAAAGTAGGGATCTGGGCTTGCTGGGTTAACTTCTTTCCACCAAACCGTTCGACAAAGAAAGTCAAAGCAGTTGTCCAGGTCTAGAGTTTTGTCTGATGGGTATCCCACCATCTAACTGCTTGACCTGTAAATGTTTCGACTAAGCTTTGGAGTCGACCATGTTCTCCAATGTTCTTAGATACTTGTTCAATGTGCATGACTGGGGATTCCCTCTCGTTATACCTGGGTAGTTGTGTAGTGTTTAAGTTGGTTGGTTGTAAGGAAGGGCATTCTCTTACTTTCTTTTCAAAATTTTTGGGGATAATGGATACTATGAAGCACTGTCGGGTGGGTTTTTTCTGTACTTTTTGTATAGTCCAACACCCTCTTGCTTGTGTTTAGTAATTTTCCATCTCCCAGTCGTATAGTTCAGCATCCGAGTTATAACCAATTGAGTCTTGGTTACCTAAGTAAAGTTCTCCATGGATGTTTGGCTCGGTATAGTCTGTATTGTTGTGGATCTGGTAAAGTTGTCTGACATCGACTTCCTCATCAATCGGTTCGGTCCACGGTTCTCCTTGGGAGGGATTAATGGGTACAATGACTTTGTGACCATTTCCTTTTAGCTTGATTTGTTCCTTGTCTAAGGATATGGAGGCTTTCATCTTCCGTTCCCCAAGGTCGACTGACAAGTGCTAGGAAGGAATTAGAGCCTTCTTTTGGGTTGATGATTTCAAAATCAACCTTGGTCGAAATCCCTTTGATGGTCATGTCAACATTTTTCCAAACCCCAATGGATTCAATGAGACCTTGGTCAGCGAGTTTTAGGTAAATACCTGACTCGTAGAGTCGAGGTCTTCCCATGTTTTTCCATGTATCCCGGGTCATGATATTTACCTGAGACCGGAATTCGAGCACTACTTGTCGAACGTGGTAAACTTCGATTTCCAGGTCGACAAGTGGGTCGGAATCGTTTTTGTCTTTTTGGTTTAGGCTGCAGATGTTCTTAGTTTGTTTTTCGGTGTTAGTACTTTTTATTTGATGCAATAAATCAATGAACTGAGCCACGGATTTGTCTGTTTGAGTGAGATTGATTAATTGCTGTAGTGTGTTAGGTCGAATGGTAATGAGGTCTTCTTGTTGTGTAATGTCGTGAAATATGTGGGTTTCCTCTTGATATGTGTGTTTTTGCTTTATAGGGTCAGGGTAAACATTTGTGTCTTTAATCTTATTAATTTGGGGGTTATCAGGCCCTGTTTTTGTGCCTTGTCGAGTAACAATATGTAAATTCTTATTAGTTAGTACATCATGCTTTTGTACACAAGACAAGACATTAACATTTTTCTTCATATTGATTTTGTCTAACATAGTAGGACAATCCTCAAGGAAGTGATCACCTACTCCACAATGTGTACATAATTTAAGATCAGTTCTGTCCTTGTACGAACAATCTGCATACCGGTGACCTTCCTTGTAGCATGTGAAGCACTGGGTGGGTCGACACATTCGGATGTCGTGATTCCCAGGGAATTGACCTCTTCCTCCATAACCCTGACATCGGTTGTCGTACCAGTGCTCATATCGTCGATCGTCATATATTTGTCCATTCTGGTTGTTTGTATTGTTTTGCTCGTTGTTTTGCGCTACTGCATTCGTTTGGTAGACCGCCTGATAGTTCTATCGATTTTTCAGGTTTAAATGACAGTCGGCCATGTTGTGAATTTTGGTCTCGCAGATGGCGCACCAGGAAGCCTTTCCGTTCTTCATGTTAAATGGACAATCTTTTGTGGAGTGATCTCCGTGTTCCTGGCAAATGTCACAAAATTATTTAGTTTGTACAAAGCGGATGTCTTGTCGGCTATATTGCTGTCGACAATTATCTTTCGAATGACCAGCCGTCGAGCAGTTGGTACACCAGATCTCCTAATTCTTGAGGGTTAGCTCCTTCAAAGACTTCTACACATTCTCAAGCTGTTCCTCTAATCTATGGTCCATCAGATAGGCAGGTATGTCTTCGTCCATCTCGACCTGCAGAGCTTTTGTTAGCGCGTCTTCATACATTTTGAACGTCTCCAGATTGATATGTCAGCGTACTTTCTGTGATAATCCTGCAAGGAACCATTGAATTAGTAACTGTTCATCAATAACATAATCTAGCTGGCTTAGTAGGTCCTTCCAACATTTATCATAGTCGCGGACTGTCTCCCCTAGCTTTTGTGATGTTGTTTTAAGCTTTTTGGCGGCCAGGTGTTTGGCGTCAGGGGTTTTGAAGAATGATAAGAACTATGCTTTAATATCGGATTTCGTCGCTCTGGGTTTCCTTTCCGAAAAGGTCATGTACCATGTCAAGGTCCTTTTCCTTAAGGCTCCGACGAACTGTGCCATTTGTCGGTCTTCATCTATTACTTGGTTTTCTTCCCAGGTCGACTCGTAGATGAACCAATATCATCTGGGGTCTTCATCTCCCTCGTAGAGAGGAATGTGAGCCAATCTGTGACCCATCTCTGAATCACTTTCACTGCTCTTAGAAGTTGGAGGAGGTGGAGGTGGGGGTGTCGGTGAAAGTGGTGGGGTTATTGATGTAGTCGAGCCTGCGAAATTTTAGTCGACGGATCTTGAGCTCCTATTGGTCGTCGAGTCATCTTCGACTTGCAGTTGGTTGATGTCGACTTCGGCTGTCAATGGTCCACTGCAACTTGGTGTTCACAGGTATGCTTGTTCGATTTCTTCTAAAGCTATATTTTTTGGGGGGGGAACGCTCCTTCATGTGTCAGTAAGAGTAAGTGGATACTTCGGAGGGAGGGTGCCACCTGAAACGTCACCCAATTTCCTTCGAGCAGTCAACGTATAATAAGGTGTCGATCGGTGTATGTTTCATTGCCTAGTTGGCTCCATATACTGAAGTCACCAGCTCATAGTTGGAGGTCATCTTCGACAATAGTATGTATTCTAGTACGCGGATTTGTTGGGGAAAGGGTTATTCCGTCATTGGGAGCTGTTATTTGGAGAGATTCTGGCTGCTCTATCCACACTTCTTCCTCCTTAGGGGATACCTCTTTCTCTACGCCCTCTTCCTTTCGTTCATGACCCGACTCTGGCGGATTCTCTTTGCGGTCGTCCTCCCTAGGGATTTGTTCATTGTTCAGCCCTATGGCTTGTTCACATCTTGCTTCCCTTCTCTTCTGTCTTTTGTCCCTTTCTTGTTTCTGAATGTCCAACATACTGTCGTACAATGCTATTTCCTTGAGGTCCTCTTTGGTCGACTTTTCATTACTGGTGACGGTTATTAGGTTTAGAATGACTAGGATCCACTATGCTCTACCTCCGACACATGACCAGCTACCCCCCCATAGCCTACCCGACGCTTTTAGAAATCCCGGATAGTTCAATTTACTTGCTCAGAAATTATTCCCACTCTCTTTCTGTAATGAATTTCTCCCACTTCCTCTGCTTCTCCTCCCAGTTGGTATTTGATGGTAGTTCGCACAGCGGTGGACGAGGTTCAACGATGTGGCCTGCTCCGTTCTCTATCAAGAATTTGAACAACAAGGTCGGTAGGGAACACAAAAATTGTTCAGTGAAGTCTGTGTAAAAATTGTCTTTGACAGTTTCCACAGAAATTCTGTCTTCGACTGCTTGCTCCTCACAGAAGTCGTCGGTGATTTTCTCAAACCACTCCGATAGATTTGTTCGGCCTCCTCAGATCAGTTTTTCTAGTAACTGTTGTTCTTTAGTTTCATCCGGCTTTCTCATCCAGAAGTTGCTTTAAGAGTTGTGGCACTGATTCGACAAATTTTTCATGCGTCTCTGTGAAAAATCTTGCTTTGGATTCAGCGACTGTTAATCTGTTCCTTCTTGCGTAATTTTGCAAGTAGTTCGCAATTTTACGGTTTCACCAATCCTTAATCTCCTGCTCTGGTATCATATGTGAGCATATATTTCAGACATGTACTACTGGCAATGGAACCAATGTTGTAATCTCACAGATCACATAAGGTTACCAATAATACATACTAAAACATATATATCTATAAATCAGAAACAGGAGACAAGAACATATAGGAAAACAGATTATATTATTGCAATGAGTTCATACAAGGCAGAGAACTGAACTGAGTTCTCGTTTGGCTCAACAGCCTAATATATACAATTTACAAACAGTTACAGAATAACTACCTGTCAGTTCGGTGAACCGACATGACTTTTAGTTAGCTGACTTAATCTTCTAGTTTAGTCGACCGACCGACTTAGTCAGCTGATCGACTAAGTCGGCCCATCGACTTAATCGGCTGATCGACTAAGTCGGTCTTTGTTCCAGTCGACTTATGTCGACTTGCTCCTTCCTACACACTGCTACCAAAGGGTTGTTGATAGAGTTGTTCTGAGGAGGCACCGCTTCCTGCTAACTGCTCGTAGGCAATGGCACTGCTTCTTGATATCTACGCATAGGCGATGGCACCGCTTATTGTCCACTGCACAACCGTGGTTCCCTGTAAATGTCTAGAACAAAAAAAGGGTGAAAAAACAAAGTTAAAATTTGGCAAACTAGCATCAAAACTAATGAATCAACAGAAATAAATAGCATAGAAAGTTGGGATGGCTCAGATCTGAAGAGATCTAATGATATAAACTCAAAACCCAATTAGGTTAGATGGTATATCTGACTGAAATGATAAGAAGTTGGAGCTTGGATTTGGACAAGTGTTCAAAGTCTAAGGAAGATCAGATCTATTGAAGCTCTTCCCCAGCAGAGTTGCCAAAATTGTTGTTAGGAATTTTCCACCTTCTCCAAACAGAAGTTGTTCCTCTGGTCTGAATGGTTTCGATCCAAAACCAATAAGTCACAACAAGGATGATAAACTTCTCCTAGAAGCTATGGACACCTGGAATACGATCTTCAGAGATTGATGCAGTCTTTCATCTATGGAAAAGATCTCCAAGAAGATACCTGCAAAAACACATCAATCACACAAAGATCAAAGTACCAAAGTATTATCCATAGATCTATATTGGTGACTAAGGAATCCAATAATAAACATTCAAGATTATATAAGACAAGTTATATGGGAATAAAATCAACTTTGCATTAATTAATAATGAAGAGTTACAACCTGTGCCTTAGTGTTGAATGCACTCCTTAACAATACCGATGTCTTATCCCCAATAGCTCCAACTTGCTCCTCTATGTTCACTCTTAATGAATCAGGCCAGAATGTCAAAATGGCAGCATGACTTTGCTCTCTCTCAACCATGGAGTATGAGCCTGTTTATATAGGCCTCAAATGGATAGAGATGGCTGATATTTTGGTGGGTGAGGTGGATAGGAGATCCACAAAACAGGGATTTCGAGCTCAACTGACCCAAATGAATAGGGATAAGGCCTAACACATAGCTTTTTATCTTGAAGCTTCGTGAAGCTTCCTTTTTTCACTTTTTACCAAGGGCACCACTCCTGCTCCTTTATGACAGAGCGGTGTTAGGTAGAATCGCTCTTCAAACAAAGAGTAAAGGTGGTGCCACTGCCTATCTTCAACACAATTCAAGCAGTGTTGAAGAAGGTACTGCTCCTAAGCTCAAGGGGTGAAGTGGTGCTGGTTTTTCACATGTAAATTTGATATCTGGATCAATGGTTTTCACTTCAAGATTTGGGAATGAGGGAAAACATAGATGTTGAGGATCTTATCACATGTTGGTGATGAGATTTAGGTGTAACACCACCTTTTGATCTCTCCCTCTCTGTTCATATTTGGTAGAAGCGCTCTGAGCTGTAGATCTTGGACTGCGGAAAGAGGAAGTTTTATAACACAAAATTTTATATTTTCTGCTTCTTCCTCTTGCTGCTTTTTGAGCCGTTGATCTGTGTAGAAATTCTCCCTGACCATCGGATCTCGCACTATGGAAATTAGAAATCGGGACTCTAACTTTCAAATCCAAACTTCTTTTCTTTTCCACTTGTGCATTTCTGTTGGACCGTTGATCTTGGGTGGAAATGTTCTAGGCCATCGGATCCCAAACTATGGGGGGTGAAAGATGGGTTTTATCATTTTTTACACCAAAACTTGTCTTTTTCTCCTTTCTGCTCCCGATTTTCCTTGGAGGGAATGTTTTTTTTCGTTTGATCTTCTGCGTTGCGCATCCTAGCCGTCCATTTCCTGGTATCATTCAACTAAGGGTGTATTTCTTCATTTACATGTATTTTCAAGGTTGAAAAACAAAATTTCTTAAGTGTTTGGCATTTCGAATCTAGAAATGTCCCTTCAAACATCTGCAAATCCTCATCAACATTCTTTAAGGTCTTATGATATGAAAATTGACACATCTTATTCATCCTTTTACTGTCCAAATCCCTTATCAATTGTTTAGCCCAAAAATAGTGCTAACAAAGATGCTAATGAAAGGAAATTCATCAATGATCAACAAAACTACTGAGATATTATAAAACATGACATTTTACACATCTTTCTTCCATTCATGAAGCACTTCCACTATAATATGACATTTTATATATCTTGTTTTAAGTAAAAAAAATTTACATCTTAATAGTTTTTAACCAAATGTTTTAAATTGATTTAAAATATAATAATAATAAAAAGCTCATACAACAATAAATACATTATATATATATCTCTTGGGAGAGTCGTGACATTTAGTAACACTACATGATCAAGTAAACGAGTAGAGAAAAATAGCATGGCACAATGACCACATATTACACCCGTATATAAGAAACACATGTTGAATTGGGATGGTAAGATAAAAGATAAAAAATTAAACCATAAAAGTGATTAGATATAGGTTTTTATATTATCGAAAAAAATGAATGGAGTAATGTCGTTGAGAACATTACAAGGATTTGTGCTCAAGTTTGATGTTAATGGGTATCGATTGAAAATATACAATACTTAGTTCTTGATGATAGTTCTTGCAAAAATACATATTGACGTCTAACTACTTGGTATTTTTATAAGTAGAGACGTGGATTGCCAAATAAGCAATGTTTTGGGAAAAAGCATGATAAAGTCATCTATGACAATTTCAACAACCATTAAATATAAGCATGATAGTGTGTTAAAAAACATTTCAAAGGAAAAGTTGGACAAATAATAATGGAACTTGGATTAACTTGGGGTAAATGAATAAACAAGAAACAAAGGGATATATAGATGAAATGGCAAACATAATGAAAGTTAGTTTGAGAATTTTTTTGGAATTTTTTAAGTTGTAACCTTTAGGATAAGGAGGAATAACTTAAAATGCTTATCATTTGTATAAATATAGTAAATCTTCGGTCATATTTGTGCATAGACATTACATTAGAAACGTTTATTATCCATCCAGGCAACTAAAAAAGTTTAATTCAATACTAATAACATTATGGCATTAATATGAAAATCTATGATATAAAAAAACTGACAACTCTTTGGCATCTAATCAATTATTTCAATTAAATATAAGATGATTATGTTAGCCACTACTATTATATAATATATCATTTTAATAAATTCCAACTAGTACAGTAAAAATAATCTACGGTCTTGTTATAGCTCAAATCGACATGACACTTCTCTGTCCATGACAACATTTCAAAAGATGACACCTAAGTTTCCCTAATCATTCACAAAAAAGGATTATAAAATATGGAAGAGCCTATGATTTGACTCCTAATGATAGTCCTCATCCCTAAAATGAGATTTGAATTCATTTTTCCTTCAAAATGTCAAACTTGAAACCTTAAATGAGCCCCGTCCACCTTTTTCACTAGCAAGGTGTGTGCCATGCTATTTTCTCTTGAGCAAAGCATGTGGACCTTAAAAAAATAAAAAAAATAAATTATTAATTTGAAAATGAGGCAATTTATTATAGTTTTGTTAGTTTAAGGATCGATTATAACTCTCTAAACTATATGGTAACCATTTGAAACTATATCCATCACTCATAAAAGGAGATGAGATGTACCACCAAAGGGAGACACGCATCCATATAGTCACACAAGAGAAATGCCATTTTAAATATTATTCATCCACTCCCATCAGCACCCATTGACCCCTGCCTCTGTGTATTTGTTCCATAAGTGTTGGAATCACTCATCCCGTGTGATCTCTACCTCAAACACATTTGGAATTCAATATAGATTTCACATCTTGAAAGGTGCCAAGTAGTGAAAAGGAAACTTTTTTATATTGTTTCATGGCTTCAATAGAGATTTCACATCTTCCCCTTAAAAAAAACATGTATTCAATGATTAATTGTTGATTATTTGGAGAAGTAATTTGTAATTAAGAGGAATATTAGTTTAGTCAATTATTATTATGTACACCTTCTTGTTTGAGTTTTATCTATCTTTATAACTTAGAATATTTCGAGGAAGGGTGATTGGTATTTTGTAGGTTGGAGACGAACACTCGGCAGTAGACTATAAGAGTCTAACAAGATAAATGTAAAAACTCCAAAATTCATAAAATAAAAAAAATTGATGAAGGCCTAACTGTAATTACATGTTATAAACTTTACATCCTAATTATTTCGATTAAGATTGTTGCAACAATGATTCACACTATTATGTTCTAGAAATACAGTTTCCAAGTACTATGTTAGCTTACTTGCTTTTCAGTTTTCACATGTTGTGATTTCCTTGACACAAGTTATTCTTTGCATGATTTTTTGTTCTGCATAAGGATGTTTGTCGTTATGATTAAATCCTCTAAAAAAATTGTTTACTATTTCTTGATTGTAGACCGGGTTATGAGGTAAATTAGGTCTTACTTAGCCTATCGCCTAAAGCATATCCTTGTTACATTTTTACAGGTGTTTGTGGTGGAGATCTTGTCGTGTTTTGTAACATGTAAAAGTCATAGGTAAAAACACCAAAAGGACCCTAACTATGTTAAGGAAGAACAAACAACACACTATGCATTGTTTTCTTTCTACCATATATTAGAACAAATATTTAAATATATACATGGTGGCATTAAAAATAACACTAGGTAGCATTGACGATGTGTGAACTATAGAGTTGCGGGTAAAATATTTAAAACCAAGTGCAATTAAATGAATCCCACGTAAAGGCTCGTGGCTTCCAGCTATAAAGCACTGAGCCTTTAATAAAAAACCCTAAAGGGTTTAACTCACGGTGTTGATGATTCTGCGTTGTAAAATTTATTGGGTGGAAGAAGTCGAGGGCTCTCGGCCTTGGTTGTATGACCCACCTGCATTGTTCCAATTCCCTTGCTCGTGTTTCCCGATTGCATTCCTTCAGTTCTGTGAATGTTCCAACACCCCTTTTCATGGTTTTTGACTCCATACATTCGGCTTTGGCAGAGAACAATTTAGTCGATAGGTAATTTTTACTCATGCATACATTATTTAGTTGTTGACGTATATTTGTAATCGATTTAACCTTTACATTGTTGTTTTACAGGAGGTTCCAAATATGGTTGTTGCACTTGACTTGGATCGAGCTTTGTTGAAGGTGAAGCCGAGGGTCCTGGTAAAACCTGTTTACCCTACACCCTTTGCTCCTTGTGGCTTTGAGGTTGGTTAGTGATTCCTCCTAGGTTTGGAGTCATTTAAAACTTACAAGTACCTTCTGCTGAATGGTATAACATATTGTGCTTTCTTCCTTACGACATTTAAATACAGAGTTAGGTGTTTGGAATAAAACTCCCTTTGACTAAGACTATGGAGTCTGTAGGTAAAACTGTAATGTAATTTTTTTGTGTAAACATGCTATGGATTTTATATTTCGAGCTCTTACATATATTTTGCTTCTTTTAAACATTTTGAAGTTTAATGTATAAATTATGTCAGGGTTTACAATCCTACGACTTACTTTAATCTATTTCTCATGTGCTACCATGCATTCTTCCTATTTCATTTTGGATCTACTCTGTGTATAATGTTTCATCCTACATTTATTTCTCTGGTCTTAGGGGTTTTATGTGGAAAATCATGATTTGTATGCTGTGTATCATAAACGGGCATTTTGTTGTGCAATATTCTGTCTACACCATTCGATTTCATATTTTTTGAATAATAATAGTTTTGTGTTAGCATAATATGTGTTTATGGATGATACATTAAGCATT
Source organism: Pseudotsuga menziesii (assembly GCA_001517045.1). Taxonomy (NCBI): domain Eukaryota; kingdom Viridiplantae; phylum Streptophyta; class Pinopsida; order Pinales; family Pinaceae; genus Pseudotsuga; species Pseudotsuga menziesii. The sequence continues at coordinate 272,988 of LPNX011161529.1, forward strand.
TTACCTCATTTGCATACTTTAATAAAAAAATTAAAGCTTCACCAAGTACTCATAGAGTTTGATAACAAAATAAAAGAAAAGGAAGAGCCTTATGGGCTTCGATCCCATGACCTACAAATTACTTCTTTAGCTATATTTTAAATATATATTTAATTATTTATTGTTTGAATCCTACATTTTCCTATCTGCCATCGTGGCTCAGTTTGGATTTGTTTTATTGTGTTTTTTTTTTTAACCTAGGTTATTTAGTTGTAGGATTTGATTTGGAAATTTTTAATCCTGTCGACTTTAAGTTTGAATAATGACTATAAAGGTGTTTTTACCCTACTAGTTTTGATCATTGGTTTGTACTACCTGTGCTTAGAAAAGAGACTATTTTTTTTAAATTAGAGATATAGTACTTCTTATTCAAATTCGTTAAATAGAGATGCTTTACCCTAAACCATTTTTGTAGATGAACTAGGGCCTTTTGACTGTGTGAGATTAGTAAAGAAATTCAAGCCTTTCGGCTATAAAATGTTATAAGACAAAAAAAAATTAAAGGGTATGAACCCTGGCTGGAAGCCTTTGTACTTTTGTTTGTTTGAAAGTTAATTTTAAAGTAAACCCTAAATGAAGTTCTTATTCATTGTTTACTAAATCAAATAACATTATTTGCAAAATATATAAACGTATATAATAACTAAAGGAATAGTCAGTATTCATTATAATGTAATAGGAAACTATTTATGAAATTATAAATATACATATACACTTTTCTCTAAAATAAGAACTACAATAATATACAAGTTTGCTATGAACACTCTTACAAATAGGAGCATTTGTTTTCTAATAATATATAGAAATAAGATCTATTTATCCTATTCTATTCCAGAAAATAATTAATAGTCTTAGGGAGACTTTCAACTTTCATAAATCATTCAAATATAGATATAAAAACAAATTTACAGATAATAATCAAAGCATCTTGGAACCTGTTGAGCTATAGAAGTGGAAAAACACCCAAAGAAGACTGTTCCTCCCAACCGTCTCCTGAAATTAGCCAAGATCATTTTCTTGAGGACCCACGAGCTTGTTCACTAAACCGCTAGGACGAAGATGTTGTGTATAAGCCTACATAGTATTCTTTGTAACTTATCAACCTCACTTGCAGACTTAACTCTCAGCAATTCATTTTAGCTATCCCCTCATCGAATTCCTCTTGTGTGCCTAACTTTTCAATTTCCATCAAAATCACAAGGCTCTAATCACTTAAAATAGAATGTAGTGAGCCTCCTACTCAATTCGATGGTATATATAATATTTCCTAGGTATTTGGGTCACTTTTGCAATTAAATGAGTCACCTTCTTGGTTCCTCTTTCCATGTAACATGACCACAATTATAGGGTTGTTTCCTCATGCAACAGCTACAAAGTAAATGTTGTTTCTACCACTTGTCTTCTTGGCCTTCTGCAATAGATTATTCCTCCTAGTGGGTGAGTGAACTCTCTTCAACGGTCTTCTTTGGATAGATGTCTCTTCTTTTTATTATTTAAATAAATAAAATATTCAATTACAATCATCTTTGACTGTCTTAGTCAACAATGTAAAACTTTACAATAACTTTTAAAGTAATGTTTTCTCAAAAATTAAATGTTTTTTTAGTTCTAGGTGGGTTACAAACACCCCCCCTTAAGTTCAACATCATCCTCAATGTTGCTTAAGTATCATTTGAGTCTTCCTGGAACTAAATTGGATATGCCTCTCACATATGGATCTCCAATTCCTAGGTTGCTTCATCTAGACTAAGGTGCTTCCATTGCACCTTTACTTGTCCAATGATGCGATTTCAGAGAAAAACTTTTCTCTTGTCAAGGATACAATCCGATTCCACCTGAAAATTTCCTTCGGGTTCTACTTGAATAACATTCCAATCGATCACATGAGAAGCATCGTGCACATAATTTTTCAATATAGAAATATGAAATACACTATGCATTCTAAGATTAGGTGGAAAAGCTAATGAATAAGCCACTGGTCCAACTCTTGATAATATCTCAAATGGTCCACAATACCTTGGGGCTAATTTAGCACAAATACCCAACTTAAAAGATATTTTTATGGGTTTTACCTTGACAAACACATGCTCATCTACTTGGAATTATTTATGCTCAAGTTCTTTTAAGGTTTGCATGACTTTTTTGTCTGTCTTATGCAATTTTCATATTGCTTTGTACTTGCTTTACTATTAGTTCCATTTGTTTTAACAATTCAGGTCCTAACATCAATCTATTAACCACATTACTCCATCAAATGGGAGTATTAAATTTCCTATACATACAGTATTTCAAAAAGAATAAGTTTAGTTGAAGCTTGATAGTGACTGTTATATGCAAACTCAACTAAGTGTAGATATTCTAACATACATCCATAACATATCATCTAAAACTTGATTTACTCTTTCTATTTGTCCATCTATTTGCGGATGATAAGAAGTACTAAAATTTAATTAAGTATCTAATCCTTTAAACAATGACTTCCAAAAATTACCAGTAAACTTAGGATCTCTATCAAAAATTATTACCTTAGGAATTTAATGAAAATGAAAGATTTCCTTCATAAAAATATTAGCAATGTTAGAAGCCTTATAAGTAGTTTTAATAGGTATAAAATGAGTTTCCTTGCCAAGCTTTTCTACCGCCACCATTACCGAATCAATTTTCTTTTGATTTTTAGGTAATCCTATTATGAAATCAAGGATGATAATTTCTCATTTCCAATTTGGGATCGGTAATGGTTGCAAAAGACCTGTTGGGTGTCGATGCTCAGCTTTAACTTGTCGGCATAGACACCTATCTATATATTCAACTACTTCATTTTTCGTACTAGGACAAAAATAATCTTTCCTTAGAATTTTTATCATCATTTGACAACCCGGATGTCCTGAGTAAGGACTCTTATGTACTTCATTTAAGATCAACAATTTAATTTCTGATATATTGGGTACAAACAATCTGTTTTTATACAGCATTATCCCCTTTTCATTTAAACAGAAATCTATTTTTATGTTTTCATATTCATTTTCTATAACGTTTTCTCTTAAATTTTGATATTCTTTATCCATTTTCACTTTGTTTTCCAACTTACCGTCCAATTCTGTTTTGTAGTTGCTAATGGCGACTATAAAATTCAGTCTTGCATTTCTGCTTAGGGAATCAACCACTTTATTTTCCTTTCCTTTTATATGTTTAATCTCTAAATTGTATTAGCTAAGGAAGGCTAGACATCTTTCGTGCCTTGTGTTAAGATTTTGTTGATCAAACAATTATTTCAAACTTATGTTATTAGACATTAATAAAAAAATTCTACCAATTAAATGATGACACCACATTTTCAAAGCATGTATTATGGAAGCCAACTATAAATTGTAATTAACATAATTCTTTTTATGTGTTTTAACTTTTCTGATTCATACGCTATTACATGACCTTCTTGTGTTAATACCCCACCCAAGCCCTCATTGCATGCATCAGTGCACAAAACAAAGTCCTTGTTTGGGTGTCTTATTTTTAATACAGGTGCAATAGTTAATAATTCCTTTAACTTATTAAAGCTTTCTTCACACTTTAGATCCCATGCAAATATTTTTTCCTTTTTTTGTAAGGATGTTATGGGATTCACGATCTTCGAGAATCTTTCTAAGCATTTTCGGTAATATCCTGTAATCCCCATGAACGATCGTACATCCAATACGTCTTTAGGAACATGCCATTCCATTATCTATCTTATCTTATCAGGATCCACTGATATCCCTTCCTTATATATCACATGACCTAGATACTATATTTTATCCCTAAAGAATTTGCATTTATTGAATTTAGCATACAGTTTTTGTTCTCTTAGAACTTATGATATAATATGTAAATATTCATCATGTTCTTTTTTTTTGAATAAATTACTATGGCATCTATGAAGACAACTACGAATTTATCCAAGTACTTACTTATGAAAATATTCATTAAACACATAAAAGTTGCTGGAGCATTCGTTAGCCTAATTCGAATAACTACAAACTCATAATGCCTGTATCGGGTTCTGAATGCAATTTTAAAAATATATTCATCTTTAATTATTACTTGATGATATTGATATCTCAAGTCTATTTTTGAGAATATCGTTGCTCCGTGTTTCTAATTAAACATATCATATATGCGGGGAAATGTATATCTATTTTTAATTTTCATCTTGTTTAATTGACAGTAATATATACATAAACATAAGGTACCGTCTTTCTTTTTAACAAATAAGACAGGTGCTCCCCAAGGGGATACACTCGGTATTATATAATTCTTATCTATCATCTCTTGTAGTTGTATTTTTAATTCATTAAGTTCTAATATGTTCATCCGGTAAGGAGCCTTTGAATTGGGTACAACTCTTGGTACTAATTCAATACTAAAATCCAATTCTTTTTTTGGAGGTAATCCTAGAGTCTCTTTTGGGAATACATCCAAAAATTCCTTTACGATTGGTATATTATCAAATTTTAACTTACCTTCTTTATTCATGTTTTTGTCATTCGTTACATGCACATAAAAAAATTTACAACCTTTCTGTACAAAAATTTTCATTTGTAAAGATGAAATTTGTCTAACAGAAACTTTTCTAGGTATCCCTTTGACTATAATTGTTTCTCCTTTATTATCTAAGCATGTAAATGTTTTCTCAAAACAATTTAAAAATACTTTGTGTTTTTCCAACCATTCCATACCTATTAGAACATCATATGACCCTAATGGTAAAAAATTAAATTTCATTTGAGTTTTGAATTGACTCATAAAAATTTCACAATTTTCAACATAGCTAACTACCTTTCTTTTGGTCCTTGTATCTAACTAAACCAACCAAGAATTTAAAAAAAATTTCAAACGCAAATTACATCTTTTTGCTATACTAGGTGACACATAGTGTTATAGTTGATTTTACCACACTTGGTAGATCACACCGTTATGGCCTTCCATGTCCCTCTCCAAACTCCTTAGACCCCCCCTTGCTCAAGTTATACTTTGATGAACCAAGAAATTCCCTAAAAAACACTTGTTTATGTGTATATGTGACTTTTAATCCAATTCTCACGTGTACACATAGATTTTGAGCGAATACCCATGTACATCAAGAAATGAGCATACAAACAAAAACTTTTGGATTTTTCCTCATTGAGTCTTGAATAAATTGACTCTTGGCCTTCCATATGCTTGGAAAACGCTCTAACTCAAACCTCGATTGCCTATTGGAGGGATATATATTGATCCTCTTGGATTCATTGGAGGAGGAGAATTTTGGAGAGCAAGGAAACTATAGTTCATTGTTGCCTCACTTGTTTATGCTTGAGTCTACATCCCTCTGTCCCTTTGGAGAACACATTGCTTCTCTTCCCAAGCTTTCCTTTGCTTTGTAAGATTTCCATTGAGATGGAGGAATGAAGTGGTGGAGGCCTGGGTGGAGGACCTGGTTTCTCTATTTTGACGAGGTGCCAATAGAGTTTGTCATTGTTATATATATGTTTATTATTATTAGAAATATCTATTTCTGTCCATTACATGTGTATAACTATGAATATTCTTTCCATTTATGTAGTTATATTTTCTTATACATGATGGTTTATATATGCTATAGTAGTCCTAACACTTCGATATATAGGATGCTTATCTTGTTTGGTGTTGTTGAGTACGAATTGTAAATGCAAGCGTGTTGGAAAAGCTCAACGTGGATCTACATCAACCGCCCAGAATAAGGTATATTATGTATCTCTTAGTGCTATCATCATTTGTTTCTCTTTCATATTGAAATGGATTAAGTTCTGGTGTCATTCAATCTGTTGTGGTCTACCCCAAGCCATAGGAAGTTTCTCTCCGTAAAAAATTTGGTGACTCCACTGGGGAGGTTCCTTTTTTTTATTTGGGGATTGGGCACACAATGTGCTTGAATTTCTCTATGTTTCTCTATGTTTTTGTGTTGGGTCGAGAAGTATGTTTTCCCAGTAGTGTCCTATTGAAGTAATTTAGGTCTTAGTTTATCATGTTACCCCCTTTCTCTTGATGTACGTGGGTTTTTTATTTACAGCTACATATACATGTAGGTTTCTAGAAAACAATCATGTATGCCCCTAACCCATTAACCAACTAAGCCTGAAGCCCTAAATCCCTTAATTTTTAATTAAGGTGGCCATAGTGGCCATAGTGTGACCATAGTGACTATGTATTTTGCACAATGCATACCTCATAACGTGACCATAAGGAACCTAACCACTAAAACCCATAATGACTAAGCATTGCATTATGTAAAAGCTTCTATCCCAAGCTATCAAGATAGGTAAAGAAAATTCCAATCCTAATAACTTTTGGAGGTGGTTTTTTAAACCCACCCCAAATCCCTAACCCCCTAATGTGACCATAATGACCATAGTGACATGTTGTAGCTGATTTTACTACACTTGGTAGATCACACTTTTATTTCCTTCCATGTCCCTTTGCGGACTCTTTGGACCCACCTTGCTCAAATGATACTTTGATGATCCAAGAAAATCCCTAAAAAACACTTTCTTATTGTTGTACATGACTTTTAAGCTGATACCCACATGTACACGTAGCTTGCTCCACTATAGCCCGCATACATCAGTAAATGTGCATAAAAACAAAAACTTTTGGAGTTTTCCTCAATGACTCCCAAATAAATTGAGTCTTGGCCTTCCATATTCCTGGAAACGCTCTAACTCGACCATCCATTTTCCATTGGAGGGATATATATTGAGCCTCTTGGATGCATTGAAGGAGGAGAATTTTGGAGAGAAAGGAAACTATAGTTCATTGTTGTCTCATTTTCTTATGCTTGATTCTGCATCCCTTTGTCCTTTTGAGCACACATTACTGCTCTTCCCAAGATTTACATTGCTTTGTAATATTTCCATTGAGATGGAGGATTGAAGTGGTGGAGGCCCAGGTGGAAGACTTGGTTTCTCTGTTTCGATGAGGTGCCACAGAGTTTGTCACTGTTCTCTCTATTTTCTCGTCCATTACATGTGTATGAATCTGAATATTTTATCCATGGATGTAGCTATATTTGCTTATATATGTCAGTTTTATATATTCTAGAGTAGGTCTAACACTTTAACATATATCATGCTTGTCTTGTTTATTGTTGTTGAGAGTGAATTATGAATACAAGCATGTTGGAAAATCTCAACGATGATCTACCTCAACCGTTTGGAATAAGGTATGTTACTGTATCCCTTAGTGTTAGAAGCATTTGTTTCTCTTGCATATTGAAATGGATTGATTTCTCGTGTCATTCAATTTGTTGTGGTCCACCCCAAGCCATAGGAATTTTCTCTCTGTAACAGAATTGGCGACTCCACTTGGGAGGTTCCTTTTTTTTTCTTTGGGGATTGGGTGCACAATGTGCTTGAATTGATCTTTGTTTCTTTGTGTTTTTGTGTCGACTCTAGAAGTGTGTTTTCCCATTAGTGTCTTGTGGAATGGATTTTGGTCTTAGACTATCATTTTACCCCCTCTTTCTCCCTTCACACGAGTTTTTTCCTCACAGCTGCGTATACACGCGGTTTTTATCTGAATAGTCGTGTATGCACGCAAGTTTTCTACAAACAGTCACGTATGTTTCTTTTTTGAATTTCATTTGGATGATTTAGAGTTGCTGGGTGAAGTTTTAATGTTGTTGAGTCTTCCTGGGTGATTTTCGTGTCTGTTTAGTACCTCTGTTTCTAACCAGAGACCTTTTTATTTATCTTTTTAATTAGAATTTGTTCTTGTCATCTTATTTCCTTTTTTTTTGGTATGAGTGCATTAGATTTCTTTTTTCTCAGTGTCTTTCTTGGCTGCTCTTTGAGAGTTTCTGCAGGGTCTCAAAGTTGTAGAGTCTTTTCTTTCTTTCATATATAATTTATTTCAAAAATAAATAAATATTTTGTTTTGGTATGTTTGTGCATTTTTACATTTGCATTTGCATGGTACTTGCATTAGGTTTGCTTAGTTGATTAGTAATCATGCTTTCATATAGGAATGGTTGCATTGTCATTTGAATGAAAAATATGCATCTCACGTAGTGGCATACCCTATTTTCTCATTTAAAAACAAAATTGCACTTGGCATTGTTTGTTAGGTGTGCATATTTACTTTTACTACTGAGTCATAACATCATTGGTTGCATGGTAATTTTCTTTGAGTAATCATGACCCCTAAAATCAATGCTTAATTTAAAATAAATTACACATTTTTCTTTGATAGGGTACATCAACAATCTTAGGTTTTAGAGCCTTGGAATAGGTTTTTGCGAGTAAATTTCTCTAAGACTACTAAACAAAACAAGTAGGTGTCTGTCCAAGTGAGAGATTGAAATCCTTGGTATAATTGGTGTTCTCGGGAGGCTCTTCTTATACAGGAGTTAAGAATGAGGAAACGTACACATTTGTGGTGGGGATAGCGTCCTGCCACTCTCTATACAATGCCAGAGATATTTCCAAGATCTTATTCATATATGGGGGATTTTTTGGTACCTTTGGTGCTTTCAAGATTCAGGATTTTCTACCCTGCCCATACGGTAGATCCCGCCTTCAACTGTTTGCCTTAGCATTGGTTATATTGGAGTGACCTTAGTTACCTTACATACGTATCATAGGGGATACTTGCAGAGGTTATTCTGTGACTGTCCTAGCCAGGTAGGAGTTGGACAACACAGTCTCTTTACGTGTTGAAGCTAAGGGCCACTATAATTGGTTACACACCTCTGCTTGTAGTGTATGCAAGTCTCAAGCCTCTCCTAGGTGAGACATAACTGCTACATTTGGGAGCTCATTTATCCTGCCCTTGGATTGCTTACATTTGGTCTTAGATTCTCTTAGGAGTGTGCCTTGTGTGTGCTAGACTGCTTTAGGGCTCGTAATTACTTTCAGTCTCTTTATTTTTGTGGAGTCATCATGGATCCGGGAGCGGAATTTCCCGTTATAGACGTTTAGCAGTTCTTTCGCCTTATACATCTCCTCCTCCTTCGTGGAAGAGAGCCAGATAGTCTGAGTAGACTCATGTTCACTGTGATTCACACATTGATCTCACCATGAGTCATATGTCTAAGATCCCACAACCCCCTCCTTCTCCACCACTTGGGTAGGGAATGTGTCAGATAGTGTATATGGGACTCCGAAAGAAGCCGATCCTTTCACGGTTGGTTTCTCATATAATGTACTATCCCAGTTTTCAGTCTATCTAAACATAGACCGTCGAACATTTTCACATAGGTCGAGTGGTGAGACTCATCTGATACCCTCTAGAACTGGCCCATTTATATTTGGCATGCCATAATTCTTGGACGTTGTTCCATAATTAAATGTCGGATATGGTGTTGACCCTGCTACTACGCCTCATGGAATTGTCATTCATTTCCTTGTGGATAGGTTTAGTAGTGGTCATATTGCACCTTCCACACCTACTATGGGAGTCTATTCTTACCCGTTATGTAGGCCTAATAGTAGTGTCCCCATTCGCGGAAATGGCCCCAGACATGTGAAAATTAGAAGCAGAACTTATATTCCATATTATGATCCATCGTCCACCACACCTATTCCTTCGAATCCATTTTTAATGTCGCGTCCTCCCCATGGCTCACATGGTCTGTCGAGCCGGAGTACTACCTCTAGCCATGTTGTTCCCTCATCTACCCACACAGTAGTATCACAAGGCTACGTGCCTCCTTATGTGTCAGCATGTTATGTACCACGTTATGTACCACCTTATGTGTCTAGGGTTCAACCTGCTTATCAGTATTACAATTATGGCAATGTAGCACCCAAGTCTTAAGGTATTCTAAATTATAACATTCCCATGTACCCTTTTACGGGTCAAGCAGGAGGAGGCTATTATCGCATGAGCCAAGTCCATGGTGTTTACAATAACCAGACTTACATGAATCAGTATTATCAAGGGGAATGGAATCAGATGGCACAACCTAAGCTCCCTTTTCTAGCTACACTGAAATTGCTTGATTTATCGATATTGACTAATGAGTCGGTATCTCATGATCCGACATGGTCAATTGTTCCCTCCAAAATTCCTTCAGACATTCCAAAATTATAAGGTAAGAGTAGTTAGGACCCTAGTGAGAACGTTACTACTTTCAACCTATGGTGCTTTTTGAATTTGTTGAACCATGATTCTGTTCATTTACGACTTTTTTAACACACCCTTACAGATCCTGTGACGAAATGGTATATAGAATTTCTTGGGGGAACATATCAGATGCTCAATGACCTAGCCATGACCTTTCTCAACCACTTTCATCTACCTATGCATTACAATATCGGTACCGAACTCTTGTCTACATTTTAGTAGGATAAAGCCACACATATTTCTGATGATATTCAAGAGTGGCATAGATGAAAGCAGTTGATTATGGCAAACATTCCACCAGAGTTTCTTTTGGAATGGTTCCTCAAGTCATTATTTCCTTATATAGTGAAGGATGTTTCCACATCTGGAATGATGAACGAAGAATATGCTATATTTCAATCTAAGCAACTAGACTTGATTTACGCTCAATATAGGCTCTTATATGAGATTATTCTAAACACACCACGGTCAAACTTTGAGCCTAAGTTCAAAATTGGGCCACATGTTGATGGCATTGTCGGCTCTGCGAGTACTAAACCTGTAGACCCGGTTATAAATAAAATGAATAAGTTCTATATTAACCAGCCTGTGTCAGGACAAGCTATGGATTAGTCTCATCCCACCTAATCAGCAGTTGTACACTCTGTGCAATCATCGAACCAGAAGGGTAACCAACAGACCGTACGGAACAAGAAAAAGGGAAAAAATAATCGTAAGGGTGGGAATAGGTATGGAAATTCTAACAATGATAAGAACGGTAACGATGCTGGGGGGGGGGGGGAATTATAAATGTAAGGTTAAGTTCCCTTGTAAGTTATGTAAAGACGATCACCTCACTTACTTATGCCCTCGTATTGAGGAAGCTTCAAGATTCTTGGCACAGGGCCCAGCCGTGCTAACTAACCCTTTACCGCATAATCAAAATATGGATTCGAGGACCATGGACTCCATAAGTGCTTCTATTAGGAATCAAAACTTGTCGAACACCGAAAGTGGCCATGAGTGCATCAACATGATTTTCTCCAAGAATGTTGTGACACGAGGTAAAGATTATGGTTCATTGCAACCTGAATTAGGAAAAGAACCTGCCCCTCTCGAGGCCCCTTTGCATATTGACAAGCCTGTTGACAAGAATGAAGTTCCACCTCGCATTCCTAAGGGAGTCTTGAAGCATTCAGGGCACAATCCTAATTCCCAAGCCACCGAACACTATTCCATTGTCAAGGGTTTGGTCCAGACTCCTTGTGCGATGTCCACCTTAGAAGTCCTTCAGACTTTCCCTTCATAATTAAAATATTTGATGTCTTCCCTTGGGGCGGTTGATTCACATCCTTCCACAGTGATTAAATTTGAAACCCGTGAAGTCCACCTTGATTTTCCTTACCATGTGGATCTCCTTTTCCACGTGGAGTGTATGAACAACACCATTAAAAGCGTAGTGATTGATGAAGGAATTACGGATTCTTTGATGTCTTTAGCCTATTGGAAGGGTTTAGGTTCTCATACGTTGTCAAGATATGGAACCATGTTGACTAATTTTGATGGAATATATTTTTGGCCGCATGGGATACTTCCTTCTCTTGAAGTCCAATTGGGAGGGAATAGCGTGTCGATCAAGGTCGAGGTGGTTGATGCGCCCCTTGACTATAACCTTCTACTAGGTCATAACTGTATTTATAACATGAAAGTAGTCACGTTGTCTCTCTTCTAAGTTTTTTGTTTCCCTTTTGAAGGGATAATTTTCATGGTCACAAAAAAGTCTTTTGATAATTATGGTACAAAAGCATCATCGGGAGCTACTATCCCGGTCATTGATAATTCTTAGGCGGAAACTAAGAATGTTGAAGTGGGGAAGTATCAGTCATTAATGGTAACTTTCAATATTTATGCACTAATTCTTACAATAGGTTATAGCATTAGTAGTGAATCATCATCGTTGAGTTCTATTCCATTTCGCATTTTTCATTTAGAAGATCCATGGACTCTCCCTTCTCCGAGAACTTCGGAGGAATATCCTAGACCTACCAAGATGGACATGTCATTATCTATGGCGGTGATTTCATATCAAGCTACTATTGGTCCCGTTGTAGATCTTAGTCCTTCCTCTTCGTGGACGAAGGACGAGGTCCCATATGCACTTCCTACTTGGGTGGTAGCTTCGTCACACTCTCATGATTTCTTCGATGACACTTTTCCTTCGTATGAAGCTATCCTCAAAGCCATGAATGGTTTAGATGTTCCTTGGGAGGAGTTACACCATCACTCTTACTTTCTCCCAAACCTTGAACGTATTGAGTGTGATGACTATAGGGTGATCCTTAGCGATAAAGTTGGTAGGCCTATGGTCCCATTAGGAGCTCCTAGCAAGTTTTCCAAAGAGAACATGGCTAATTTGTAACCAACTATCACTATTGACATTTCTTGAACCCCTTGCAAGATCAAAAATGTTTACATCGGGGTGGATTGTTCCCCTAATGAAATTGAGGAATACACTAAACTTTTCAAAGAATTTCGAGATGTTTTTGCTTGGTCGTATGATGAAATTCAAGCAATAGACCCTCGCATTGTTGAACATGAGATTAAGAGCTATCTAGATGCTAGACCTGTTCGACAATGCTTATGAGCGATGAATCTTTGTGAGGCATCGGCTATTAAGGAAGAGATAGAGAATTTGCTTAAAGTTGGATTTATATATCCGGTTCCCTTGACTGAATGTGTATCCAATCCAATTCTGGTTGATAAGAAACATGGGACTATCTATGTGTGCACTAATTTTCAAGACCTGAATAGAACTTGTTCTAAAGATAACTTTTCCACACCATTCATAGATCATATTTTGGATGAGTGTGTGGGAAGCGAGGTGTTCTCGTTCATGGATGTACTTTTAGGGTATAATCAGATTCAGATAAAACCCGAGGATCAACATAAAACAAATTTCATTTGTCCTTGGGGTATGTTTGCATATAGGAAAATGCCTTTCGACCTTAAAAACGTTGTAGTTACTTTTCAACGGGACATGAACTTTGATTTTCATGATCTTAAGTGGATTATTGAAGTGTATCTTGATGATTTAGCTGCTCATTCTCGCTTGAGAGTGGATCATCCTGACCATCTATGGTTGGTTTTCGAAAGATGACATCGATATCAAATCCGGTTAAATCCTTAAAAGTTCATATTTTGCGTGAAAGTAGGTCTCTTACTAGGGTTTATCATTTCTAAGGAGGGAATTAAGGTTGAACCTCTTAAGGTTGAGTCAATAATTCGATTGTCTCCCCAACACACAATTAGACATATTCATAATTTGCAAGGGATGGCTAACTTCTTGCGAAGGTTTGTTGTCAATTTTTCCAATTTGACCAAGGGTTTCCTGTGACTTTTGAAGAAAGACACACATTTTTCTGGGGTGCATGAGTCTAGAATTTTTTTGATGCATTGAATAAATCCTTGGCATCGGCCCTTGTGCTTAGTCCTCCTGACTATAGCCAATATTTACTGTTATATGTGGTCGTGCCTCAAGAGACGATTGGAATGGTTTTGGTTCAAGAGGATGAGGAGCTCCAAGAGCACGTTATCTATTATCTTAGTTGAAACCTCATTGATGCTAAAAAATTTATACTGATGTCAAGAATCTATCCTTAGCTACAATCCATGGGGTTCAACGATTGAGACATTACATACTCCTTCGCCATACTTTGGTTGTGGATTATATCATTCCATTTCAGTTCGTCCTCACTAGATGGATGATAGGGGAAAATACAATAAGTGGATTGTGATTTTGAAAGAATTTGATCTCGAGTTTGTTTCTACAAAGTCAAAGAAATCGTTGATTTTTGTAGAGTTCATATTAGATTTTCCTATTTTGGATGAAGTTGGGGTTCATTAAGACTCTTTCATGGATGAGCATATTTTCCTCATTTCAACTATGGGCCCATGGTATGGGGATATTATTGTCTATTTTCAAACTTTGAAGGTTCCTCTTCAACTCTCATGGGATGAGCGTCGACGATTATGTCATTTATATAAGAATTACCTCATTATTGGTGACACTTCCTATCGTCATAGGGTTGATTCCATTTTAAGTCGATGTTTGACTCATGAGGAGGCTGAGGCTATGTTGAATGATTTCCACGGAGGGGCGTGTCGTGGTCATTTATCTCGGCTTGCTACAACCCAAAATATTTTGAGAGCAGGTTATTTTTTATTGTCAATATTTAAGGATTATGTCAATGTGGTCAAGCGATGCCACCCTTTGCACGTGTTTGCACAGAATATGTGCTCACACCCTACCCAGTTACACCTGATTATCATCGCTAGTCCCTACACCAAGTGGGGGGTTTATTTTATGGATTGCAACCCATATTCAATAGGGGGGCATCATCACATTATAGTGGTTGTTGATCACTTCACAAAATGGGTAAAGGATATGTGTGACTATCAAATACAATGTTGAGACAACTGCATATTTCATTTTCAATCAGATTATCACCCGATTTGGCATCCTAAGAGAGCTTGTTACAGAACATGGAAGGAACTTTCAAAACAAGATGATGGATGAGCTATATTTTAAGTTGGGATATAAGCAGGAGCACTTCTCTTCTTATTATCCTCAAGTGAATGGATAGGAATTGAAGCTATGAATAAGTCCCTTAAGTCCATTCTCCAAAGAAACATCACACAAAGGAAGAAAAATTGTCATATGATGTTGTATCCTACTTTGTGGGCCTACTGAACGATGGTCAATACTACCATCATATTTTATCCATATCAGTTAGTGCATGGGGTGGAGTCGATTTTACTGATTGAATGTGAAATCCCTTCTTTGAAGCTAGCCATAGTGTTGATGTATTTGTAACTTCAGAATGTATTCACTTATGTATTCCATATATTGTATTTGATTAGTCCCAATGTTCCTATCAAGAGAATCAATAATGTAAACTAGTCATTTAAATCCATAGATTTTAACCCTCCTTGTTGATCACCGGTTAAAGTCCCCGCAGTTGCAGGGCACTAGGGTTATTAGAATCTCATAGACAAGTCGGCCCTGGTAAGTTATTGTCAAGTCAGAAACTAGTATAAATAGAGAGTGAGCCTCTCTATTTATCACACAGTTACTCACACTCAGTTATAGTGCATGAGTGAGAGAGAAGGAGTTGGGATAAGAGAGAGAACAACTGTTGGAGATCATCTTACTGTCTTTAGTTTTTACTGCTGCCATTGGTGCTTATTCTATCTCTGAGGAATTTGTGGGGTTTTCTGCTTTATGGTTTCCCCATGGAAAATATTTGTGTCTATTGTCTCTTGTGATTGATTCTTGTGCATGTTATTCTCTTAGATAAGATCCTAAGATAATATTGTCTAATTGATAAAAATCCAACATGGTATCAGAGCTAACCTGAGAAGAAGACACTGTGCAGCTGTGGAAGCTAGGCTTCTTACTTTTTGGGTCTCTCTCCACAATCCATCAGAAAAATGAGGCTAGGTTGAACCTCCATTGAAGCCCGCATCTTTCTGTCAAAGTAGAATCTGATTCTGAGTAGTTTCTTTTTTTTACCTACCACTACATCAGGAAATTAGGGATTTTCACTTAAGAGGAATTTTTGAGTGATCCCGGGATAGGATTTCTCTCCTCCTCAAAATCAAATTTTAGAGACAAAAGTCAAGGTTTTTGGTTGGGTAGAACTCCAGGAAATTCAAACCCTAATCTTCCCCAGAACGAGAAAATCGACACTTCAGAAGATCAACTCTAGATCCAGCTTTCAGCTTCTCAAATTGGTAAGATATAAATATTTTGCATTTCCATTTGAGTTTCTTAGTTAAGATGTCTCATCACACCAATATTGATGAAAATATTGAGGGAACTTATAGCTTCCAAGCATGGAAGTATAGGATCTCCCTATTTCTTGAAGAAAATGAATTGGACTCCTACATCAGTGGAGAGGTTCCAGTTCTAGAGGGAGATGAGGCTAAGGCCTTACAAAAGAAGAACTGGATCATGGCCAAGAGGATTATTTCTGATTCAATAAAGGATCACCTCATACCACAGGTGTCCTCCCTAAAGACACCTAAAGAGATGTTTGAAACCTTGACCAAGATGTTTGAAGGAAAGAACATAAATCGAAAGATGACTTTGAGGAACTAGTTGAAGAATGTGAAGATCCATAATCCAGAGACCATACAATCATACTTTACAAGGGTCTCTCAGATCAAATAACAACTAGAAGCGGTATATGAATAAGTGGAGAATGTAGAAATTATGATGACCACCTTGAATGGTCTACCTAGGTCATGGGACTCCTTCATTCAAGGGATTTGTGCTAGAAGAAATCTAGTCACCTTCAAAAGACTGTGGGAGGAATGCTCACAAGAATAAGCTAGAATAGTTTCCCAAGAAGAAAATATGGGAATTGAAGATCAAGCTCTCACAGTACACTCCAAGAAAAGAATAAGGGACTATCATCATCCCAAAGGTAAGAATTCTCACCAGAAAGATAACGTGAGAAAACCTAACAGAGATTTATCTAAACTCAAATGTTTTACTTGTGATGAGAGAGGACACTATGCCAGAGATTGTCCTAGAAACAAAAGTGGCTCTCACAAGAAGAAGGGAAACAAGAGAAGACATCATGCTCATGCTAGAGAGGATGATGAACCTTCCATAAAGAGAATCAAACAAGAAAGTGATGATTCTTCAAGTGATGAAGAATATGTCTTGATTTCTTCTCTCACGAGAACTACCACACATGGAAGCAATGATTGGCTTATAGAAAGTGGGGCTTCATAGCATATGACAGGATTCAAAGAATCCTTTGTGAAACTATTCGAACATGAGTCACCTCACAAGGTGAAACTTGGGGATGACTACCAGTATCCAATAAAAGGTAGTGGTGAATCCTCCTATAAGCTAGACTCTGGAAAGTCTATGNAGACTAAAGAAGAATATCCTCTCCATATCTGCATTGGATGCAAAAGGAACAAGGGTTGCATTTGTAGATGGCCAAGTTCTTATGTGGCCAAAGGGAAAGACTATAGATGATGCAGTAGTGATTGGGGAATAGGAAAGAGGAGTATACAAACTGAAGGGCCAACCAGAACAAGCTTTGGTCCTTGACTTAGTAGAGAGAAATGAACTTTGGCATAAAAGGATTTCAGATGTGCACTGTAGAGCACTACCACTTGCGAGCAAAGATGTTGAAGGTATTCCAGAAATACAGACAAAACATGACAGTGTCTACAAAGGATGTACGAAAGGAAAGAACACAAAGAAGACATTTCCAAGTAGCGAGAGCAAGGAAAATGGAATCTTGGAAATCATCCACTCCAATGTATGCGATCTGATGTCATCAGTTCATTAAGTGGGTATGTATACTATGTTTCTTTCATTGATGATTTTTCTAGGAAGACACAGATATACTTCGTGAAGAACAAAGATGAAGTATTCAGCAAGTTCAAAGAATTCAAAGCCTTGATCGAGAACCACACAAAAAAGAAGATCAAAACCTTTCGATCAGACAATGGCATAGAATTCACATTAAATGAATTCAAAGAGTTATGTAGAGATTCAGGGATTAAAAGGGAGTTGACCACTCCATATAATCCACAATAGAATGGGGTTGTAGAAAGAAAGAATAGAATGATCATGGAAGCTGCAAGGGAAATGCTTCATGATCAAGATATTTCCATGCATTTATGGTAAGAAGCTGCTAGGACAGTAGTGCATGTACAGAACCGTACTCCACATCGAGTACTCAAGAAAAAAACACTTGAAGAAGTCTTTTTTGGAAAGAAACCAGAGGTCAACCATCTCAGAATATTTGGATGCCTAGTATACATACACATTCCAAAAGAAAAGAGGACAAAGTTAGATCCTTCTGGAAAGAAGGGTATATTTGTGGGATATAGTGAAAGCTCAAAATCTTATAGAATATACTTCCCAAGATTCAAGAAGATCGACATAAGCAGAGATGTAACATTCGATGAAGACTCATCTTTCAACAAATCCAGAAAGAGACCAGTTGAAGACTTTGAAGAAACAGAAGTACCCAGAATTCAAGATACAACTATGAACAATGCAAATCAAGATGAAGATCGAGAAATAGAAGAACCCCAGGAACTTGTAGATCCACCGCAAGAGAAGAATCCTCACAAGAGGAAACCTGCACGGGTACGAGAGGCTATCCAAGGTGCAGAAAGATATGGGGCTCTAGAAGAAATGTGTAGAGAGAGAAAAAGAACTAGGTCCTCTTCTGGTTATGTAGCCCTATTATGTGACAGCATTGATAAAGAAACTTCCAACTATGAAGAAGCAACAGAGAAGAAAGAATGGAAGGATGCTATGATCAAGGAGTACCAATCGATCATGAAGAATGATGTCTGGGATGTTGTCCCTAGACCAGAGGGGAAGTCTGTTGTGACTTCCAAGTGGATCTACAAGATCAAGCATGCTGTATATGGTAGCATAGAGAAATATAAAGCAATATTTTTGGCCCATGGCTTCTCCAGGGAAAAAGTAATAGATTATGAAGAAAATTTTGCACCTATATCCAAATACACTTCCATCAGATCAATACTTTCTCTGGTTGCAATAATGAAATGGAAGATACACTAGATGGATGCCAAGACTGCTTTCTTGAATGGTGTAGTAGAAGAGGAAGTGTATGTGGAGCAACCACTCAGTTTTGAGACACATGACAGGGAGACTCATGTGTGTAAATTGAAGAAAGACCTGTATAGTTTGAAACAAGCACCCAGGACATGGTACGACAAAATTGACAGCTTCCTATCCAATTTGGGATTTACCAAGAGTAAAGAATATTCCAACCTTTACTACAAGGTTGAAGTAGGGAACCCAATGATACTCCTATTGTATGTAGATGACCTATTTGTAATGGGTGTGGATGGGTTGATTGCTGATACAAAGAGGAAGCTTGTTGTCGAGTTCGAGATGAAGGATTTAGGTATTATGCACTACTTTTTAGGCATGGAGATGTGGCAGAGTGAAAATGGAATCTCCCTAGGACAAAGAAGTATGCAGTAGAGATCCTAAAGAGGTTCAATATGATGGACTACAAGGCCATGGCCACACCTATGGCATCAAACCTGAAGCTATTGAGTGATGCTTCATTAAAGACGGTTAATGCTACGATGTATCGTCAGATGATTGGATCCTTGATGTACCTGATGAATATGAGACTAGATATTTGCTTTCCTATGAACACATTGAGCCAGTTCCTGATGGATCCAAGACATGTTCACCTAATTGCTGTAAAGCATATTCTGAGGTACCTAAAGGGTATAGTTGATTATGGGCTCAAGTATGAGGTGAATCAGAAGATTAAACTGGAAGGTTATCTTGATTTAGATTGGGCAGGCAGTGCCATCGATAGGAAGAGCACTTCAGGGTGATGCTTCAGTATGGGATCAGGTGTTATCTCTTGGTTTAGAAAGAAGTAGTCCTGTGTGGCACTAAGTACAGCTGAAGCAGAGTATGTCGCAGCTTGTTCATCTAGTTGTGAGGAAGTGTGGTTGAGGAATCTACTATCTAATTTATTTGATCTCTATTTGGATTCTACTTGTATATATTGCGATAACTAGAGTTGTGTGAAGTTGTCAGCGAACCCGGTGTTCCATGACAATTCGAAGCACATCGAGATCAAATATCACTATATCAGGGATATGGTGCAGAGAGGGGTAGTGAAGCTCCAGTATGTTGTGACGGATGAAAAGATAGCTAATGTGTTGACCAAACCATTGTCTAGAGTGAATTTTAAGTACTTCAAGGAGAATCTTGGTGTTCTCCAGATCGAGGTTCCTTCCAAGAGGAAGGGATGAGTCCATGAGCCTTTCTGACATGGTGGTAGGTGGGTCCTCCCATGGTTAGATGTAAGTGCAGATCCTTTCTGACTGGGTCAGATGTAAGTGTGGAGCCCTTCTGACATGGTGGTAGGTGTGTCCTCCCATGGTCAGATGTAAGTGTATAGCCTTTCTGACTAGGTCATATGTAAGTGCAGAGCCCTTCTGACATGGCGGTAGGAGGGTCCTCCCATGGTCAGACATAAGTGCAGATCCTTTCTGACTGCGCTAGATGTAAGTGTGAAGCCCTTCTGACATGGTGGTGGCAGGTCCTCCCATGGTCAGATATAAGTGCAAAGCCTTTCCCTAGATGATAAATGATGTGTCCTATCATACCGGTGGATGTAAGTGTAGAGCCTTTCTCTGGATGGTAGATGGTGTGTCTTACCATGCCAGTAGATATAAGTGTTGATCCTTTCTATGGATGGTAGATGGTGTGTCCTACCATGCCAATAGATATAAGTGTTGATCCTTTCCTTGGATAGTAGATGGTGTGTCCTACTATCCCAGAGGATGTTAAGTGCTGATCCTTTTTTATTGGGTCAGATATAAGTGCCGAGCCTTTCTGACTGGATCATATATAAGTGTTGTGCCTTTCTCTAGATAGTAGATGGTGTGTCCTGCTATGCCAGTAGATGTAAGTGTTGGTCCTTTACTTGGATGATAGATGGTGTGTCCTATCATGCTAATAAATGTAAGTGTTGGGCCTTTCCTCAGATGGTAGATGGTTTGTCGTACCATGTCGATGGATGTGAGTGTTTGGCATCCCTTTCTGACATGGTGGTGGATGTGCTCCTCCCATGGTCAGATGTAAGTGTTGGATGGGCCTTTCTGACTGGGTCAGATATAAGTGCTGAAGAAGATGAATACCTACATGGACGCTAGGCCCAAAACCAACATGAAAAAGGGTTGGCTCTGTAGAACTTCCTATGATGATAATAATTGAGAGATAGCACCATTTGATCGAGATATCAAAAGCAGTGATGATGATTATCCAACTTTGATGATGATTCAGTGATGATCTAGCTTTGATGATGATCTAGTGATGATCTAGCTTTGATGATGATCCAATGCTGATCCAATTTTGATGATGATCCACTGATGATCCAACGATGATGATGATACAGACTTGATCCATAGAAGAAGACTTGTGCTGAGGAACTGTGTAAAGAGAATAACTTCCTAGTTAAGAGGGAGTGTTGATGTATTTGTAACTTTGGAATGTATTCACTTATGTATTTCATATACTGTATTTGATTAGTCCCTAATTTTCCTATTGGGAGAATCAATAAACAAGTGTTGTGTTAAGGCTCAGTATGATAATTTTGTCCGTCCCCAGAATTTTAGTGAAGGTGACTTGGTCCTCTTGGTGGAGCCTAGAAATGGGATTTATCTTAGAAAATACTATGTGCAATTCTCAACCGAAGCTGATAATTTGTATACTATTATATAGTTGCATAGTTTAGTGTTTGTCTTCTTGTAGTGATCGGGTTTGTTGACTTGCTTCTATTTGTTGTGGCAGTTTTCGACAGAGTCTTAAGTATATGTAGGATACGCTAATGATGTCAGGTCACCACATTCAGAAATCAGCCTCGACTGCTTGGGTGATCTATACGCCTATGGGTCAAGTTTTTTCCTCAGGAGGTGTATGTCTCCAACCTTCATCAAACAATATTGTTGGATATTTTTTCGTAATTGAGTTATTACATGATTCCATCTCTCATGGTATTTGATCTCTTGAGGTATTTATTGACTCGCATTTAGAGGTATTATAGTTAAATGACATGTATTGTATTAGAGATCCAACTTCATTATGAAGATTCTTGCAAGTAAGGTTTTTAGAATGACAATTTGAAAAACATTCTATGCATTCACATTCCAAGGCACTACAATCATGTTGTTGATTCATATGCAAATTACGTACTAGATTGGCATTTGATACACAGATAATGAAGAATTCACATCAAATTCACACATGTAAATATAAATAACCAACCATCATAATATTTTTTCATTAAAAATATAGTCCAAAAAGTGGTGTCATAATACATAATGTCATGATACAAAATTGGGGATTTTTAAGCCACCAAAATATACTACACGATCGATACAAAAAGTACATCTAGGCCTCTAAGCTTGTGGAGCAGGGTGTTGATCATGAAAACAAATGACAAACCTAGCTAGACATCTGAACAACTAGACCCATGTGTGGCGTACACCTACTACCTATTGCTGCATCACCTTAGGCAAGTTCTCAACTTGCACCATGGGAACCCTATGCGTCAAATAGACAAAGTTTGTGTGGATGTTTTTGAGCATACGCTCTTCATCCACACCCACTATATCATCACCTCTCCCCCTTAGACAATGTCGAGGGAATCTGTCTCACCATCTAGGGACAACATCTGCGTATACATGATGAGTATCAATATGTCTCACCGCCCCAAAACATATTTTTTTATTTCATTAAATCAAAAAAAAAAGTCAAGATTGTCACCTATATCGTCATATGCAGATCCCTATGGAAAAGGAATGTCTGGATCACCATGAAATTCTATCCATGCATACGTGTATTCATCTATGGCTATTATTTGTCTATGCCACCAATGGAAAAATTCAGGTGGGTAGGGAATAGCCACACGTCCTCCTCCTAGCCTTCGCATCACATTTTCCTAGTGCAGCTGAGATGGATCCTGAGGACCATGAGGAGTGATCTCCACTCTTGGGCTTAACCCCGGTATGCGCTCAAAGAAGAATGTACTCAAAATGATGGAAAAACCAAAGTTCTTGTTCTAACCAGCTTGCATTCCATCAACTATTGTTTCATGTTACCCAACTGTGAGGTACTCCAGTCGTAGATAGTGGGCCTCATGCACTCAACTGCATAAAACATCAATGTCCTAGAATCCTGATGGAGAGATGCTAACCCTGCAACCCTGCCTAGTGCTTGTAATATGGCCTTGAGGAAAAGGTTCTGGATAGAGTTCATTAGGACCTGAATCCCAACCTTTTCTGTGTCTGGGAGGTAGTATACAACAATTTAATTCTCAATAGTGAGGCCACCTCCAACCCCATGATCTCTCAGATTGAATACCTCGCCTTGGCGGGATAGTCTAGTGATAAAGTAAATATCCTCAATCTCAAGGATAAGGGGCATCCCATTGATCTAGAAGGTCTCTGTATCTGGATCCAAGTATTGCAACAACATCTAGAGTAGTCTTGGTTTAGCTCTTAAGATACCAAGATGCAAAAAATTATATAAGACACATGCCTTCAAATCTTGTTGGGAAACCATACCACCTTGTAAGATCGTTTCCACATCTTCGTGTTTGCAATCACGCCATTCCAATACCATCATGCACAAAAACAAAAGAGTTTGATGAGTTTGCACCTTAAATATTGGTATGCATAGCCTTGTATGTGACTGTTTCTCAAACAGTCGCACGTATACATGGAAATCGAAGGATTTCCTGTGTATACTCAGCCCTATACACAAAAATCAAGAGGTTTTCTACATGGGCCAAAATGCCAGTTTTAGGGTGTACCAAATTAAATTCTAGCCACTGAAAATTAAAAGAAAACAATTAAAATGAAAGTGGATTGGATGAAGAATTACCTGGCTCAAACAGTTCCTTGTTTCGTGGCCCATAGCTCTCGGAATTGGTGTTTGAAGTTCATGGTTCAAATGCACTATGTGTGGTAAAAATTCCAAATGGTATGGTGAAAATGAGTTTTTTTTACTATTTTATAGAAAAAATTTGAAATGTTTACCCACTAATCTATAGTTTGGACCCTTATTTACTATTTTAGACTGTTTTTGCCTAATGTTGTGGTGTAGGGACTTGATTTGACAGTGCTTTGACCGATACTTTAACCCATTCGTATCTATTACTGGTATAATTTCGAACTGGCATATAGTTTATTAATACACATGTGCTTGCATTATGCATCGTTGTATGAACATTTTACCTTAACTTTAGGTACAAGCCCACTTTGTAATGTCACAAAACCTTCATACTGCTATTAGAAGTGGCATTATGTAAGTCATAGAGCTTTCATATTTATGGGTGCCCTAGTTAGATCTCGCTTTGTATTTTGGTACCCATCCCAAGATTTCTCCACTAGGTTTGGGAGTCCCTTATAGTCGTGCCATGTTCTTGAGCAATAGCTTCATATCCCTCTTGAAATTTATGTTGGCCATCCTCATATCAAGTTGTAATTGCATTTCATGTTTTTTTCTTGCCTTATTTAGCTTTATGTCAAATCCCTGATTCAAAGTTATAATCCATGTAGCTTGAGCTTGCCTCAATCCTAGCCAAGCAGAGACTTTTATATATCCTTTGCATCTTGATCATCCCTTACCAGAAGGATACCTTCCCCTAAGTGTCCTCATCCTGCACATGCTTCCTTGCATTGAGCATAGGTATGTTCCACTACTTGGAAATGGTTTTCTTTCCCAAGACACTCGTCTCCTCCTAGATGTATACTATAAGAACTTTTATTCTTTTTCAAGCTTTTTAATTTGAAAAAGTCCAGAAAAAAATAAAAATAAAAAATAAAAAAGCATAAAAAGCCGAACGGGAAATGATATTATTTTTTGCAGCTATTGAGTCATGTCTCCTTTGAACGGAGCACTGTATATCACATCCATTGGTTGGGTTGTTAGTATTACTTTAGGATATGTACTCATTTCTCTGATTTTTCTCCACCGACTGGTTATGCTTCCAGTCCCTATAGAGCCTTTGTTGATGCCTCATGTGTCATAGAGTTGTCCCATTTTGCATGTCGATTCTATGCTTCCTATGTTCATTCATCATTTTCCTTATGTTCTTGTTCAAATGAAGTATAGCTTGAGTCGATCATTCTTGAATTATCTTGTCTTTGCATGTTGGCCATTCCTGATACAATTACTGGTTCATGCACATCTTTCTCATTCAAGTTATTCCAAATTATCTAGTATTGTTGAGTACCTCGTGTTGGTTGATGGGGGATGCCCTAATTCCCTACTTCCAACAAATTCCATTACATTGACTTCAGATCATTTATTCTAGAATAGGAGTCTAGAGTCCATTGAGTGCCTTGAAACTTGCAGTCATTAGTGGAAGGTCCTCTCGCCATCGACAGTTTTGGGAATACATCAATGTCCCTTGATCGATGGATTCTTCAAGTGTTTGACCTCAACACATCTATTCACACTTGTTGGATTGCACTCTGTACCTTGATTCCCATTATCATTATCGGTGGGATATCTTGTGTCTCTTAACAGTATACATCAATGATCGGTAATCAGACAATGAACCATCATGTTCAACCTCGACACCTCTATTCACATGATGGGACATGTACTCATAGAAGTTTGCATAGAATACCTTCGATCTTGGTGGCATTCTACATATGTCGCCTCCTTGATTGTGCTAGTATTTATGAGATGTCAGTTCTCATGACCATATTCCAGTGTATTGTCAGATATCGTCATCCACTATAGATATTTTGTTCATTGTATATTGTATGTGGCAATGACCACACATGACAATTGTATATCATTCCTATTCATGGCCATTGTACTCTTATGTATCTAGTACTACTACATATATATTTGTAGTCACATGCTGATATTTATCATTGTATTGTACTGATGAGTGGCTGGTTCTTCCACCTGATTCTTCACTACTCCACTTCTAGGATGGATATAAAGTATTTTGGCCATCATGTTACCCCTATGACCTCACACAATAGGGGGAATCTGTTATAGCTGATTTTACCACACTTGGTAGATCACACCTTTATCGCCTTCCATGTCCCTCTACATACTCCTTAGACCCCCCTTTCTCAAGTTATACTTTGATGAACTAATAAAGTCCCTAAAAAACACTTGTTTATGTGTATACACAACTTTTATTCCAATGTCGACGTGTACACACATATTTTGATCCAATACCCGCGTACATATGGAAATGTGGATAAAAACAAAAGCTTTTGGAGTTTTCCTCATTGAGTCCCGAATAAGTTGACTCTTTTCCTTCCATATTCCTAGAAAATGCTTGGACTCAACCCTTCATTTCCTATTGGAGGGCTAGATATATTGAGCCTCTTGGATGCATTGAAGGAGCAGAATTTTGAAGAGCAAGGAAACTATAGTTAATTGTTGCCTCACTTGTTTATGTTTGAGTCCGCATCCCTTTGTCCCTTTGCATCACACATTGATTATCTTCCCAAGATTGCCTTTGCTTTGTAAGCTTGCAATTGAGATGGAGGATTGAAGTGGTGGAGGCCTAGGTGGAGGACTCAATTTCTCCGTTTCGACGAGGTACCAACAGAGTTTGTCACTATTCTATCCATGCTTATTATTAATAGAAATATCCATTTCTCATCCATTACATGTGTATAACTATGATTATTTTGTCAATGGATTTAGTTATATTTACTTATACATGATAGTTTATATATGCTATAGTAGGCCTAACACTTTGATATATAGCATGCTTGTCTTGTTTGTTGTTGTTGAGAGCGAATTGTAAATGCAAGCATGTTGGAAAAGCTCAATGGGGATCTACATCAATCATCTGAAATAAGGTACGCTTCATATACCTTGGTGTTAGATGTATTTATTTCTCTTGCATATTGCAATGGATTGATTTCTGGTGTCATTAAGTCTGTTGTGGTCTTCCCCAAGCCATGCGAAGTTTCTCTTTGTTCATTATTTTTAACATAATTATTAGGCATGTCTCTGCTTTTTGATGCTGTAAAATTCTATTGTGTTTTACCTTTAAAATCTATTCCTTGATAATTATTCTCAGAAAAATTTTAGGAGCTATTTCCGAAATTTGTGTTGCACTTAAAACCTTTTCTTCTTTGCTCAAAATTATTTGTGTTTTTAATCTTCTCGATAGGAATGCCTTCTTTCTTATTTTTGCTTTGTTCAAAACAAAAATTAGCTTTCCTCATTGCCTCTTCAATGTTTTTTGGATTATCATATTTAATTTTGTCATTGAAACTAAGAGGAAAACAACTCAAAAACCTTTGTGTCTTAGGCTTTTCATTGATTATATAAGGTGCATATCGTAATAAACCTAAAAATTTACTACTTAGTTCCTTCATAGACAATGATCCTAGCCTAAGATCATAAAAATCCTTAGCTCTTTCTTCATAATATTGTTCAGATAAAAATTTTCTTTTGAAGTATTTCTTGAAAGTCATCCAGGTTACATACTTTTCTTTAATGTTTTTAACTCTTTTTATATCCTGCCACCATATGTGTTTGGGTGTGTTATACTATCTTAAATACACTTAATATTTAATTATCGACTAACGTTGGTAGAATTAGATTTGCTACAAAATATATACGAAGGTAGAGGGGTTCCTACGGCATTGTATAAATACTTTAATAAACAAAATATTGAAAAATGAAAAATCGAGTCAAACTCCTAAAAATTTAATTATTAATGTGATTAAAGCAAAACATCATACTAGGATAATACCAGACTACTCATTAAGTAACTCTTCGTCTTCTTAATCTAAGAATGGGAAAACTTTCATAAACAACTTCAGAAACTAAGAAAGGTCTAATTTATGAATAAGTAGAAAAAATAAATAAGGAAGCAAATAGAAAACTTAATTAAGAATACTTCAAGCTAATTCTTTAACCTATAAGCATTTTCAGTAAACATACAATTCAAGAAATAAACCCTAAGCTAGTATCCATCTACAAAGTATTGGTGTATTTTCTAAAAATTAACATGTCTAACCCTAAGTTCAATATAAACAACAGTGAATTAAACTAAACCAAAGATACAATTATCAAATACTACAGCGATGATAAATGAGGAAATCAAAGACAAAAGAGGCAAATCAAATCATAATTCAAAAACATGCTTTGATTGAAAATAAATACAAAAAAAGCTTTTAAAAAGTACTTCAAAATAATCTAACCTAAGGTCCTAGAGGCTACTATAACTATTACCTAATTACCAGAACATAACAGAATTCAAAA
Organism: Pseudotsuga menziesii; assembly: GCA_001517045.1. NCBI lineage: Eukaryota > Viridiplantae > Streptophyta > Pinopsida > Pinales > Pinaceae > Pseudotsuga > Pseudotsuga menziesii. The sequence goes on from LPNX011161529.1 coordinate 300,982, forward strand.
AGCCAAAGAAATAAAACTGAAAACAGGTTAAAAATAAACTAAGAACACTAAAGGTCGAATGGAAGGTTGGACAACAGTCTGGAAATAAGGTCTGAATGACAGTCCAAACACACAGTTCGAATGAGAGGCTGTATACAAAAAATAATAAAAATAGACCTAAATGATTTAATTATCAGCTGATTTTGTGCATATGAAAACAAAATGCATCAAAGAAAATAATTAAACCTAGTTAATGCCAAAATATTTAAAAAGACTTCTAATACTACTCTATGCTTTGAAAAAGATATCTTCTATTATAAAATAAAATAAATTGAAATCTAACTGAACTAATTTATTGTTTAGAAAAAATGCAACAAAACTAATCTACAACTACAAATTGAACCTAAGACGGACTATATTTTAGCTAATTGCAAACATACCATTTAAGCATTAAACTAAAAAGAAAGCTAAAAAAAACTACATATGACCGATCGTTTTAATTCTATAGGAAAAGACTACATTAACAGCATAATTTAAATTACATTAAGTACAGCAAATACATGTTATAGAGAACAGAAAAACAAATATAAACAAATTAAAAATAAAACTACTTATCTGTGATGAAGAGATAACAAAAACTCATATGGAAATAAAAACCATGAATTGTCGAGGGGCCCTCTCAGCAATCATGAGTAATGCTTGGCGAATGCTTTCACACATAGTCATAAACAATAAGGTGTAGAGCTTCTATTAAAAAGAAGGAACAAAGTTACAATCTTCTTCTCTCAAAACAGACTAGCTATCTACCTAATGGATTGATCAATCCCCTATCTCTCTATGTGGAGGTGTTTATATACACACTTTTTTCAAGAGATTGAGCAAGTTGACCCTTTAGTGGTCGACTGCTCTTCTAAATTTAGCCAATCATAAAAGGTAATAATGGTTCAGAGGCCAGCGCATAGGCATGTCCCTTCTTTGGTGTAAGTTTGGTTTCCTTCAATGTGAACGTGGCATGTAGGCTTACTCTCCAGCGTGGTTGATGGCAGCGTGTTGGGTAGTGAAGAATACACAATAGCAAGTCTCTAGAATGAGAGCTTCTTCTTCAACATCAACAAACTTTAGATGTGTTGCACGGACTCTTTCCTTCGTGCAGCAAGTAGAGTGGTGGCGAGCGAAGAAGATTGCAAGATGGTACACTAACCAGAACACAGATTTATTACCCATAAACATGGATAACAATTATTTTGCAGGCTATTTTTATGTTTTACAGTGTGTTGGATGATAGGCGATTTGGACGGGAGGCTGAACAGCTAACTACATTGTGAGCTGGATACACTGAGCGTTAATCTAGGGGAAACATGGAAATCCACCAACAAATTTTGTGCGATAGGATGGATGATGAGGTAATAAGCAGTAGCATCATGACAACGACAATCCTCTAGAATGTTCCCTCCTTTGAATACATGAGAAGTGAAAACAGGATGGTGAAATCAATACACCAGCGATCCTTCTAGATTGTTTATTATGCTATCACCTGGGCACGTGGTTAACAAAACGGTTTGCAGAGTTATTCAACATTGAATGCCTAATATTGCATGTTAATAGCGCGTAGCCTGATTAACAAGCTGAACGGTGGTTTGTGTGATAAGCTGCATGATGAGTTGGACAACAATTGCACAGATTGGGCTAAATGGTGGTTGCGCAGATCAGGATGAACGATGAGTTGAATGCGTTTTGTTCATAAATTCGCCCAAACATATTACATAACCTGTAAACAAATGCACATATTAATTAATATATCAAATATGCTTTAGATAATATAGATTTGAGTTAATAAAATCATTAAAATGATATTAATAACCAAAGTTGAATAAACATTAAATTTGTTCTTACCTTGTGCTGAATAATGATCTGCATGACATAAAATACAGGAAAGATAGTAAAATATGCATTTAAATGTGTTATTTTAATGCCAAAAAATGATAACAAAATGAGGCTCAACAATATGTCATCCTTTCCGGCTAAGTTATAGATAGTCATTATATCCTTCAACCTATATGAGTAGTTATAGATTTGAAAGTACTTTTTCATACCCGACAACCATGCTTCTGCTTCTTCACCTTTTTCCACCTTACCATTAAACATAAGTGGTTTAATTTTCCTAAATTCTCCTAAAAAATCTTCGTAAGGTTTATATTTTCTCTTTTTAGGACTATTGTCGCTATCACTACTTTCACTAGAATATTTATTCTTTTCTTTGTATGATTTAACCTTAATTCCTGAAGAGGAATTACTTTCATTATCAGAAAATTTTAACTTCTTACCCTTACATTTGTAAGATACATTTCCATATTCAGTTTCATGTTATTTTCTTTTATCCTTTCCTCCGTTATGTATTTTATCTAGCAATATATGATTCAATTCTTCTTGTGCTCTTAATATTGTTTCGGTGTCTTCCTTTATAGTCTGTAATTCATCTTTTTAGTCCTTTACTGTTTCGATCAATTCATATGGTTGATTATTTAATTCCACATATATATTATCTGGATTATTATGATGTGATCCATCTTCAGCAGATGCTTCTACTCCTTCCATTTCCTGCAAAATAAAAGTTTATATTTCTGTATAGAAACAATTTTTAAACATAGTCAATATTTTTCGTTTTCCTGATTTGTATGCAAGTTGATCCAATCTTTAGTCCTAGTGTTTGGAAACTCGCTCTGATACCACATGTAACAGCTCCAAAATTCATTAAATAAAATAAAAATTGATGAAGGCCTAACTATAATTACATCTTATAAACTTTACATCCTAATTATTTCGATTAAGATTGCTGCAACAATGATTCATACTATTATGTTCTAGAAATACAGTTTCCAAGTACTATGTTAGCTTACTTACTTTTTAGTTTTCACATGTTGTGATTGCCTTGACGTAAGTTATGCTTTGTATGCTTGTTTGTTCTGCGTAAGGATGTTCATCGGTATGATTAATGCCTCAAAAAAATTTGTTTACTAGTTGTCGATTGCAGATCGGGTTATGAGGTAAATTAGGTCTTACTTAGCCTATCGACTAAAGCATATCCTACTTACATTTTTGTAGGTGTTTGCGGTGGAGAGCTTGCCTCATTTTGTAACATCTAAAAGTCCTAGGTAAAATAACCAAAAGGAACCTAACTATGCTAATGAAGAACAAACAACACACTATGCATTCTTTTCTTTCTACCATATACTAGAACAAGTATTTAAATATATACACGGTGGCATTAAAAATAACACTAGGTAGCATCGACGGTGTGTGAACTATAGAGCTGTGGGTAAAATATTTAAAACCAAGTGGCATTAAAGGAATCCCACTTGAAGGCTAATGGATTCCAGCTATAAAGCACTGAGACTTTAATTGAAAACCCTAAAGGGTTTAACTCGTTGTGTTGTAAATGTTTTGGGTGGAAGGAGTCGAGGGCTCTCGGCCTTGGTTCTATGACCCACCTACATTGTTTCAGTTCCCTTTATCATGGTTCACAACTATATGCCTTTAGTTCTGTGAATGTTCCAACATCCTTTTTCATGGTTTTCGAATCCATACATTTGTCTCTAGCAAAGAACAATTTGGTTGATAAGTAAGTTTTGCTCATGCATATGTTACTTAGTTGTTGATGTATATTTTTAATCAATTTAACCCTTACAATTTTATTTTGTAGGAGGTTCCAGATATGGTTGTTGCACTTGAATTGGATCGAGCTTTGTTGAAGGTGAAGTCGAGGATCTCGGTAAGACCTGTTTACCCTGCAACCTTTGCTCCTTGTGGCTCTGTGGCTGGTTAGTGATTCCTCCTAGGTTTGGAGTAATTTAAAACTTACGAGTACCTTTCGATGAATGTTATAACCTATTGTGGTTCCTTCCTTATGATATTTAAATACAGAGTTAGGCGTTTGAAAGAAAAATCCCTTTAACTCAAACCATGGAGTCTGTAGGGAAAACTGTAATGTAATTTGTTTTTGTAAACATGCTGTGGATTTTATATTTTGATATCTTACATAGATTTTGCTTCTTTTAAACATTTGGAAGTCTAATGTATAAAATTCGTAAAGGTTTACAAGCTTGCAACTTATTTCAATTTGATTCTCATGCTCTAGCATGCATTCTTCCTATTTCATTTTGTATCTAATCTATGTATAATGTTTCATCCTGCATTTATTTCTCTGGTCTTAGGGGTTTTATGTGGAAAATCATGATTTGTCTGTTGTGTATCATAAACAGGCCTTTCGTTGTGCAATATTATGCCTGCACCATTCGATTTCATATTTTGTGAATAATAATAGTTCCATGTTAGAATAATATGTGTTTATGGATGATATGTTAATATTTTTACCTTCCATCGAAAATTTAATAAAACTATAAAAGCTTCACCGAGTACTCCTAGCGTTCGATAAGAAAACAAAGGAAAAGGAAGATCCTTATGGGATTTGATCCCATGACCTACAAATTACTTCTTTAGATGGATTTTAGAAATATATTTAATTATTTATTGTTTGAATCCTACATTTTACCTACTCCCATCGTGGCTCAATTTTGATTTGTTTTACTGTGTTTTTTATTTTTTTTGTTAACCTAGGTTATTAAGTTGTAGGATTTGATTTGGAAATTTTTAAGCCTACTTGCTGTAAGTTTGAATAATGAGTATAAAGTAATTTTTACCCTACTGGTTTCGATCTTTGGTTTGTACTACCCGTGCTTAGAATAGATACTATTTTTTAAATTACATATATAGTAGCTCTTCTTCAAATTGTTTAAATAGAGATGATTTACCCTAAATCATTTTTGTAGACAATATAGGGCCATTCGACTCTGTAAGATTAGTAAAAAAAACCAAGCCTTTCGGCTATAAAATGTTATAAGACACAATTTTTTTAAAGGGTTTGAACCGTGGCTTGAAGCCTTTGTAATTTTGTTTATTTGAAAGATAATTTTAAAGTAAACCCTACATGAAATTATTATTCATTGTTTACTAAATTAAATAGAATTATTTGCAAAATCTATAAATGTATATAATAACTAAAGGAATAGTCAGTATTCATTATAATGTAATAAGAAACTATTTATGAAATTATAAATATACATATACAGTTTTCTCTAAAATAAGAACTACAATAATATACAAGTTTGTAATGAACACTCTTAAAATGTAGCATTTGTTATCTAATAATATACATAAATAAGATATATTTAACCTATTCTATTCAATAAAATAATTAATAGTCTTAGGGAGACTTTCAACATTCATAAATCCTTCATATATAGATATAAAACAAATCTACGGAAAATAATCAAAGAATATTATAACCTGTTTAGCTGTAGAAGTGGAAAAACAACCAAAGAAGATCGTTCCTCCCAATCATCTCTTGAAAGCAGTCAATATCATTTTCTTTAGGACCCCCGAGCATGTTCATTGAACTAGCAAGACGAAGATGTTGTGTAGAATCCTACACTGTATTCTCTGTAACTTAGCCACCTCACTTGCATACTTAACTCTCATCAATTCATTTTAGCTATCCTCTCATCGAATTCCTCTTGTGAGCCTAACTTTTCAGTTTCCAGCAAAATCATATGGATCTAATTACTTAGAATAGAATGTAGTGAGCGTCATGCTAAATTTGATGGTATATATAATCTTTCCTAGGTCTTTGGGTCATTTTTACAATTAAATGAGCCACCTTCTCAGTTCCTCTTTCCAGGGAACATGACCACAATTATAGGGATGTTTCCTCCTGCAACAACTAGAAAGTGAATGTTGTTGCCGCCACTTTTCTTTTTGGCCTTCTACATCAGATCATTCCTCCTAGTGGGTCAGCGAACTCTCTTCAACAATCTTCTTTGGATAGGTGTCTCTTTTTTTTCATTATTTAAATAAATAAAATATTTAATTACAATCATCTTTGACCATCCTTGGTCAACAATGTAAAACTTTACAATAAATTTTAAAGTAACGTTTTCTCAAAAATAAAATGTTTTTGAGTTCTAGGTGGGTACAATAAATGAGGACTAACATTCGTAAAATTGTGCAACCCCCCCCCTCTCTCTCTCTCATATATTTGTTCATTTGTGTATGGATTAAAGTGTGACAGAGTTAACCCTAGTTGAGTCTCATCATCCCATCAAACCAATTTGTGAGTTAGTATTCATTTAATTCAGTATATTGGTGACCTCACCCTAGTCATAGGATCAATTTCCATACAACAAGTCCTTAAATGCTATTTGAAGAATTGAAACTAACAAATTTTAGTATAATTTGTTTAAGGATTGGCATTTATAATAGTTCATAATTCCATATATTTCCATACCAAGAGAAAAGCTAATCCATTTTGATTCTTAATGATTTTGATTTTTATTGAAAGGAAACCCCTTATAAAGTCTATTTAATGTTCCTTGTCCAAGGATACTATTGGATGGGCGTGTACTCAATTTTGTAGTTTTTGTCAAATAAAGTACAATTATAGTACAAAAGAGTTCTTGAATAATTGGTTTCAATAAGTTATTTCATTTTTCATGAGTTTAATGATTCTAAAGTAGGTGTGGTATAAGTTGTGAAATAACATAATGAATAAAAAAACTATTGGTTTATGCACAACTTCTTATCAAAGAATACATTGTTGAAACTAAGGACCTTGAATGTTTAGTGCCTAAGGCATACGATCTTGTTGAAACAGATCAACAATTAGGTAGAAAAATAAATCCAATAGCCAATAAGGAAGGGAACAAGAATCTAAAATTGGTACTTTTTTCATAATAGAATATTTATAGTTGGATAAAACTTAGAATAGGTTGTCAAATATTTTGACCTCTAACCTTTATGTTTTCTATGAAAAAATAGAAATCATCCTCCAAGAAGAAAATGAAATAACATTTTCTTAAAATAAATAATAAAAAGAAAATAAATTGCTTACATGAACTATACTGACAAAGATGACGAGATAAAGCTTGTGATTCTCTATTATGAAGAATCTAAGCATGAATAACGTAACCTGCTTTAAATCAATAAGTATATAATATGTGTTCCTTCCTATTAAGACAAAGAAAAGAAGCCACTAATACTAAAATGTTCAAATCCATATCACATGAAAGGATAGTTAATTTGGATGAAACCCAAGGAATAGAAAAAAATAAAAGAAGCCATGAAAAGTTTAACCTAGTAAGAATGGATATAAAAAATAAACTCAAATTCAACAAGAGAGTCATAATTCTAGATCTTCCTTGAATGAATTAAAATATTAGTAGTGTAACCCCTCATACATTCTCCTTTATAGGAAATGTTATCCAACCATATTCAATATCCCAAGTAACTCCAACTTCTTATACTTCTTATGAGCCTTTGTAGATTCAGAATAAATATATAATCTTACTTTGAAACATCATGAAAATATAGGTTAATTCTTAAGGGTGTAACAAATCATAAAAAAATCATTAACATATTGTGCAAGAATAGGTTTTATACAACCTCAGTGAGTCTAACGATTGCACACATGTGTTTCTTCGTAGAAGGTCATAAGTTCAAATTTCAAGAGTGAGGTATGGTATGCATGTCTCTATAGATTTTAGCAATCTAATCACTATATAGAGGTGAGACCCTTGTCCCACAAACTACACCAAGTTGATGTCTGGAAAGGTTGTGATCTTAGACACGGATTATTATTATTACTATTACTATTATCCATATTAAAGACTTCAATTTAGACATTTGAAAAATTTCCACTCCCTAAAAGTCCTATCAAGATGAATACTCAAATTTAATTGATAAAAAAATCTCTATTTAAGATGCTTAATAACATGATCATTCAAACAAATCAAGAAAACAACTAGAAAGAAAACAAACATTATGAGGAAGAACATTAGGATGTGAAACACTTCAATGTAATTTTTTAGTAACAAACCATTTGCATTTGAATTCTACCCAATTAGCTTTACTTTTGCAAGAATAAATCAAAAGAAGTTATTTTTGAGGATAATTGTTGATACAGATTTAGAAAAATAAAGTATGAGAACTATACTTAAAACATATTTAAAGATACATTATAAAAAAACCATTAGTGTATTGATATATAAAACAATTTAAGAGAACATTTTCTCATACTTTTATGATTTAAATTACATAAAATTTTACTCTTATTTCATAAAGTCTTCTAAAAACATAAAATTCATAAAAGTTTTTAAAATGTTTTACATACTTTTAAAAATAAATTTTATCTTATTATTAACTAAATACCATTGTTGAACTTTCCAATCATAAAAAAAAATCTTGTTTATTTTAACCATAATAAATGTTCACTCAAGCCAACAATTATATTACTAATATTCTTTAATGTATTTCTTAAAAATAAAAGAATTTATAAATTATTAAAATGATATCAAATTAATGAATTGTAACAACTCATCATCAATCACCTTTTCATCGTAATAGTTTTTATTGTTTTCCTTCCTCATTTAGTTGTTCTCCTCTCATTTATCTCCCTTTATTTCTAAGACTCTCACTTCTCCTTCATCCTCAAGCTTTCTCTCTCGGTTCTTGCTTCCCTTTCTTTTTCATTTTATATTTCCTCTTCGAAGGTCTTGTCCCCATCTTTTAAATATTTATGATTTCGGCCTTTTTATTTCATTTTCTAACTCATTTTTTCTCTTTAATTTTATTTTTCCCCTTTCAAAAGTCCATTTCTAAACTTTTTCATGTTAATTTAATGTTATTTTCTTTTCCTTTTTTAATTTAATTTATACTTTTTTCTTCATCTTTGTTGTATATTCTTTCATTTTCTAACTTATCTTTTTCATTTAATTTAATTGTTCTCTTTCAAAAGTCCCTTTCTTAACCTTTCAAGTTGATTTGTTGTTTCTTTCTTATCACTTTTAATTTATTTTAATATTTTATATATTCTGTTTAATTAGATTTCATATTTTATTTCAATTTTAATGTTTAGAATTTATTTTTTAAAGTATTTATACTTTTTACTTTCCATTAATTTTTAATTTTAAAATTTTAATATATATATTATAATTTAATTTTTAATTTTACAATTTCAACTTTTATATATATTAATTTTAGTATTGGTATGGTGTTTAATCATAAGAAAGAAATTTATTGCAAGTAAAATTTGAATTGAGAAAAATATCTATGTGATGATTAGTTAAAAAGAATTAAGTTAAGAATGAATTGTTATGAGCTCCATAATGAGCTCCAAAATTCCTATGGGTGGAATGGATTTGTCATTTATGTGAGATTAACTTTATAACATGTCAAAACTATGGATGTTAATCATCATCATCATCATCAATAATTCATCTTCTCAACTTCCCAAAAATAAAACCAAATGACAAAACCACTATTTTTTAAATTTATCACATATAAAAATTTTAATATATATAATTCCCACATAATTCCCTACGCTCAATTATTTACCATTTTAATAAACATAGATTAAAAAAATGTAAACAACCCTTTGTTTTTCAAAGTAACCTTTTTGTGAGAAAATTATTTTTTTATTTTTTGTAAGAATACATTTGTATTAAACCGTCAAAACAAAAGATTACATTAAAAAATGCATCCCAGACACAGTATTGGGGTGGTATAAAACCCACCACCCCAACCAGTCAAAATATTATAAGCATGCCTTTCAAAAATTATGGCACAAAAACCAATTTAGAAGATGGGGGCCAAGCACTAAACTTCAAAAAACTGTTAAGTTTCATAACAATTTATACAGTATTCTAGAAGTAAACTAAAAAACCAAGGAAACTGAACTTAGCAAGTAGAACATAGGTAGGCCTAGTCGGCTGCAGGTTCTTCAACAACACCAAACTAAAGGGCATAATTTTCCTGAGTGATAGGGAGGCCCCCTTGGAAGTCTTCAACATTTGTATTTTTTGGCTGGTTAACTGGAAGAGGAGAGGATTTACAAATTGGTACCTCAATATCTTAGACAAAATTATTTCTCAGCTGTGTGATGGTGGAGGGCACAGGAAATGGTGCAATCAACGTGGTGGGCATCACCAGAACCAAGCTTCTGCTCAAAGATACTGTAGGTGCCCTCATAATGCTATCACTTCCCCCTTCATTATTTCCAGGCATGCAGAGACCCAATACAAGGCATTTCCAAGCTGAAGCAGCATCCAAATTATTGAGTTGAATGTCAAGTTCAATAAGCCTAGTTTTAGCCTGAAGAACCGAACTATGAGTGTAATTCCAGGTACTGACCATTTATTCCATTAAAGATCCCATCATGTTCTTGACAAACCAATAGTGGTTGAGATGTCCGCCCCCAATTCCTCTGGCCAAATGTTCTGTGACCAAACAGGCTTCCCACTCATCTATTAGTGTGTGCATCGATATAGAAACACCTGTGTCATACCCATCTTCCTGCCTCGAACTCGATCCCTGTTGAGCTCATCCTCGACCACTGCTACCACGGAGAGGGGTACCGTGTTGACAGGACATGGTAAGACTATGTTGTATCTTGTCGTTGGAGCATGTACTAGCCCTCGGCCTCTGTATTGGTTGATGGTGCAGATGAAAACTTATCTACCAAGCAAACTGGGTGGACGGAACAGAATCAAGTTGGGAGGAGACACTGTAATTATCCTAAGATAGAGGTCTAGGATGATAGTGCATGTATGAGCAAGGATTTTTATAAGACTAGAAGGGCTGACTAGAGCCGAAACGGGAGGAGTTGTTGTAAGCGAGAGCTGAACACAAGAACAAGAGATTAAGCCAAATGACTTCCCTCACAAGAGCCTTAAGCCGGTCGGTAGCACAAGCAAGCACATAATCCATTAAAGGAGAGTTAAAGCGACAATGACCCTTCGTGACGAGATAGATAAATGGATCTTCCTTCCCTCTTCTTGACTGAATGCCCATCTCGAGACAGGGGGATTAAATGCCGAGACCTTCCTTCTGTGCCAGCTAGAAGGACTGCTCCCTCGTCTTTAGTGCGCAATATATGAATCTTGGGGGGGATAACAAGGGCCCTTCATGCGAGGTGCCACCCTATCAGCCCACAGCTCGAGGCAATTATTGCCGTCAACTCGACGTGCGGTGAGAAAAATATTTTTATTTTATTAAAAAGATCGTAAGATAGAATAGTTAAATGTTTATTATGTTAGATTAATACATTAAACAAGAACCACCTAATGGAAATGTCCTAGACATTACCACATGCTATTGCCACATGACATTGCCCAAAGAAATGCTACAGAAAAAATAAGAAGATCTTGTCATGTTTCATTGATGACAAGCTAAAAGCAATGTACTAGCAAGCATAAACAAATAGTCACAACATTTTGGATCAAACATGGTTTTTTTTTGAGTCTACACTTTGTTTGAAAATCAAAATTTGCACTATTCAACATTGATAAAAAATGCGATGAGACGTTTGATATAACAGAGTGAATATATATACATGAACTATGTCAATGTGCTTTCCACTAAAAGATAAGAAGATGAAATAGCAAAAGCAAAGGAGTTGTACCTATCACGGTAACTAGGAAAAGTTATTACAATAGGCATTTTTTTCCAGACATGTTGGATTAACTAAAATATTGTATAAAGGAAATAGTTGATGTGGAAAAGACACATATTTGAATAAATAAGAACATAGAAAGTGTATGTTGGAAGCAAGCAAGCCAATGCTAGGGTGAAATCAGAAAACAATGGTGTTTGTAGTATAATAGCAGATCTTATGTCTTCTTTTGCTTAACATTGCAATCGTCCTTGCATGATTGCTTGATAAGTATACTTTGTTTTTTTTCCATCTTAGAAATACTAAAACCTTTTTTTATCCATTGAAAAGCATAGCATATTGTAAGTGATAGCAAATATTGATATAAAATCTGGCATTGGTTCATTGCCATTGTTAGGCTTTGTCAATGAAAGACAATAATCAAGCTATATTGTAACTAGACACGACTATTCACTTTTCTACTTTATTATCGTAATAGTAGTTATAGAAACTTTGCATTAGACTATATTCCAGTAAACTTTGTCAAAGGCACCTAATTCAATTTGCTCAGGATTTGTAACAATAGATAAATTAGTATAGTGGCTCATTGTAGTTGCAAATAAACACAGGAACACATTATTTACATTGATTTACATTGGTGATTAGATTTTTTTCTCATCTTCTCTCCTTGGACTTCCAGTTAATATGAATGGCTTAGTGTAAAACCAGTTAACTTATTGCTATTGTTAAAGTTTACAAGAATGAGAAAAATTCAGAATGTTGTGACATGATAAGTAATGGAAAACTGCATTCAAACATTTGAGCAAAAAATAACAAAAAAAAGAATGATAGCAGTCTATTTATATTGTTGTATTCATATATACATACATACTTTGGAGTTGGAGTCATCAAATAGATTCTTATAGCAAAATCAAGCATTTAAATATACAAAGAAACAAAATGCCAAGAGCTAATAGAGTGTAATGTTTCACTACCAAAAAAAAGGTCAACTAATAGATGTGCTTGCTATCCAGTAATAGAGAAAAATATTGATGATACTTCGTAGCAGCTGTAGAGTAAGGGGAATCTGTGCCAGTGTATTGTTTATCACTAATTCCAACAAATCCTGTCAAGTATAATGCATACAAAGAAACAAAATGTATGTGGTAAGAACGAGTAAACCATAGTGTTTTGCTACCAAAAAAAAATGTGTAATCTAATAGATGCACGAAAAAACACATGAGCGATGAGGACATCTACTGTCCATGAATAGAGAAAAATGATGATGATAATCCTTAGTACCATGTATTCAAAGCTTTTGTTTCCTGCAGTAGGATTTTTATAATAATAATAATAATCTATTTTTAAGGTCACCGCCAAGGGAGACACCAAATTGGTGTATGAGACCCCCTTGTTTGTGGGACAAGGGACCCCCTCTGCGCAGCGATTTAACTGCTAAAGTCTACAGAGGTGTACATACANCCTGGATATGATTATATTGTCCATTGTCATTGAGAAATATCCATTTCTTTCATGTGCATGTAGAGTTTAGGAAACTTTTCTGTATCTTTGGGTCAAAGAGAACCCTTCTACAAACCCAGAGAAATCTAGTGAGAGAGATGTATAATTTTTTTTATGCTCATTTTAGAGTTGACAAGTATCCTTCAAAAATATATATATTATTAAAAATAACATGTCCATCTTTGGTTGATAACTATTTTTAACAAGGGCTAAGAAGGTCTCTTCAAGAAGTGGTTGTCTCAAAATGCAGTCAATTTCTGTGTTGTCCTTCGCGAGTATACATTGCAAGCAATGTTCATAACTGGAATTTGTATATATGCTTCAAATTTGGTAAAGAAGCACGTACCATTCAAAGGAAGGCATGCCACTGTAATAAGATCATGACACTCGTTGCAAAAAGGTGCAAATGGCAGAATATGTTTATTCTTTGCTCTCAAAACACCTTGAACCTGTAGCATGAAATGTGTTTTTGTTTCTTTAGAGCTGGTCTAGAAACAAAATATTGTTTGTTTTTCCTTTTTCTTCTCAACGACAACAATGTTTATTTGTGTTTGGTTCGATATGAATTTTCATCTTAGAAAAAAAGTGAATGAGTAGGTGTATAGAAAATAAAACCAGAAAGGATTCTATGCATTAAATTTTTTTTAAGAGACTATAGTTGAATCACTGGATCTAGAGCAACGGAAAGTTAGAAAGAAATTCATTGATTGCTCGAATTTATAGGTATATGCATAGACGTTCAAGTGTACCAGAAGTTCCAATTTGATCTCACCATAAGTTGACATTATAGAATGTAGAGTACATGATCCCTTAGGTCCATGTAGCACGATATCCTTGAACAAGTGCGTCAAGCTAGTTTTTCTTGTGCTTGCAAAAAGCAATTTTTGCAACCTTAAGTTTAGATGTAGCTACAAAAAGGAGACTGCATGAGAAGATTAGTGCGGAGTATTTGTATGCTTTGTGTGTTACTTAAGAACTTTTCAGCTATGCCATGAATATGTAGTTGGAACTAAAATATTTTGAAACAATGAATAAAGAGCATAAACATGAAAAGAAAGGAACTACTCACTATTGCAATGTTATATGCTTCTTCTCCCTCTTTTATGTATATGATGAACTACTTTCTAATTTCCTCACATCTTGTGGCAATTGCAAGAACACTACCAATTGAACATATATGTTTTGATCCTAACACTTGTATATTGACATTTGCTGCTAATCTTCGTTCTTTGTAAACTAGAGGTATGGTTTCAATGGTGCTATTTAGAGTTATTTGCAAATAGAACTCTGAGTCTCCTCTCTTTTATGTGGTTTTTTTTTTGCTTCACAACAAAGTCTATTATTTGAGCCCTTGACCTAACTTGAAATTGGGACCTATGGGATTTGGTTCCAATGTTCACAATGATTGTTAGTTAGCCATATTTGTCTACCAAATAAGAATGATTCAATTGTATCTTTAAGGGGGAATGAGGGTCTTTGCTATATCTTGGCCATGCAAAGACAAAATGTCACCCTCAAAAACATTTGTGTAAATTTTTTTTTTTTTTTTGCGAGAAGTCAATAATTGGACATGGTGGTTGAGCAGTAAGGTTAAGAATCCAAAGAGAAATGGGAAAAGAGGGGAGCACATAAAATATGTGCTATGAAGAATAAAAAGTTATTGTGTATTTAATAGTTCTATGTATTTTGCAATTAGTTCTCATAAAAAACGAATCAAGGAAACTATGCTCAATGGTCAAAGAAGAAGAGTACCAGTTATCTCTATTTTGACTATGCAGATCTAACTCACCATTTTCAACAAAACCATTAATACACTATGTACTATTAGTTGCAAGAAAAAAATAATTTAATTAACACATTATATAGGAAGATATATACATATATGTTGAATGAAGAAAGCATTGTGAAATGTGTATCATAATGTTGGAAAAAATTGAACATAAAAGTTGATTCAAGTCAATATTTGTGTGTGAAAACATGATACCTCATTTGTTGAGATTCATTGTCAACACAACTAAGAGCACTCGAAGGAAAAATGACATTCGATTATTTTGTTTGTTTAATAGATGAATCATCTGTAAGACATTATAGAAATGATTAGAAATCATAAGAGAGAAACACTATATAAATAAATAATATTTTTCACCAAAGAGATGTTCATATTTCAAATACACAAATCCATTAAGGAGGAAAGGAATCTCATTTGCATAAAGGAGTAGAAGTATGTTTTCTAGTAGACAGAATCTCTTTGTATATTTGCATAAAGAAGTTGAAGTATGTTTTCTTACAGAATCTCTCTGTATATTTGCATAAAGAAGTTGAAGTATGTTTTCTTACAGAATCTCTCTATATATTTGCATAAAGAAGTTGAAGTATGTTTTAAAACAAAGGCCCATTTCCAACTGCACAAATCCATTAAGGAGGAAAGGAATCTCATTTGCATAAAGAAGTAGAAGTATGTTTTCAAGTAGACAGAATCTCTCTGTATATTTGCATAAAGAAGTTGAAGTATGTTTTGTTACAGAATGTCTCTGTATATTTGCATAAAGAAGTTGAAGTATGTTTTCTTACAGAATCTCTCTGTATATTTGCATAAAGAAGTTGAAGTATGTTTTGTTACAGAATCTCTCTGTATATTTGCATAAAGAAGTTGAAGTATGTTTTTAAACAAAGGCTCATTTCCAACTCCTTTAGGTATACCTCTTCAAACTGGCATTTAGATATTTTATGTACTTATTTTTCATTTTCCTTTTTTTTCTTCCAATGAATATGCCTTTAGGTTTCACCAACCTGGGTGAGGCCACAAAAGAATATGAAGAACTAGAATTGTAATGAAGAAGTGAATCCATGGAATGTGTAAATTAAATGCAATTGAAACTAATGGCAATGAGACCATACATATCAGATTTCTATACTTCGGAGTGGTTGGGATATTAGATGACATCAATTTATTTTGCCAATGAAGTTCTCTAAAGCGTCAATGGAACCCTAAGATTTCATGAGTCTGAATCACTTTGGAGTGCTTGGAATTCTTGCATTTCTAGCATTTACTTTGACGGGCGAGCATTTAACAATGGTTGGTACGCATTCTTCTATGCCCTGGTGGGCGTTACTCTACAACGATGAGGCATTTTACAGTAGCTATAAGCGAGCATTTTACATCAAATGGTGGGAATTTTGCATTGGTTAGTGGGAATTTTTGTATGCTCTATGTCTATTTCTTGCATATGGTGGGAATTTTACATTTGCTGGTGGGCGTTCTTATTTTCCCTGTTAGGCTTTCTTCTATGGAATCTAGGCATTTTACACGGGCTAGCAGGCATTTTACATCAGCTAGTGGGAATTTTACATTGGTTGGCGAGCATTTGCCATGGCTTCTGGGAATTTTGCATTGACGGGGTAATCTAGCAATGGCCTATGGGAATTTTTTTGCATATCCATTAGTTGGATTCTTTAAATGAATACCTATAATTTTTTTTTATAAAAAAAAATAAAGAAAAATTTGCAAAATTACATTTTGTCGATATATGCTGAGAGGATATATTTTGATATAAAAAGTCAAAAATCCCACATGGGGATCGTACATCAATGCGTGGATATACAAAACTAAAGAAAAAAACTGTCACTATATTCAACCTTTAAGATAGGCTAAAAAGGCCAATATTACAAAAAAGACAACACCTAACTTAGGCTAAAAAGGCCAATATTACAAAAGGACAACACCTAACTTAGGCTAAAAGGCCAATATTACAAAAGGACAACACCTGACTTGTGGTATCTAGAAAAAATAGTGAAACTATGCTGAAATCACTCATTCCTTAGCAATAGTTTCACTATCCTGAAATCACTCATTCCTTAGCAATAGTGGTATCTTGAAAAAATAGTGAAACTATCTTGAAATCAGTCATTCAGTAGCAATAATGGCATCTCTTGAAAAAGTTTGTGTAAAAACGGAATGAAATTCTTTTATGTTATGACATTGTTCTCTTATGTTATGATGCACTGCCTATAGAGAAAATAGTTGTCATCGATGTAAAAGGAATTCACAAATGACAAAAGAATAACCAACATCATGATGAATCAGTAAAAGACAAAGGATCTATTACATGAATCATCATCGATGTCAAAAGAGTTCAGCAATGACAAAGGAAAATCACTGACACGGAAAAGATCAATGCAAGAGGTGAAAGAAGATGAAGATTTGTAGCAGAATTCATTACGAAGACTCAGCAACCATCCAATCAAGGCAATCAACGGTGCAGATTGATTTTACATTTGGGATTTATCTGGTTGAGTTCATAGGTGCTTATATGCATTGGCCGTCTTACTAGACTTATTCAACGGATAGAGCAAAGTTAGTGTTGGGGATCTAGGTGTTTTGACTCCACGAGAAGATCACCACCTTGGAGCCCGAGACGACCTGTTAGGCCTCCTACCTTTTTTGGAAGAATCGACAATGTACTAATCGACGGTCAGGAGTGAACCCATAAGGAAATCGACGGTGGTGAATAATTCTCGTACGAATAAAAGTGAAGATCCGCAATCCGCATTTGATCGTAGATCGATGGATAGGATTGAATCCACAAGGAAATCTATAGTGGGGAATGATTTCTGCGCAAAGAAAAGTGAAGGTCCGCAATCTACATTTGATCGTAGATCGATAGGATAGGATTGAATCCGAAAGGAAATCTAAAGTGGGGAATGATTTCTGCACGAAGAAAAGTGAAGGTCCGCAATCCAGATTACATCGTAGATTGACGGTCAAGAGTGAACCCGCAAAGAAAGCAATGGTTCAGAAGAAAAGCGGAATGCGGAAGGTAGAATGCGGAAGACGAGAATTCAAAGTATAAAATAATATGGGTTTCCGCAACCTGGTGTCCACAAGCGGAATGCGGAAGGCAGAAAGTGGAAGACAAAAGACAGAATGTGAAAGATGAGAAATCAAGGTCTAGAATAATATGGGTTTCTGCAGCCCAGTGTCCGCCAGTGGAATGCGAAAGGTAGAAAGAGGAAAGCAGAAGACGAAATGTGGAAGATGAGAAATCAAGGTCTAGAATAATATGGGTTTCTGCAACCCAAATTCCAACAGCGGAATGTGAAAGGAGGAATGCAGAAGGCGCAAAGCAGAAGGAAGAAATCACGAAAAGGAATTTTAAGAAATGTTACAATTCCACAATATGCATCTTAACAATAGATCTACAATCAGGAAAAAACTTGATATAAAATCAATGGCTTAGGATGGTTGTGGAAATGGAGAAAGTGGAAGTTCATGACTGAAAGATTCATGAAGAGACATGATTAATGAAAAGGCGCATTGGTGAAGAGATGCATCCACACAAAGCGTGAAGGTATTTATTGACAAAATGATTGAAGAAAATAATTTTTCTCTGTGATCATGAGTGACACAGTCCAAAAGTGAATGCAGTTCTGTAGCAGACTGATAAAATTCAGTCCAGGATGGCAGGGCGGTGCTAGGGAAGTCTACAAGTCTCCAAAGGGTGTTGTAGCATCCTTGTATGTTGTAGCAGGTAGAAACCCAGGGTGTTGTAGCATCCTTGTCTGTTGTAACAGGAAGAAACCCAGGGTGGTGTTGTAGCAGGAAGAAACCGAGGGTGTTGTAGCATCCTTATCTATTGTAGCAAGTAGAAACCTAGGGTGTTGTAGCATCCTTATCTGTTGTAGCAGGCAAAAACCTAGGATATTGTTGCATCTTTTCTATAGTAGCAGATAAATTAATTTTGTAGATTCATCTTTTTAATGAGTTTGAATTGGTGGTTTTCTCTTTGAAATTTTCACGATAAATTTTTTTCTTAACTTGTTTGATTCATTGTGTGTTTTGTTATTTTTAAAAAGGGAAAAAGACAATAATGGATTCACCTCCCTTCCCTCTTAATATTGTGGAATAATCCAAAAATTTATATCAGAGCAAGTTCCTTCACCACAGTTTAACCACTGGAAGGGAGATCCTATTTAAAAACCACTATGGATCAACAAGAAGGATTAGCCACTAACAGATCTCCATTATTCACAGGAGAAAATTATGCATACCAGAGTGTGAGAATGAAGTTCCATCTGATGTCCCTTGGATGGAAGGTTTGGGAAGCAATTGAAAAAGAGTATAAAATAAGAGACCAAGTACCTACAGACCCAGATGAACTAGGCCAATAGGTAATTCCAAATCCCTAAATGCAATCTTGACTAGATTGACAAACTCTGTATTTGCAAAATTTATGCGAAGCAAAACTGCCAAAAAATCTAGGGATAAGTTAAAAATTATCTATGAAGGAGCATCTAAAGTCAAAGAATCCAAGCTTCAAACATATAAAGCTCAGTTTGAGAGCCTTAAAATGAAAGAAGAAGAAAATATTGGGGAATACCTTCTAAGAGGAGATGAGGTTGTCAATACCATTAGAGGTCTTGGAGGAAAATTAAAAGAACGAGAAGTGGTGAGCAAGGTACTAAGAACATTGACAATGAAGCATGACTCAAAAGTATCTACCCTAGAAGAAAAATATGATCTTGACCTTGTGGCAATAGATGAACTACATGGAATTCTCACTGCATATGAGATGAAAACGGGACTAAAGGAATCCTCAAGAAAAGAAACAGCATTTAAAGTCTCATCCAAAAACCAATCAGAGAACCTAGATGATGAGGAAGCTCTTTTTATTAAAAAACTCGAGAAAGGTACTGACAAATATAAAGGAAAGTTACCCCTAAAATGTTTTAACTGTGGAATAATTGGACATTTTTCTTCAAAATGTACAAACCCTAAACAAGATGATAGTGATGAAAGAGAAACTTCAAAATTCAAAAAGGGTAAAATATTAAACAAGAAGTCCTATGAGAAAAAGAAGACTGTTTACACTATGGAAGATAATGAATATGCAGATAGAAGTTAAGATGAAGAAACTGAAATTCTCTTCATGGTTCTAGATACTCAAGCTTCAAATAATGACTCAAATGTGGAAGACGAAGTAGACTTAACAGATAAACTCATTAGCGCTCTTGAAGAACTTGAGAAATGCAGAAAAAGGAACAAACAGTCAAATCAAGTCATTAGTGAGTTGGAAGCTCAACTACTAGATGCCAAAAGAATTGAGGAGGACCTAAATTTGCAGCTCAAAAGAAGATTACATGAATCTGAGAGACTTGAAGAAGAGATCATGCAATTCAAAAAAAACTTGATGAAGAAGCTATCTAATCAAAGTTTGAGAACAACTCAAGGATTCTAGATGACATCCTAAATAGCCAAAGATCATGAAGTGATAGATCAGGCTTGGTTTTTAGCAAAGAAAATAAGCCATAATGTTTTTCTTTCACTAATCGAGGAGGAAATAAGAAAAGCTATGCCAAAGCACTAAAATCCAGTTAAAAGGGAAGAGAGCAAGAAGGATGCAATAAGATCTCAAAACATAATTAATATAGTTCCTAATAGACCAATTAGATATCAACGGATCTTTTTGGTTCATTGTTACTCCTGTAATATTTTTGGTCATAAAGCCTTAAATTGCAGAGCTTATGGGAATGTTTGTGAATACAAAAAGAAGTCATCAAGTAACAAACCAAAAGGAAATCATAACCCTTTTACACTTCTTCAAAAATATGACATGGAGTGTTACAAATGTAATAACCATGGACATATGGCAAGAGATTGTAACCTGATGACTCCTACAAAGAAGACGGTTGCAAATTAAGTCTCAAGACACCAAACAGAATAAGTATTGGAGGGAAAATGAAGAAAATGAAAGTTCATTGATTTCTCTATGTGCAATAGAAAACCAAAACCTATGGCACATGGAAAGTGGGTGTTCAAAATTTTATCACTCAAAATATACCCAAGGTTGTAAAGGTAATCTTAAGGTAACAACAAAAACCACTTTCGAAAGAAACTCGCTTTTATTTCTGGAGAGGGATCTCTTAGATATAAATTTAACAAGGCTAGATATTAAAGTCAATGATTTAAGTTATACATATGGTTGAAACAATACATATAACCATTGGGAAATGGAGTCAAATAGATAAAGATAATGCAAAGCTTCATACACTGAATCTCAACAAAGGCAAGATAATCATCCAGTCACAGTCATTCATTGATTTTCAGGCGATAGGAGAGAAACATGAATAGTCCATCAATATAGAGCATCACAAGATGACTTCCATATCAACTTTAGAAGAAATATTAATGAAATATCTGAAACGATAGCTAGAGCATAACATGTATGAAATCTGAAACTATTAGACACTACGTTCAGATATGAAGAAAACAGAATGGAAAGTAAGCACCTAGGATACAATCACATGGAAGGAAGGCACAGACTGTAACATAAACGATACATGAATCTTTGAAGATCAACCAGTATTCGACTCTGTTACTTCATTCAAAAATCATAAGTTCTCAAAAATATCGGTCCAAACATATGGGTTCCAACCCCCAATACATCAAATAAATTCAAATATATACAAAGATAGTTTTTTCCCAAGAAGATCAATAACCAAATAATTTGTTAAACAAAGTTTTTGTAACCATATCCCTAATAACTAGGAATAAAAACTACATGATTTGACTCAAACAACAGATTGTTTGGTTATAACAAACTTAGTGACTGCATGGTATCTGAAACAAATAGCTTCACGACCTTCAACACCTGTCTTCATGAATGAAGTATGTACTTGGTCTTTCTGAATTTCTCGACGATCTTCCATTGTTCTGCATTTGGGGTGTCGTATTCTATCATTTATCTAATGGACACCTCCAAATATACATAAGCTTCATAAGACACGGTAGGCAATCCTTTCTTAATAATTAAAAACTTTTCCAATATCTCAAAGTCCTCTGTCAAATTTTCTACAATGATCTTTCCTGTTAACCCTTTAACTAAATATTCAAACTTGGAATGGTCCATGCGATTCTGTACTAATAAACTATGATATTGCTTCTGGGAAAATAACCTTCCTTCGTCATCCCAAAAAGACGGAAGACCATCATCAAATAGATCTTTAAAACAAAGCCTGAAATCCTTTATCTGCGAAGACATTGTATTAGTTTTATCCTGCACCACTTTCATGAGTTGATGTTTGTTTATAAACTTTTTTTCCCACAGCACAATTTCTACTCTGTACTTAATCCCGATGTCCTGCAAATTCTGATATGTTAAAGAATTTAAGAAATTCAAAGCATTGTGAGCAGTATTCAAAGGCTTCTTTTCCATGGTCTCATTGGCCAACTTCAATCTTTGAGTAGCTAAATTGATTAGTGCACTTTCATCATCAATAAAATTTAAATAATGCCTAAACTTGGTGATTTTCAAAGACAATGTATCCCAAATTAAATGTTTATCTCCTTGTAGAGGAGCTCTTCCTATACTCCTTTCCTTTAACTCACTGAACTTTTTCTGCAATTGGCTTTTATCATTCAATGTTCTATTCTTCTCCTCCATGCTCTTAGCCAATTCTGATTTGTTTTTTTCATTTTCCTTTTTTAATTCTTAAGTCTCCACCTCTTTCAGACTTACGTGTGACATAGGAACTAATAGTTCATCTACAGAAAATTCATTTAATGGTCTTTCAATATTTACAAGAGGTAAATCAGTGTCAATAGTAGTTTGACTCATCAATTCTTCCATAATTTCCTTTTCATCATTCTGATCCATTTCAACTTTGAAATATGAGCCATCAATTCAGTTCTTTCTACTTCCCACTTGTTTTTCTCTTTTTGCAGCTTCAATGATTTTCCTTTATAGTCCATCATCTCTTGATAATTTTTCTCTTTTTCTGCCTAAAGTGTAAATAATTCTGAAGAATGAGCATGTTCAGCGTTAGGGACTTTAAGCTTCTTCTTCAATACTTGAATGGTATTGTCCTTCTCCTCTAGAAGCTTTTTGGTCGCCTGCATATTACCCGATTCGGTCCCTAAGCTTACAACATCTCCCTGCAACTTTTTAATTTGAATCAAATTTGCTTTATTTTCCACCCTCTCATGCTTCAATTGAACCTCCATATTATCTACAAGGGACTATAATTTATTAATTTTCATAAAAGCATGTAACAAATCAGAGTAAATAACATCTCCCGTTTGTTTATGGAGTTGTATCTTATCAGGAACACTAATTTTTTCTAACTTTACCTCCATTTCAAACACTTTCTTGTCACTAACCACGGCAAACTTCAAGGTATTCCTCTCTACTTTCTCGAGTAGAAATGAATGAAGTCTTTTGATTGATTAAATTTCTAACTCGAGGAAGCATATTCTTCGTTTCCTCTGATGATTGCATTTGTTTGTCATCATAACTTGATACTAACTCTATCCTGGATTTGAAACGGGAACTGGACTCTACGTTACCTTCTTCTCCGAAGGAATACCGATGCATCTGTATAGAACTCTTCTGGAACAAGACCATCTTCTTTAAATCTTCTGAAACTATTTCTTCTAAAATAGTTTGATCACCTTGAGAGTGTGTTTTGATATTTTTATGAGAAATATTTTCATCCACATCCATGCCATCAGTTTCAGAAAGACTCCTCTTATTCAAAATGCTGGAATTATCAGGCGTTTGAGCCACTGCAGTCAATTTGTTGCTCTTGTCTTCATCAAATTCTGAATTTTCTTCAAAATTGGACAAATTGGCTATTTTATCTAAGCCTTCAACAGTTTTATGATCAAATGGTTTAGTTTTGTTTAATTGCTTACTCTGAGAAATAATGTGATGCGGATCATAATTTATTCTTTGCTCCTTCTGAAAATCCATAATTTCTAACAGCTTCTTTATGAATAACAAGGTGCTTTTATTTTTGAAAATGAATGGACCAACTTTAAGAGGAAATTTAACATTTGAATACTTCTTAAATGCACCAAAATATTCTTCTTCTGCACATAACCTCTGTCTCATAAACTCAAGTGCAAATATTCTTGGAGTCAAAAAAGCAGGTAACCTATATGGCTCTCCAGTGAACCCATAGACACTCAGAATAGTAAAATCTTTATACAGGAACCAATCTCCTATTCTGTCCTCTAAGTAAGACTGTAGCATAAGTCTCATTTCTTCTAACACCCTTGGTAAGACATTATCAAACAGAAATTTATAAATATTGGCCATGATTGTATTTACAAACTCAAACATGTTAATTTGCTTCAGGAGATTCGAAGAGAAAATGGTGGAAAAGAACTGTAATTCTGACACATTAGAACACAATAGCATGTTTAGTAAATACGACTGATATCTAAAGAGCCTGAATTGAGGGAATTCAACCAACTGGGCATGGATAATCTCGTCTAGATACTCATCAAGATTAAAGAACAGATTAAATGGGACGCAGAGTCAATTGAACCTATACTCAACAAGAAACCTAAAAGGACTTTGCTAATATGAATATCACTATCCAAACCCAAAATTTGATTGACCAACGACATGACCAACTGTACTTCGTTCTTGAAAATATTAACATTGTATGGCAGAAAAAGACCTTCTAATGACTGACCATCTTTCAGAATACTGGATAGAAATTGGCATCTGACTTCAGTTCTACAATTTTATACATTTCAATTAAAACCTGCTCATTCAAAGTCTCACAGCTACCAGGGAAATTATCAGGAAGACTCAATATCCCGCGAACAATTTTCGCATCAACTTTACAAAGTATTTTTGACATGGTATGACTCATAATAACTCTTTCAGAAGAAGAATAACTGTTCGTGCACCACTAAAAAAATTCAGGATAAGGTAGGGTTTGTTCAATAGCAAAATAATATGAGAAATAACTGCAAACATTCAGAATATCATTCCCTTGCGAATTATACTACCACAAATGCTCCTTTGAAATTGATACACTACCAACTGATAAAATAGGGTCACATACATTTCTTTCCCTATCAACAACAACCTCTTCTCTCTCATCCAAGACTCTACATAATACTCCTAAACCTTGTTCCTTCTGCATAATAAACAATGGCAACAATTCTTCGAACAAAGTTTCAGTGTTTCAAGGCTTACCTGTAACTGTGGATACATAGAAGTTGACTTTGGAAAAGATGGCGCACTGTCCACTTCTCTTTCACCCACAGCGTGCAATTGAAATGACTTTTACCTAGGTCAACTTAACTTTTTATAAAACGGACTATTCCAGAGCCCTTACCCAGTGGTTTTTCCTTTACTGCTTTCCTCTGTAGAATTCACCCCAAGTCACCACGTGGCAAGTAGTTTAAATTCCGCTACCACTCTTCATTTTTAATCATCTCACAACTTCACACTCCGGAATTAATAATGACCGTTGATAAGATTTCACTTTTTTTCTAAACCGCTAGCCTTTCTCATTTTTTAAAGCGTGCATCTTTACTCTACGGATTATCTTACAACCGTAGATCTTATTTACTTTAATACTCAGCCGTTGATCATTTTTTCCTTGTTATTCACTTTCGCCTCTCCGTCAAAACTTATTCCTTGCACAACTGTCCTAGCGGATCAATTATCAACTGTAGATTTTCACATCCATAAATCTACGCCTTTGAATTTTGCAATGAATTAATCAAAATGCGCACTTTTAATAAAGGGCTCAAGACTTACCAAATTTTGCCAAATTTTATGTATCCCTTCATTATTTCTTGACCACACTTCTTCCTCAACTGTTCAACATGGAGGTGTTAACAACTGGCTCCAACTGGGGATGATATCCTTTCTGTGAGGTATCAAAGAACTCGTAGACCAGGTGCCTGTCTTTAAATTATGTATCCAAATCTTCAAACTTTTTACTTTTTCTCTAAAATTTCTTTTCTAAATAAAGAAAAATGACCAACCTCCTAAATCTTAGGGCCTTCACTTCGGGCTTCAAAAATATTCAGTTCACCATCTGTACTGCTTTCAAGAAAATAAATATTTACAAACTATGGAACAAATTTTATCCTCCACCTTAGGACAAGTAATGCTTCAAAAATCTTCCATTGACAGGGTTACTCTCCAATGAAACCCCATTTGGACATTCCAGGATAAATGCGTTTTCCCCTTTGTGACCTGCAATAACATAAGGACCTACCCACATATGGTCAAATTTTCCATGCTTATCTTCCTTAGGAGCATCCCATTTTAACACCACGTCATCAATTTGGAACTGTTCTTCTTTCACCCTTCTATAAAAATTATTTTTCATTTTTTCTTGGTGTAACTGCACTTTATCATAAGCTTTATTCCTTTGCTCCTCTAATTCAATTATTTGGTTTATCCTTCTCTGCATGTGGTTGACTCTTTCTGTTGTTCCTAAAAATATTTCATAACTGGAACACCCAATGATGCTAGAAAAATGACTTATGTTCTAGATACCATTGAAAATGAGACATTCCAATCAC
This sequence comes from Pseudotsuga menziesii, assembly GCA_001517045.1. Classification (NCBI taxonomy): domain Eukaryota; kingdom Viridiplantae; phylum Streptophyta; class Pinopsida; order Pinales; family Pinaceae; genus Pseudotsuga; species Pseudotsuga menziesii. The sequence goes on from LPNX011161529.1 coordinate 327,297, forward strand.
CCTTTTAGTGTTAATTCTGTCAGTCCATAAAGCATACTTAAGCTTGGTGTGCCAAGCTCTCTTGTTATCTTCTAACAACTTTTTAATAATCCTTACCAAGCTCTTATTAGAAGACTCAACCAATCCATTTCCCTGTGGGTAGTATGTAGTTGAATGATTTAAGCCGATTTGATATTTATGACAAAAACTAATCATCTTTTTGGATTTAAAAGCTGTTGCATTATCAGTCACTATTATTCTAGGACACCCAAACCTAGCCAATATATTTTCTTCAAGAAAATCCATAATTACTGTCTCAGTAGCTCTCTTGGTAGGTATTGCTTCAATCCATTTTGTGAAATAGTCTGTTGCTATCAGAATCCATTTATGTTGTCCTAAAGAATTTGGGTTTATTTCTCCAATGAAATCCAAACCCCACTGTTGAAAATGAGCTTTTATTGTTATTGGATTAAGAGGGAGGGGAATTATCTTTTTTTTATCGTAAAAATTATGGCATTGATGACATGTGCTAGTTTCTTTGTACACATCTAAAAACAATGATGGCCAATAAAAAACTGCTCTCAAATTATTATTTTTTTGTCACCTTCCAAGAATGGTGTCCTCCACAATCTCCTTTATGGAATTCTTTTACTGTGTGTTGGGATTCATTTTCTAAAAGGTAATTAAGTAACACACCTCCAGGATCTTTCCAGTAAAGGCATTGATTTAAAATACAAAACTTAGCATCTTTCAACTTCATCGATCTTTCTCTTGTTTTACTTAATCCTGCAGGAGCTTATAAATTTTGAAGAACATGAACAATATCAGAATAACACGGAGATGTAGCAAAGTCAATCATTACCTCCACCCCTGTATCCAGTAGATGAGATTGACTAGATAATAAATTGAGCTGTAAAGATTCACAATTTGAATTTGTCAACATTTTTGCCAGTCCTTGCCCTTTAATCGACTTGGTAGGTCTAATCTCTATTTCATACTCCAGTAATGTTGCTATCCATTTCGCTCTTCTTCCTTCTGCACTGGTTGGAACATGACCAATTATATGTGAATGAAGAATATACACCCTGAAATATTTCAATGCTTTAACCAAAGCATATGCTTACTTCTCCATAATATCATATTTTAATTCTCCATCTCTCTACATCTTACTGAAAAAGGCTATAGGTTGCTCCATGTTCTCATTATTCTTTTGTAACAAGACTGCAACAATAATATGTTCTGAACCATATGAAAATATTAAGAAATATTTAGTGAAGTCTGGACTCACCAACACAAGAGCCTCCGAAATAGCTTGTTTTATTTCTTTAAAATATTTCTTAGCCTCCGCTGTCCATTTTATTTCATGACCCTTTTTCAACATATTTGTGATATTCATTAATATTTCAGCAAAACTAGGGATGAACCTTCTCAAAAAATTTACCTGTCCCAAGAATGATTGTATCTCTTTTTTGCTTCTTGGTTCTCCTACCTTCAAAATTGCATTGACTCTATAAGGATCAATCTTTATTCCATCCTTTGAAATTATGAGGCCCAACAACTTTCCCTCTTCCAATGCAAAATTTGATTTTTTTGGATTCAATGATATACCAATTTTTTTGCATTTTATGAATTTTTTTTCCAAATGATGAATATGTTCTCTATCAGACCTTGAATAAACTGTGATGTCATCCATATAAATTACCACAAATTTTCCTATTTCTCCTGCAAAAGCAATATCCATGGCACTCTGGAAGGTAGCCCTGCATTCATCAAACCAAAAGGCATCTTTGCATACATAAAAGTGCCCCATGGTGTGGTGAAAGCAGTCTTCTATTGATCTTCAGGTAACACCTTAATGTGATTGTATCCTGAAAAGCCATCCATCATTGAAATTCTTTCTGCTCTAACCACTTTCTGCAAAATATGATCCATCTTCGGCAAAGGATAATTATATTTCATAGAGACCTTATTCAAATTCCCGAAATCTATGCAAATCTTTATTTCTCCATTTTTCTTTCTAACAAGAAATAAATTAGCAACCCATCTTGAGAATCTTAAAGTCACAATAATTTTGGCATCAAATATTTTTTTAATTTCCTTCTCAATAACTGGTAACAGCTTTGGATTTATTCTTCTAAGCTTCTGTCTAAAAGGTTTTTCTCTAGGTTTGATTGGAATAGTATGTTGTATTATTGAAGTATCATATTCCTTAAGGTCTTCATAACTCCAGGCAAATACATTTGTATACTTTTTCATCAAGTTCATATATTCTTCTTTTTCTTTTGCAGGCAATTTTTTAGATAGCTTCAGAATCTTTGGATTCTCTTTAGTACCAATATTTCTATCTTCAATAGCATTATCAGCAGGTTTGACTTTCGGATCTTTAGCAACATCATTTTGATCAAAACAATTTTCTAAGGGGATCAAACCTTTTGGTATAAAATTACTTTTTAATTGATGATATCCTTTGCTCCTAAAGTTCCCTTCAATTTTTCAGTACTAATCTTTTCTTCTTCGCTTTCTTCAGCATCTTGGAAATTTTCATTGTCATCATTTTCAGCATCAATATGAGTGTTTACAAATTCTCCAGACAATTCCAAAAATCTTTTTATCTGCATATCATCCTTAAATACCTGCCAATATTTAGAATTATCAGGTATAGATGGTCTATTTAGAATATCCACTTGATATTCTTTTTGACCAGCACTTGGGGTTTTAAATTTACCAGCAGCAACCGCCAAAGAATCAGCTACTGTATTCTCATATCTAGGAACCACCTTAATTGTATGTTCTGTAAAATAGTTACCAAACATATCCCATACTTCATTTCTATAACCTCTCATTTGGGGATGTCTGGTTTGATAACTGTCATTTACCTGGTTTATCACAAGCTCTGAATCTCCCAAAACTCTTATCCTTTGTGCAACCAATTATTTCAATGCATGCAACCCAAGTAACAAAGCTTCATATTCAGCCACATTATTCATGCATTCAATTGTTAATTTATATGATAAAGCTTTAAAATCCCTGATAGGAGAAATTATATATACACCAGCACCAGCACCAACCTTTGCCACAGACCCATTGAAATACATAGTCCACAAACCATCTCTTTTCTGTTTCTTTTCCAAATCATTTTGTTCCATTACTCCCTCTTCATTCTTTCCATATTTCACTTGCAATGTAGATTCCAAATCACACGGGATAGTACCATTAAAGAAAATAGAAGAACCCAAATTAGTATCGACAACGTATATATGATGAATATCAGGTCTATCTTGACTGCTTACTACATAAGGAGTTCTTTTCTCACTATACAACCTCCTACTTCCATCTTGGACAGGAATAGTAGCGTATGACATGTCCATTTGTAAACTGCCTTTTAACTTTGAAGTCCAAGACCTTGATAACAGTATTCCAAATTTTGGTGGAATGTTTTCCACTACAACATCCATTACTATTGTTTTAGTTGGCAGTTTATTTAAAGTTACTACCATATCTTTAATTAGACCAAGACACTTCACCCTCCTAGAATCAAAGGAATACAAATATTTATATGGTCTTTTCACTTCCAGTCCCAAACTTTCAACTACTCCTTTTGGCAATAAATTATGTGATGCACCTGAATCTAACATTGCATTATGTACAACCATATCATGCACATTCAAAATCAAATAAAAAGGAGGAACTTCTTCATCATCTATACTTTCAACTTTTGGCCCAAATGAAATAGTAGGATTATCATCTGTTAACTCTAAAATGTCTGATTGAAGCTCTCCTTGACCTTTAACCATCCTTGTTATTGTATCCCTGTACTCATTATTCCTCAACAACTCATTAAAAGGAACATAGATTTTCAGCTTGGAAAGTTCATTCTGCAAATTGAAAATAGAACTAACTTTCTCTACATCTACTGGTGTCACTTGTTTTGTTCCTTTTGTTTTTTCTATTTTATTCTCAACTTCTTTATTTACAACGGGATCTTTTTTTATTTCCTTTCCTTTTTCTATATTTAATGAACTGGTAGAAGGCTAGTTTAGATTTAGCCTCCCTTTATTAACAACAACGTCTCTGTTTCTGAATTTGATCTTCCTTTTTACATCATCCATAGCATGTAAATAACCCCTCTGATACTACTCTGATTGCCTTTCAAAATCCTCATTTCCACCTTCCCTTGCAAACATGTGATGTTCTTCTTCAGTAAGATATATTTCTGAATCTAATTCCCCAAAAAGATGAATTTCATTCTCAACAGGATCTTCTTCATCTGCAACATAATTCCCAAGGAAATGTGGTCGAATCTGTTGCTCTTCTTGATTCCTTGGATTTCTCAATTCTCTTTGCCTATTTTGTGGAGGCATAGGAGGATTTGGCCTTCCAAAATTTAGATTTCTGATTTGAGGATCAGTTTGTTCTCTATTGAATGATCTATTGTCCATAGTCAATCTATCCATCAACTTCTCCATTGTATTCAACATCATTTCAAATTTAATATCAGTAGCAGAAGAAGAAGTAGAAGGCATATTTTCTTCTCTTGTTTTCCTCCTATCAATGTCTCTTTGTTACATCTTTCCACTCGCCATCATATTTGCTTCCACTTCCAAAGCATCTGTGAACATGGAAGCAAGACTCGCTGACTTTCTCTCCCTTAATGAAAATGCAAAGTCATTATCAAAGGCCCCAACATAATGAAGTTTAGAAGCAGCTACAGAAAGTTTTATATCTTCTGGAATGGAATTATAAACTCTCATAAATCTACTTGAAAATTCATGAACAGATTCAAAACCTCCTTTCTTGATCTACTATTGTATTGGGACAAAAGATGCAAAAGGAATTGTTTATCATTCCACCTTCCTAGAAATGCAATTTGGAAATCTTGAAAGGTCAGGATAGATGTAGCTGGAAAATATTTGAACCATTTCTTCACTTCCCCTGATAAGATTTGAGCAAACAACCACATTTTAACATCCGCATAATTGACTTCCTCCAAGTCAACAAAATCTTGAAATTTAGCTACATGTTGCTTTGCTGTTATGTCTCCTCCTCCATCAAATAAATAAATTCTCTGGGAATAATTATGGGGAATATCATGCAATACAACAGGAAAACATAAAGGAGAAAATTTGGCTGCCATTGGTCTAGGTGGATTTGGAGAGACTAAGGAATTTTGAATGTTTTGAACAATAGGTGCTTCTTCAACCTTTGCAGACTGTTGAAGATCTATCCAAAGGGAATCAAGTAAATAAGATTCTAATCTACGAGGACTGAATTCAATGTTTTTAAGATTAGATTCATATTTAGATTTCAACAAACCCTTTTCAATATTAATTTCCCATTCTTGATCAATGATACTATGAAAATCTTGAGAAGATGATGCACCAAACAGAGAAATATCTATTTTTTCTTTGTCTTTTTTCTTAAATAATTTTTCTAGATCCTCCAAACTTCGTAAAAATTCAGTATCAGAATTACCTTGTGTATGTCTTTTCGAAGCCAAATTGTCTTTTGAAATATTGAAATAATTTTAAAACTAGAATCGCCGGGGAAAATATACAACCTTCTTTATTGACAAAAATTTATGTTTGCCCACAGAAATCTTTTCTTGATATTTAAAAACTTTGTCATTCTTCCCAGGGTTGATTTGCACGTTCGTCCCCGGCAACAACGCCAATTTGTTATCACTCAAAATATACCCAATGTTGTAAAGGTAATCTTAAGGTAACAACAAAAACCACTTTGATAAAAAAGCTAGTTTTTCTTTTCAAAGAGGGATCTCTCAGATATAAATTTAACAAGGCTAGATATTAAAGTCAATGATTTAAGTTATGCAGATGGTTGAAACAACACATATAAAAATTGGGCAATGGAGTCAAAATGGATAAAGATAATGCAAAGCTTCATACACGAAATCTCAACAAAGGCAAGATAATAATCCAGTCATAGTCATTCATTGATTTTCAGGTGATAGGAGAGAAACATGAACAGCCCATCAATATAGAGCATCACAAGATGAATTCCATATCAACTTTAGAAGAAATATTAATGAAATATATGAAACAATAGCTAGAGCATAAAATGTATGAATTCTAAAACTATTAAACACTATGTTTAGATATGAAGAAAATAGAATGGAAAGGAAGCACTTAGGAGACAATCACATGGAAGGAAGGCACAGACTGTAACATAAACGATACATGAATCTCTGAAGATCAACGAGCATTCGGTTCTGTTACTTCATTCAAAAATCATAAGTACTCAAAAATATTGGTCCAAACATATGGGTTCCAACCCCCAATACGTCAAATAAATTCAAATATATACAAAGATAGTTTCTTCCCAAGAAGATCAATAACCAAATAATATGTTAATCAAAGTTTTTGTAACCATATCCCAAATAACTAGGAATAAAAACTACATGATTTGATTCAAACAACAGATTGTTTGGTTATAACAAACTTAATGACTACATGGTATCCCGAACAAATAGCTTCACGAACTGCAACAACTGATTTCATGAATGATGTATGTACTTGGTCTTTTCCAATTTCTCAACGATATTCCATTGTTCCACATTTGGGGTGTCGTATTCTATCATTTCTCTAATGGACACCTCCAAATCCACATAAGCTTCATAAGACACAATAGGCAATCATTTCTTAATAATTAAAAAAAATTCCAATATCTCAAAGTCCTCTACCAATTTTTCTACAATGATCTTTCCTGTTAACCCTTTAACTAAATCTTAAAACTTGGAATGATCCATGCAATTCTATATTAATAAACTATGATATTGATTCTGGGAAAATAACCTTCCTTCGTCGTCCCAAAAAGATGGAAGACCATCATCAAATATATCTTTAAAAGCACACCTGAAATCCTTTATCTGCGAAGACATTGTATTAGTTTTATCTTGCACCACTTTCATGAGTTGATGTTTGTTTATAAACTTCTTTGCCCACAGCACAATTTCTACTCTATCCTTATTCCCGATGTCCTGGAAATTCGGATATGTTAAAGAATTTAAGAAATTCAAAGCATTGTGAGCAGTATTCAAAGGCTTCTTTTCCATGGTCTCATTGGCCAACTTCAATCTTTGAGTAGCTAAATTGACTAGTGCACTTTCATCATCAATAAAATTTAAATAATGCCTAAACTTGGTGATTTTCACAGACAATGTATCCCAAATTAAATGTTTAGCTCCTTGCAGAGGAGATCTTCCTGTACTCCTTTCCTTTAATTCACTGAACTTTTTATGCAATTGGCTTTTATCATTCAATGTTTTATTCTTCTCCTCGATGCTCTTAGCCAATTCTGATTTGATTTTTTCATTTTCCTTTTTTAATTCTTTAATCTCCATCTCTTTCAGACTTACCTGTGACATAGGAACTAATAGATCATCTGCATAAAATTTATTTAATGGTCCTTCAATATTTACAAGAGGTAAATTAGTGTCAACAGGAGTTTGACTCATCAATTCTTCCATAATTTTCTTTTCATCATTCTGATCCTTTTTCAATTTCAAAATCTAAGCCATCAATTCGGTTCTTTCTACTTCGCACTTGTTTTTCTCTTCTTGCAGCTTCAATGATTTTCCTTTGTAGTCCATCATCTCGTGATAAATTTTCTCTTTTTCCTCCTGAAGTGTAAATAATTATGAAGACTGAGCATGTTCAGCGTTAGGGACTTTAAGCTTCTTCTTCAATACTTGAGTGGTATTGTCCTTCTCCTCTAGAATCTTTTTGGTCGCCTGCATATTACCCGGTTCGGTCCCTAAGCTTACAAAATCTCCTGCAACTTTTTAATTTGAATCAAATTTGCTTTATTTTCCACCCTCTCATGCTTCAATTGAACCTCCATCTTATCTACAAGGGACTATAATTTATTAATTTTCATAATAGCATGTAACAAATCAGAGTAAATAACATTTCCAGTTTGTTTATGGAGTTGTACCTTATCGAAAACACTAATTTTGTTTAACTTTACCTCCATTTTAGACACTTTCTTGTCACTAACCATGACGAACTTTAGGGTATTCCTCTCTGCATCTCGAGTAGAAATTAATGAAGTCTTTTTATTGATTAAATTTCTAACTCGAGGAAGCAGATTCTTAGTTCCCTCTGATGATTGAATTTGTTTGTTAGTATAACTTGATACTAACTCTGTCCTGGATTTGAAATGGGAACTAGACTCTATGTTACCTTCTTCTCCAAAGGAATACTGATGCATCTGTACAAACCTCTTCTGGAACAAGACCATCTACTTTAAATGTTCTGAAACTGTTTCTTCTGAAATAGTTTGATCACCTTGAGAGTGTGTTTTGATATTTTTATGAGAAATATTTTCATCCACATCCATGCCATCAGTTTCAGAAAGACTCGTCTTATTCAAAATGCTGGAATTATCAGGCGCTTGAGCCATTATAGTCAATTTGTTGCTCTTGTCTTCATCAACTTCTGAATTTTCTTCAAAATTGGCCAAATTGGTTATTTTAGCTAATCCTTCAACATTTTGATGATCAAATGGTTTATTTTTGTTTAACTGCTTCCTCTGAGAAATAATGTGATGCGGATCAAAATTTATTCTTTGCTCCTTCTGAAAATCCATAATTTCTAACAGCTTCTCTATGATTAACAAGGCGCTTTTATTTTTGAAAATGAACGAACCAACTTTAAGAGGAAATTTAACATTTGAATACTTCTTAAATTCCCCAAAATGTTCTTCTTTTACACATAACCTTTGTCTCATAAACTCAAGTGCAAATATTCTTGGAGTGAGAAAAGCAGGTAACCTGTATGGTTCCCCAATGAACCCATAAACTCTCAGAACAGTAAAATCTTTATACAGGAACCAATATCCTGTTCTTCCCTTTGAGAAAGACTGTTGCATAAGTCTTCTTTCTTCTAACACCCTTGGTAATACATTATCAAACAACAATTTATAAATCTCGGCCATGATTGTATTTACAAACTCAAACATGTAATTTTCTTCGGGAGATCTGGAGAGAAAATGGTGGACAAGAACTATAATTCTAACACATGAGAACACAACAGGATGTTCAGTAAATACGACTGATATCTAAAGAAACTGACTTCAGGGAATTCGACCAACTAGGCATGGATAATCTTGGCTAGATATTCATCAAGATTAAAACAACAGATTAAATGGGACTCGGAGTCAATTGAACCTATACTCAACAAGAAACCTAAAAGGACTTCACTGATATGGATATCACTATCCAAACACAAAATTTGATTGACCAATGACATGACCAATTGCACTTCCTTCTTGAAAATATTAACATTGTATGGTAGAAAAATACCTTCTAATGACTGACCATTTTTTGGAATACTGGATAGAAATTGGCATCTGACTTCAGTTCTACAATTTTTATACATTTCAATTAAAACCTGCTCATTTAAAGACTCACAACTATCAGGGAAATTATCAGGCAGACTCAATATCCCGCGAACAGTTTTCGCATCAACTTTACAAAGTATTTTTGACGTGGTATGGCTCATAATAACTGTTTCGAAAGAAGAATAACTATTCGCGCACAACTCGACAAATTAGGGATAAGGTAGGGTTTGTTCAATAGCAAAATAATATGACAAAGAACTGCAGACATTCAAAATATCATTCCCTTGTGAATTATACTGCCACAAATGTTCCTTTGAAATTGATACACTACCAACTGACAGAACAGGGTCACATACATTTCTTTCCCTATCAACAACAACCTCTTCTCTCTCATCCAAGACTCTGCAAAATAATCCAAAACTTTGTTCCTTCTCCATAATAAACAATGGTGACAATTCTTCAAACAAAGTTTCAGTGTTTCAAGGCTGAATTGTAACTGTGGATATGTAGAAGTTGACTTTGGAAAATATGGCATACTATCCACTTCTCTTTCAGCCACAACATGCAATCGAAATGACTTTTATCTAGGTCAAATTCACTTTTTATACAATGTACTATTACGGAGCCCTAACCAAGTGGTTTTCCCTTTACTTCTTTCCTCCGTGGAATTCACCCCAAGTCACCACGTGGAAAGAGGTTTAAATTCCGCTACCACTCTTCCTTTTTAATCATCTCACAACTTCACACTTCGAAATGAATAATGACCACTGATAAGATTTCACTTTTTGTCTAAACCATTGGATCAAAATCGGTTGTACGTATTTTGCTAACCTTTCTCATTTTTTAAAGCGTGCATCTTTACTTTGTGGATTATCTTACAATCGTAGATCTTATTTACTTTAATGCTTAGCCGTTGATCCTTTTTGCCTTGTTAACCACTTCCGCCTCTCCGTCAAAACTTATTCCTTGCGCAACTGTCCCAGCAGATCAATTATCAACCGTATATTTTCACATCCAAAAACCTACACCTTCGATTTTTGCAATGAATTAGTCAAAATGTGCACTTTTAATAAAGGGCTCAAGACTTACCAATTTTTGCCGAATTTTATGTATCCCTTCATAATTTCTCGACCACACTTCTTCCTCAATTGCTCAACATAGAGGTGTTAACACTAAACACATGACCAATGATCCAAACAAATTCATAACACTAAAATATAATAAGGGTAAAATCACATTTGGAGACAATTTGTCTTCCAAGATAATTGACAAAGGAACAATTGTTGTCAATAACAAGATCAAAGCAGAAAATGTGCTACTAGTAGAAAATCTCAAGCCGAATCTCCTTAGTGTAAGTCAAACATGTGATCAAGGTCACAACTGTATTTTTGACTCAGAAAAATGTGAAATCGGGAAAAATGACTCAAGAAGAGTTGTTGGAATTGCTATAAGAAATTCAAACAATGTATATATCCTAGAGAATGAAAATCAATGTTACTTAAGTATGGTTGATGAAAGTTGGTTATGGAACAAGAGGTTGGGACATTTAAATTTTGACAATATTGTCAAAATAAGTAAGAAGGAAGTGTTGGCGCCCCAACAACTCCCCTTGATTTCACACAAAATCAAGGGTGCCCCATCAGAATTTTGTAACTATTCGGTTCTTATGTCAATTTGATTTAGTTAGTTATTTGATGTGCTTCTATTTACCTTGATTATTATTTATGAAAGGTGATCTGGCTGTTCGATTTCTGCTTGTCGCTTGACTCACTTAGATTCCTAGTGGTTCAACAATGATTGTATTTCCTAGGTAAATCTTATTTGATTTGATCACATACTTTGGTTTTCTTGGTTTGGATGGACATATTTCTTTGGCAGCTTTGTCAAGTTGCGATCTTTCGGTGCATTTTTGAACTAAACAAGTATCTCAACGAATTGGAATTGTGTCACTGGATGTTGATTTATATAATATTTATCAATATATTGAGACAATGCATTATCTAAAATTGTAGCCATAACTTTAATACTACTTTTGAGTGATCTATCATCTTTCTTGTTTTTCCTCTTTTTTGAAGAAGTAAATTATTGAAAAATTTTCATTAGTTTGATTACACCAATGTAGCTATTTTTCTAAAAATTTTAATAAAACACTCTAAAAAACTAGTATATTTTAATAAAATCTAATCAACATCTGTTTTTTTATAAGTTCTTTTATTATTAATATTATAACATTATACTATGCATAAAGGTGTATTATCAAAATTTTGTCCAAAACAAAAATCAGATTTTCAATAATCGAAGATACCACACATGGTAATAATCAGAGCTAAGTTTCAATGCCAATTTGTTGAGCCAAATTTATGATAATTTACCAGTGATGTGAAAAGATTTCTGCCATAAGTTGTAACATATTGTCATGTTCTGCTCTGAATTCTTAGACCTCAATTCATTACTAGAATCTGATTTGGATGCCATTGTATGTGATATTTCTTGAAATTGGAATATCGCAGAGAAAATACAACATCAATCACGCGTCAATTATTCAAAAAAACTCGCGAGAAAAGAAGAGGTTACACTCCAAATTACTACCGGAAGTTTTCCACGACATCATTACGTGTGTTGTAGTTAAACAAGCTCCGTGAATGTGCTACGAATTTTGTTCATTAAGGAAATGCAGTTATTCACCACCAATTTATTGATTCGTAGATTAAAAGGGAAGATTCTTTAATCTTTTTACCATTTTAAATATTTCCTTCATTCGTTTTCATGAACTATCTTTTGCGCAGTTTGTGTTACATTCTATAATATATATATATATTGTGGACATGCAGGTTTAAAAGAAAAGATATGAATCAAATGCCAGCAGGCATCAACAAAGTTGAAGAATATTTCCTTGAGATTTTTATGCCAAATAAGAAAGAACCCTGACTTAAATTTTACTGTGGTGAGAAGAGAACAAGAATGAAGATGGATCATGCACTAGTTGGAAGAGGCGAATTTCGGTGACCATCTGGGAGAAAACCGTCAAGAATATGGAAAATCATCCAAAACCCACTTCATAAATAGGGTCCTTTACCCTTAATCATGGGCCGTTTTGAAAATCACTCAACATATGTGCAGAATTTGGTGCCCAAATAGAGGTTAATTTATGATAAATGTGTTGCGACCGGTTTGGCATGTGGCTGAATGAGCTAGAGATTCTAGGGATATGATGATATAACCATGTGATTACTTGACATGAAAGGAGAGCTATTTCCTTTCCTAAACTCTTGTGAGAGCTGCTAGTGATTTAAGAGATTTTCTTTTATTTGGTTTCCTAGTTAAGAGGGATTAGCTGGTACACAAAGGTGGGGGGGGTTCCATAGAGGAGAATTAATTTTAGGATCTTCTCTATTCTATTTTCCTTTTTGTAATCTTTGTGTTTATAAGGAGGAGTGGAGACGTTTCTAGGTCGGAGGTCTCGACATAAGAATAGAAACTTTGTTTTCTATATTTTTGTTTTTATTTTGTAAATTTTTCGTTTGCAGAATAAAGGAGATCGCCATAGATATTTCTTCTGCACTTATTCGTTTTTGGTAAACTTTGTTTTTCTGAAATAAATAGCTTTGGAGATTTCAATTTTGTTATCAGATCGTAAACAATGAATGGATTTGAAATCTATTTTGTAAGTTTTCCATAAGTTTTCTTTGTTGAATGATGCAGATCGATTGTTTGTTCTCATTATGATTATTTTTAATTAAATTAAGTAGACCTTTGGACTTAGTTCTAAGTTATGCTTGATTTTTTTATCGTTATGGTTCTTTTGAATTTTATTTCAAAACATTATGATGGTTTTGTATTTCGATCGATTAGCAAAAATTGGTTTAGATTTGCATATTTAAAGCCTCTAATAATTTTCATGATTTTACTCCGTTAATTAGCAGAATCTTTAAAGAGTATTTTAAATATGGCATATTTCTATTGTAGAATTTCTTCTCAATTGAAATTATTGCATGTTTAACTTATATATGCAAATTGAATCAGTATTAGTTTAATCATGCTCATGTGCAGGATAGCATGGGATAGAAATAGATTAGTTTAATTTTTAGTTTGAAATTAAATTTTTGCTTCTTAAATGGAAAACTACAATTTAGTAACTGCTAAATATGTGTCACTTAGCAACTATTAAATATGTATGTTTTGTGTCTTCCTTTAAATTTAAATTTTAAATTAAATTTAGTTTCATTTTTATATAATTGCGAGACTCTCCTCAAGAGAGAAAAATACAAAGTTAAATTAGGCATAGTTAGTTAAATTTGATTTAATAGTTATTACATAGACGTAATTTTATCAATAGTTTAGTTTAATTTATAGATTAATATTCATGTTTAATTTTAATAGTTTTAGTTATGTTAATTGAAATTTAGTAGAATTAATTAATTTAGATTGTACTTTTTTGAGTATTAAGTTTAGTTAACTCTCCTTAAAAGAGTTAAAACATAGAGGCAGTGGGGCCTTTGTTCCCGTGAGTGTTAGCCAAAACCAAACATACCCGGGGCTACTTTAAGCACCTTGTATGGGATAATTCTACGTAGTTGGTCTAGTTCATAAAATTCGGCCAACAAATGGTGCTAGAAGGAGGGTGTGAGGTAAGAAAATAGTGTTTTGTTTCATAACATATTTATCCTTCGTCTCTTGGTTTGTAATTGTTCTTATTTATTATTCTTCTATGTTGTCACTCATGCACCATAGGCATGGATAGATGGAAAACTAGTCTAGGTGAGTCGATCTTTTGAAGTTTTATTAATTATGTCTCATTCCCATATCCCTACGTGGGAGTCAAATAATGCACCGATCCTCCAAAACCCTTTGCATAATCTTCCAAGAAATTGAGTATATTTTTTAACAAAAGCCGATGGTGAGGGAAATGTTTTAGCTAATGAACATATCAAAAAATATGAGTCAATTCTTGGCTTACTTAATGTTGTATTCGAAGATGTTGTTTGAAGGTTATCTCCACTCACATTCGAAGGTAAGGGTTTTTTATGGTTTAATGTTTTACCCACACATTCTGTTCATAATTGGTTGTGATTTAAAAAGTTGTTTGAAGATGCTTTCAATAATTATGATTTGATTAAGACTTATAAATATCTTTGTGAAATGCAAGTGAACGATGGTGAATCAATCGACGATTTCAATATTCGCTTCCAACAGGTATTTCTTAGCTTACACGAGAATCATAGACCTTCAACAGACATCATGTTAGAATGGTATGTACAATCTCTTCTCAGAGACATGGCTATGTTAATTTTACAAAAGGGCATAACAGATTTACATGAAGTATATGAGTACGCCCTAAAACTTGAAAAGGATTTCGAAAGGTATTCTTCTGAAAGTTTTTCTCTTTTCTCTTTATACGATGAAAAGTGTTTTGAGGTTGAATCAAGTATTTCATTATCATCTAAGTTAGAATAAAAATTTAATATTTTATGCAATGAAGTAATTTCTTTACAAAAGGGAAGAAACTTTCAAACAATTACACATAACACAAATGGTGGATTAACCAAAAAGTCCATCCAAAGTTCTCATTATATTTTTTCTTCCTCAAATAGATATGTTGAATGTGTTACTTCTAGCTTTCATTGTTTAGAATTTGAAAACAAAATTTCAGAAGAAAATCCTAATTCAAATGCTTCTAATTTGTTAGATAGAGATTCTACCATATCTGATCATTTGCATCTTTTTTAATTTGATTACATCTATCCAATCTTGGATGAAAATAAGATAGGAAATAAAAAATATTTATCATTTACCTCCAATTATTTAGAAATTCCTCCTTTGAGGATTGAAAATCATACTAATCTTAATGCAAATGAATATTTAGGAATTTCTAATCTAATCTTTGAACCAACTACTTCTAATTCAGATTTTGTAATACCTAAACATAATACTAACTATGATCAGAAATATGAATTAAAATAGCATTCTTCTTCCTCATTTTCAAATTTTAATTATTATCAAGAAGATAAATCTTTAGAGGCAGAGTTGGCTAAAATTGAAAACGAATTTCAAAGTATTTGTTCTAATTACAACTTGATTAAAAATCAAAGTTTTAAGGAAAAACTAATACAGACAAATATTTTGAAAGACAAGAAAATCCATGCTAAAGAAAAAGATGATAAGAATCAATCAAGCCCTATTCACAACAAAACATATACCTATGATGGTGATTTGGTCAATACACAAAATTGTAAGTTGGAAGATAAACTTGTTGATAGCTTACTTTGTATAAATTTCACAAATATAAAATATTTTAAACAACCATATGTTTTGGGAAATATGATTGACAAGGATGTTTTGTATAACAATGAAATGTTTGAAATGTCCCCAATTAATTGGTTTTTCGAATCATCAATTTTTATGTGTCCTTATGAATCGTATAGGTTCCAATCTAATTTTTATGACCCAATTTATGCATGGTTGAAAGAATCATATCTTAAAAGGTCTCCATGTCACATTCTCCCTTCTGTAAGTACAAAATTTGTTTTAATATTTTTCATTATGAGACATCAGGTATCTCAAATTATGACACTAATGTTTGATATATGTCATATTGCAGGAGTAAAGGTGTTTCATTGGCTTCACTGGATTTTTTATTTTACTTAATTTTTTATTACCTTTGATTTTAGTGTACATATGTACATATTTAGTCTAGAGGTTTAGATTCATTTTTGTTCGTTTGTTTTCAATAATGTGCAATTAATAAGCGATGTATCGATTTTGGGACAAGAGTGAGTTGAGTCGTCATTTTAGGGAAGTACACACGACTCTACTTATTTTACAATTATCTTGCTTATTATTTTATATGTTAGTCATATAATTTTATTTTCCATTGTGACTTAACAACGATATGCTTACATATGATCATTTGAAGCAAGAAGATTTGAAAATGGTAAATTGTGAAGAATATGTTCGTAAATTTCACATAAAGAACTTTATGAACATAACTCACTCATGTTGTAATTGTCTTTCTTATTTTGGTTTTCTTGTTGTAATTAAGATTAAATAAAAGGGTCTATTATCCCCAATATATCTTCCAATGATTTGACAAATGATTATCACGATCTTAATGAAATATGGATCCTTTATATCAACAATTAAATGATTTTGCTGAAACCTGATGACGAACTCATTTTATCATACTTACATGCATATTCTGTTCACATCTCTTGTTTCTATTTGTATGTTTATATTTAACAATTTTGATGAAATTTCTGAAGATTAATCCTTTCTATTTTGATATCGTGGTCAAATTAAAAGATATTTGTTGTAATTCATTATGCATATGGAATATAACAGTATATGAATTTTCAAACTTTGAGTTCATTTACCTTCTTCGACAGTCAGGTTAATTTCCATAAAGGTACCAATATTTATGCTTATCCTTGAAGATTTAACATCTTTATTCCTCTTTTCTTTTGATTTGTGATACATACTTCTGGTTAAATTTTGGTTTGATTAGGTCCTATTTTGTTTATAAGTTTGCTTGGTTGATTGATTTTAGTAGTAAGTATGATATTTTGAGCTTTGCAATTTTCTTCTTTTAAGAAAGGAAGTGTTTGTATATAAATAAATCATTGCAGTTGAATTTCAGTTGGTTCATTTATTTTTAATAGTTGTGATAAAGTTTAGTCTTTAAATTTGTTTAGACTAATCAGATCTTCTTAAATCTGAAATGAGCCTCTTATATTATTATAATATTTGTAAGTATGATTAGAGTTAATCTTCTATAATCTGTTCTTTATAAAGACAATTAGTTAGTTATCTTTTTAAAACTTAGTACTCTGAAAATATTTATTAGCTCGAATTATCATTTGTCCTTTAAATCTTACTTACTACTTGAAAAAAAATTCTATCTGTGCCATTAATAAATTAGATGAAATAGGGAATGGAAGGTCTCAGTAATGAGCTGGTCCGACCAGGATCATGAGAATTACCGGTGTGACATTATCAAGAAATATGGTAATGTATCTTGGTTTTTTGATCAAGAGATAAGGGGTCTAAGTAATGAGACAACTGATTCAATTTTCGGTAATGATTGTGAGTGACACTGTCTAGTGGTTACCAAACTAGGACAGTGATTCATTCTTTTATCTGATTTTGTTTAAAATGGTTAAAAAAAAGAATAGATGGAACAGATTTTGAAATTCTTTAGAGAAATAAGTGGCTACATTTTTATAACTAGTGATTTGAATTATCATTATTTTAGTACTGTGATTTAACGAGATACTATTTTAGTTTGTCTTTTACTTTTGTTGGCATGAATGAGGATAATTATGAAAATATTTACATATATGAATATCATTAGATGTTGGTTTTTATCAGATTGAGATTTTCTGATTTCTCTAAGTATTAGACTATGTTTTACACAATATTTTTTCAAACAAGATGGACAAATATAATTGGTTTACCCAGGTATGTCGTCATTTGTTGGCACCCCCAATAAATCCTCTTGATTTCACAAAGAATCAAGGGGGGCCCATTAGAATTTGTAACTATTCGGATCTTATGTAAATTTGATTTAGTTAGCTATTTGATGTTCTTATCTTGACCTTGATTATTATTTATGAAAGGTGATCTGGCTGTTCGATTTTTGCTTGTCATTTGACTCACTTAGATACCTAGTGTTTCAACAACAATTGTATTTCCTAGGTAAATCTTATCTGAGTTGATCACATACTTTGGTTTGCTTGGGTTGGATGGACATATTTCTTTGAAAACTTTGTCAAGTTGCGGTCTTTCGGTGCATTCTCGAACTAAACAAGTATATCAACAAATTGGAATTGTGTGACTGAATGTTGATTTCTATAATTTCTATCAATATATTGAGACAATGCATTATCTAAAAATGTATCCATAACTTTAACTCTACTTTTGAGCGATCTATTATCTTTCTTGTTTTTCCTCTTCTTTGAAGAAATAAATTATTGAAATTTTTTCAGTAGTTTGATTACACCAATGTAGCTATTTTTTTAAAAATTTCAATAAAAAAACTCTAAAAAAAAATTTATATTTTAATAAAATCTAATCAACATTTGTTTTTTTATATGTTCTTTTATTATCAATATTATAAAATTATACTATGCATAAACTTGTATTATAAAAATTTAGTCCAAAACAAAAATTAGATTTGCACTAATAAACGATACTACATGTGGTAATAATCAGAGATAAGTTTTAATGCCAGTTTGTTGAGCCAAATTTATGATGATTTTCTAGCGAGCTAAAAACATCTCTTCCAGAAGTTTTCACGTACTGTCATGTTTTGCTCCTGATTCTGAGACCTCAATTCATTACTAGAATCTAATTTGGACGCCATTGCATGTGAGATTTCTTGAAATTGGAATATCGTAGAGAAAATACGACATCAATCACTCATCAATTATTCAAAAAAACTCACCAGGAAAGCAGAGGTTACACACCAGATTACTACCAGAAGTTTGCCACGAAGTCATTACGTGTGTTACAGTTAAACAAGCTCCATGAATGTGATGTGAATTTTTATGATTAAGGAAATGCAGTTATTCACCACCAGTTTATTGATTTGTAAATTAAAAGGGAAGATTCTCTAATCTTTTTACCATTTTAAATATTTCCTTCATTTATTTTCTTGAACTATCTTTTGCGCAGTTTGTGTTATATTCTGATATATATATATATATATATATATATATATATATATATGTTGGACATGTAGGTTTAAAAGAAAATATATGAATCAAATAGAAATAGGTATCAATGAAGTCGAAGAATATTTCCTCAAGATTGTTACGCCAAATAAGAAAGAACCCTGAATTAAATTTTATTGAGGTGAGAAGAGAACACGAATGAAGACGGATCGCACAACAGTTGGAAGAGGCAAATTTTGGGGATCATCTGGGAGAAAACCGTCGAGAAGCTAGAAAAATCAGCGAAACCCCACTTCATAAATGGGGTCCTTTACACTTAGCCACTGACCGCTTTGAAAATTGATCAACACATATGGAGAAATTGGTGCCTGAACAGAGGTTAATTTCATAGAAATTTGTTGCGGCCGATTTGGCATGTGGCTGAACGAGCCAGACATTTTGGGGATATGATGATATAACCATGTGACTACCTTACGAGAAAGGGGAGCAATTTCCTTTCCTAAACTCTTGTGAGACATGCAGGATATTTAAGATATTTTCTTGTATTTGGTTGCCTACTTAAGAGGGATTAGCTAGTACATGAGGGGGGGGGGGTTCCACAGAGGAGAAGTAATTTTAGAATCTTCTCTATTCTGTTTTCCATTTTGTAATATTTTTTGTTTATGAGGAGTGGAGACACTTCCAGGTGAGAGTTCATGATAGAAGAACATAAACTTTGTTTTCTATATTTTTGTTTTTATTTTGTAAAATTTTCGTTTGTAGAATAAAGGAGATTGCCACAAATATTTATTTTGCACTTATTCTTCTTTGGTAAACTTTGTTTTTCTAAAAGAAATAGGTATGGATGTTTCACTTTTGTTATCAGATCGTAAACAATGAATGGATTTGAAATCTATTTTATAAGCTTTCCATAATTTTTCTTTGTTGAGTGATGCAAATCAATTGCTTGTTCTCATTATGATTATTTTTAATTAAACTAAGTAGACCTTTGGCTTAGTTCTAAGTTATTGTTAGTTTTTCAACATTAAGCTAGAATTATTAGGAGCTTTAACTGAGAGAATAACAAGCATATCAATCAAACACAAGAGACAATGAACACAGTGTTTTTCCTCAGGGAAACCATAAATGGAGAAAACCCCACAACTTCCTCAGAGATAGAATCAACACCAAAATAGAAAAACCCAAAACAGTAAGTGATCTCCTGACAGCAGTAACCTTCTTCTTATCTAGCCCTAGTGTCTTCTCCTTCCTCAACTATGCGCTACACTTGAGTGTGTAAGTGATGTATACTAAATAGAGAAGTCACCTCTCTATTTATATTGCTTCCCAGCATGACTAAAACCCTACTAGGGCCAAATTCACCAAGTGAGTCTAATAACCCTAGTGCCCCAAAACTGCGGGGACTTTAACCCTTAGACAATAGGAGGGTTAACCACAATGAATTGACATAACTTGTTTACATTATAGATCCTCCTGATCGGAACATCGAGGCATGACATAATGACTCACTTGCATAATAGAGACATCCTAGAATAAACATCAGGTTACAAGACATAAGATACATAGATTAATACATTCTGAAATTACAAATACATCAACACTCCCTCTTAACTAGGAAGGTATTCTTTCGACACAATTTTCAGCACTGGTCTTCTTCTCTGCATCGACTGGATCATGTCGTCATCTTCAAGTCTTCAAGTCTTCTTTGTCTTCAAGTCTTCTTCATCTTCGAGTCTTCAAGTCATCTTCTACTTCAAGTCTTCTTCATCACGGGATCTGCATCATCATGACTACTGTCTCATCACTGCTAGATCATCACTTGATCTAGATCATCATCAACTCTGGATCATCATTACATCTAGATCATCACTTAATCTGGATCATCATCGAGTCTAGATCATCATCACAACTGGATCATCACTTTATCTGGATCGTCATCAAGTCTGGATCATCATCACATCTGGATCATCACTTGATCTAGATCATCATCAAGTCTGGATCATCTCATGCTATCTTAGAATGGTTCTATCTCGATTCTTCTCGTCACAGGAATTTCTACAGAGTAAATCCTATATGCCTACCCTTCATGTAGGTCTTCATCAGCGCTTATATCTCACAGTTAAGTTAGAATGGCCCACCCAGCTCTTACATCTAACCTCATCTTGTTAGAAAGGCACGCCCAGCAGTCACATCTAACCTCATCTTGTTAGAAAGTCCCAGCACTCACATCTGACCATGTGTAAACACATCGGGCTAGAATGGCTCAGCACTTATATCCGATCATGTGCAAGCAAATTGCATCGAAAAGGCTCTGCACTTACATCCGACCTCATCCTATAAAAAAGGCACATCACTCACATCTAACCATGTGTAAACACATCATGCCAGAATGGCCCCCAGTCCCAGACTGAGCTACCTAGTAACTGACCAGGTGCCTCCATTCTCCCAAAGAATGGCATTTGCCCTTACATCTAGTCTACTCGTCAAAATGGCCAACATTCACATCTAACATGGGAGGAACCTAATCCTTTAGCCATGATAGAATGGTTCAGCCCTTACATCTGATCAAGTGGGAACACGTCCCTCTCTCACATTAGAATGGCTTCTCAGTCATGGACTGAGTTTTCTTGGTAACTGACTAGGCACCTCCATTCCCAGAATGGAAATAGCACTCATATCTGATCACTTAGGAACCAATCCTATAGTCGCATCAGAATGGATCAGCACTCATATCTGACATGTAAGGAACCAAATCCTCTCACCATGAAAGAATGGATCAACCCTTACATCTGACCATGGAAGGAACTTAATCCTCTCCCATGTCAAAATGGCTCACAGACTCATCATTTCCCTTTGGAGGGAACCTTGATTAGGAGAACACCAAGCTTCTCCCTGAATTAATCAAACTTCACCCTAGCCAATGGCTTCATCAACACATCAGCTATCTAATCATCCATCGCAACATACTAGAGCTTCACTGCTCCCATCTACACCATATCCCTAATATAGTGATACTTGATCTCGATATGCTTCGACTTGTCATGGAAAACTGGATTCTCTGACAACTTCATGCAACTTTGGTTGTCACAATGTATACAAGTAGCATCTAGCTGGAGATGAAATAAATCAGATAGTAGCTTCCTCAGCCATACTTCCTCACAACTAGCTGAACAAGTTGTGACATACTTTGCTTCAGCTATACTCAGTGCCACATAGGATTGCTTCCTGCTAAACCAAGAGATCACACCTGATCCCATACTGAAGCAACACCCTGAAGTGCTATTCCTATTGATGGCACTGCCTGCCCAATCTGAATCAACATAACCCTCCAGGTTAATCTTTTGATTCGACTCATACTTGAGCCCATAATCAACTGTACCCCTCAGGTACCTTAGAATATGCTTTGCAGCAATTAAGTGAACATTTCTTGGATTTGTTAAGAACTGGCTCAAGGTGTTCACATCAAAGAAAATGTCTGGTCTCGTGTTCGTCAAGTACATCAAGGACCCAATCATCTGATGATACATCGTAGCATCAACTGACTCTGATGAAGAATCACTCAATAGCTTCAGGTTCGATGCCATAGGTGTAGCCATAGCTTTGTAGTCCATCATCCCAAACCTCTTCAGGATCTCTACTGCATACTTCCCTTGTCCAAGGAAGATTCTATTTGCTCTCTGCCACACCTCCATACCTAGAAAATAATGCATCATATGCAAGTTCTTCATTTCGAACTCGGCAGCAAGCTTTCTCTTCGTATCAGCAATCAACCCATCCATACCTGTCACAAACAGATCATCTATATATAGTAGGAGTATCACTGGGTTGCCATATTCAATCTTGTAGTACAGGTTGGAATCTGCTTTACTCTTGGTAAAACCCAAACTGGATAGAAAGATATCAATTCTATTGTACCAAGTCCTAGGTGCCTGTTTCAAACCGTATATGGCTTTCTTCAATATGCACACATGAGACACCATGTCATGTGTCTCAAAACCAAGTGGTTGTTCTACATACACTTCCTCTTCCACTACATCATTGAAGAAAGCAGTCTTGACATCCATCTGGTGTATCTTCCATTTCATCACTGTAGCCAGAGCTAGTATTGATATGATGGAAGTGTATTTGGCTACAAGTACAAATGTTTCTTCATAATCTATTCCTTCTTTCTGAGAGAAACCCGGAGCCACAAATCTTGCTTTATATTTTTCAATGCTACCATCTGTAGCATGCTTGATCTTGTAGATCCATTTGGAAGTTACAACTGAATTCCCTTTTGGTCTTGGGACAACATCCCAAACATCATTCTTCATGATTGATTGATATTCTTCGACCATAGCATCCTTCCATTCTTTCCGTTCTACCACTTGTTCATAACTGGAAGGTTCTTTATCAATGAAATCACATAGTAAAGCTACATACCTGGAGCAGGATCTGGTCCTCTTTCTTTCTCTGTGATTTTTTTCTGGAGCCCCATATATTTTCGCACCTTGGATAATTTCACATACCCAAGTAGGTTTCCTCTTATGAGGATTCTTCTCCAAAGGTGGATCTACAGGTCTTTGTGGTTCTTCAAATTCTCGATCTTCTACTTGAGTTTCTTCATTCATGGTTGTATCATGAATTCTGGGTGCTTCTGCTTCTTCAGGTTCTTCAACAGGTCTCTTTCTGGATTTGTTGTAAGCTGTGTCTTCATCAAATTTCACATCCCTGCTGATGTCAATCTTCTTGTATCCTGGGAAATATATTCTGTAAGCCTTCAAGCTTTCAGAGTATCCCACAAATATACCCTTCTTTCCTGAAGGATCTAATTTTGTTCTCTTCTCTTTTGGGATGTGTATGTAAACAGGACAGCCGAATATTCTGAGATGGCTGACTTCTGGTTTCTTGCCAAAGAAGACTTCTTCAGGAGTCTTGTTCTTGATTACTCTATGTGGAGTACGGTTCTGTACATACACCGATGTTCTGGCAGCTTCCGCCCAAAGATGCATAGGAAGATCTTGATCATGAAGAATAGCTCTTGCAGCTTCCATGATAGTTTTGTTCTTCTGTTTTGCAATCCCATTCTGTTGTGGATTATAAGGAGTGGACAACTCCCTCTTAATCCCTGATTCTCTAGATAGCTCTTTGAATTCATTCGAAGTGAATTCTCCACCATTTTCTGATCGAAAGGTCTTGATCTTCATTTCAATGTGATTCTCGATCAAGGCATTGAATTCCTTGAACTTACTGAATACTTCGTCTTTGTTCTTCATGAAGTAAACCCATGTCTTCCTAGAAAAGTCATCAATGAAAGTAACATAGTATAAATACCTGTTTAGTGAGCTTAATGACATAGGACCGCATACATCGGAGTGGATGATTTCCAAGATTCCTTTTTCTTTGCTTTCACTACTTGGAAATGTCTTCTTTGTGTTCTTTCTTTTCGCACATCCTTTGTAGACCCCATCATGTTTTGCTTGTATTTCTGGAAGACCTTCAACAACATTACTTCCAAGAGGTAGTGCTCTATAATGCACATGTGCAAGTATTCTATGCCATAGTTCATTTGGCTCTACTATGTCATGGACCAAGGCTTGTTTTGGATGGCCCTTCAATTTGTACAAACCTCCTTCTTGTTTGCAAATCACTATTGCATCATCAATAGTCTTTCCTTTTGGCCACATGATGACTTGACAATCTATGAATGAAACCCTCATTCCTTTTGCATCTAATGCTGATATGGAGAGAAGGTTCTTCTTGAGTCCTGGCACAAACAATAATTCCTTCACTATCATAGACTTTCCAAAATCTAGCTTATAGGAAGATTCCCCACTACCTTTTATTGGATACTAGTAGTCATCTCCTAGCTTCACCTTGTGAGGTGATTCATGTTCTAATAGTTTCACAAAGGATTCCTTGAATCTAGTCATATGTTTGGAAGCCCCACTTCTATAATCCAATCATCACTTCCACGAGTAATGTTTCTCGTGAGAACAGAAATCAAAACATGTTCATCCTCGCTTGAAGAATCTTCACTTTCATATCTGGTTCTCTTCGATGAAGGTTCATCATCCTCTGTAGCATGAGCATGATGTCTTCTTTTGTTTCCCTTCTTCTTGTGAGAGCTACTTTTTTCTTAGGACAACCTCTAGCAAAGTGTCCTTTTTCATGACATGTATAACAAATGAAATTAGACTTATCTCTAGGTTCTCTAGATTTATTCCTTTAATGAGAGTACTTACTTCTATGATGGATGGATCTGGGTTTCTTGGATTGTACTGTGAGAGCTTGATCTTCACTTTCCATCTTCTATTCTCGATCTGCTATCCAAGCTTCTTCTTGAGAACATTCTTCCCACAGTCTGCTGAACTTGACTAAATTATTTCTAGCACAGATCCCTTGAATGAAAGGGTCCCATGTCCTAGGGAAACCATTTAAGGTGGTCATCACAATTTCTGCATTCTCCACTTGTTCATCTACTGCTTCTTATTGTTCCGTGATATGAGAAACCCTTGTGAAGTAAGACTAGATGGTCTTTGCATTCTATATCTTCACATTCTTTAGTTGATTCCTTAGATTCATTTTTGGGTTTATGTTCTTCCCTTCAAACAATTTGGTTAGGGAATCAAACATAGCTTTAGGTGTCTTGAGAGCGGATACCTGTGGGATAAGGTGATCCTTGATAGAATCAGCAATGATCCTCTTTTCCATAACCAAATTCTTCTTATGTAAGGCCTTAGCCTCGTCTCCCTCTGGAACTGGAACCTCCTCATTGATGTAGGAGTCCAACTCATTCTCTTCCAAGACTAGGGAGATCCTATACTTCCAAGCTCGGAAGTTATTAGCTCCCTCAAGATTTTCATCAAGCTTGGTATGATGAGACATCTTAACTGAGAACCTCAAATGGAAATAAAAAGGATTTAGATCTTACCAGGTCAAGATGTCGGATCTGGATTTGGAGCTGAAATCTTGCAGTATTGGTTCAGGAGAAAATTAGGGTTTTTCTTTTCTAGAGTTCTGTCCAACCAAATGCTTTGAAATTGATCCCTAACTTCGATTTTTGGGAGGAGATCAATATAGGCCTGGGCTCACTGAAAAATTCCTCTTCTGTGAAAAGCCTTAATTTCTGGCAGCAGTGTCGGGTCCAAAACTGAAAAACCTAAAAATTGGATTATGTTTCAACAGAAAGATGCACCCTAAGGAGGAGAGTTATTCCATTTTCCTTTTGCTGAAAATCTATGGAGGAAGATCCATAAAATACGAAGCCCTTGTTCCTGCAGCTGCACAGTGTCTTCTTCTTAGGTTAGCTTTGATACCATGTTATTTTTTCAAAATTAAGCTAGCATTATTAGGATATTTAACTAAGAGAAGAACAAGCACAGCAATCAAACAAAAGAGACAATGAACACAGTGTTTTTCCTCGGGGAAACCATAAATAGAGAAAACCCCGCAACTTCCTCAGAGATAGAATCAACACCAAAATAGAAAAGCCCAAAATAGTAAGTGATCTCTCGATAGCAGTAACCTTCTTCTTATCTAGCCCCAGTGTCTTCTCCTTCATCAACTATGCGCTACACTTGAGTGTGTATGTGATGTATACTAAATAGAGAAGTCGCCTCTCTATTTATACTGCTTCCCAGCATGACTAAAACCCTACTAGGGCCGACTTCACCAAGTGAGTCTAATAACCCTAGTGCCCTGGAACTGTGGGGACTTTAACCCTTAGAAAATAGGAGGGTTACCCACAATGAATTGACATGACTTGTTTACATTATAGATTCTCCCGATCGGAACATCGGGGCATGACATAATGACTCACTTGCATAATATATACATCCCGGAATAAACATCGGGTTACAAGACATAAGATACATAGATGAATACTTTCCGAAGTTACAAATGCATCAACAGTTATGCTTGATTTTCTTATCATTATGTTTCATTTGAATTTTATTTAAATATATTATGATGATTTTGTATTTCGATCTATTAACAAAAAATTGGTTTAGATTTTCATATTTAAAGCCTCAAATAATTTTCATGATTTTACTCTGTTAATTAGTAGAATCTTTAAAGAGTATTTTAAATATGTCATATTTCTATTGTAGAATTTCTTCTCAATTGAAATTATTACATGTTTAACTTATATATGAAAATTGAATTAGTATTAGTTTAGTCATGCTCATGTGCAGGATAGCATAGGATAGAAATAGATTAGTTTAATTTTTACTTTGAAATTAAAATTTTGCTTATTAAATGGAAAACTACAATTTAGTAGCTGCTAAATATGTGCCATTTGGAAGCTGTTAAAGCTGTATGTTTTGTGTCTTCCTTTAAATTTGTATTTTAAATTAAATTTAGTTTCATTTTTATCTAATTGTGAGACTCTCCTAAAGAGAACAAAACATATTGTTAAATTAGACATAGCTAGTTAAATTTGATTTAATAGTTATTACATAGATATAATTTTATCAATAGTTTAGTTTAATTTATAGATTAATATTCATGTTTAATGAAACAAAGTTGTCAGATGCATATTGGAAAGAAGCAGTATAAACAGTTGTCAGATGCATATTGGAAAGAAGCAGTATAAACAGTTGTCTATATACTTAATAGAGGAAATATTAGAGTGAATAAAGACAAGACCCCTTATGCGCTATGGTATGAAGACTAGCCTGAATCAAATATTTCAAAGTATTCGGCTGTAAGTGTTAGATTAAAAGGAACGAGGATGACCTTGGAAAGTTTGACTCTAGGACTGATGAAGGAATATTTCTAGGATATTCATCCACCAAGAAGGCATTTAGATGTTACAATAAAAGGTTACACAATATTGTAGAAAGTGCAGATGTGAAAATAGATTATATAAAACCAAGAAGTCATGACAGTGTTGGAAATACAAGTAATGAAGAAAAGGAAGACTTACAAGAGGACAAAAGTACTTAGATGAAGAAGAAGGAATACAGAAGGAAGGTACACAAGAAAATAAAGAAGACTCCTCAAGACCTGATACAAAATCTCCATCTAGAAGGATACACAAGAATCATACAGAGTCATAGATCATAGGTGATAAAAATGTTGGAGTGAGTACAAGGAGACAACTACCATTTAATGAACAAGCCCTACTCTCAATAGTGGAACCTAATGGTTTTACAGAAGCCAACAAATGTAATTAATGGGTCAAAGCCATGAATGAAGGATTAGATTAGATTGAGAAAAACGAGACCTGGAAACTTGTACCAAGACTTAAGGATAAGAATATTATAGGAACCAAATGGGTTTTCAAGAAAAAATTCAATCAGGATGGTCAAGTGATAAGGAAAAAGGGAATATTTATATGTAAAGGGTATGCTTAGGTAGAAGGGATTGATTTTGAAAAAACTTATGCTCCTGTGGCAAGGCTTGAAGCAATCAGAATGTTTCTATCACTCTCAAGCCATAAAATTTTTAAAGTGTATCAAATGGATGTCAAGTATGCATTTTTAATGGAAAAATAGAAGAAGAGGTTTATATTGAACAACCTGAATGTCTCTTATTATCAAAAAACAAAGACTATGTTTTCAAACTAAAAAAGGCACTCTATAGTCTCAAATAAGATCCATGGGCCTAGTTTTCAAGGTTGGACAACTATTTAAAGCAACAAGGATTTAAGAGAGGGGCGACTGAAAGTAATCTCTACTTAAAAATCAAAGATGTAAATATGATCATTTTTGTTGTTTATGTACATGACATCATATTTGGAAGCAATTTACAAATACTAAATGAAAACTTTGCTTTTGAAATGAAGAAGGAATTCAAAATGTCAATGTTGGATGAACTAACATTCTTCTTGGGGTTACAAGTTTACCAAACAAACAAATGAATCTTTATCTCTCAAACTAAGTACATCAAAGACATGCTTAAAAGATTTAAGATGGAAGACTCCAAACCTGCTAGTACTCATATGATCATAGTTTGTAAATTAAGAAAGGACGATAAGTCTTTGGAAGTAGATCATACTATCTACAAATCCATGACACGAACCTTGCTATATGTGACAGCTACAAGACCAAATCTGATGCAAGCTGTAGATTTGGTTTCTAGGTTCCATCCAAGACCCAAATAAAGGCATGTAACTGCAATAAAAAGAAGTTTCAAATATTTGAAAGGTACTATGTAGAATGGGTTATGGTACCCAAAAATTCAATACTTTATTCTAAAATCATTTACTGATGCAGATTGGGAAGGAAGTGTTGATGATAAAAAAAAGTACCAATGGATCATCATTCTTCTTAGGAAATTGTTTGGTTTCATGGTTAAGTAAAAAACAATCTTCCATTTCACTCTCCACAGCAGAGGCTGAATATATTGATGCTGCGTCATGTTACACCCAGGTCATTTGGATGAAACAGACACTAGAAGACTTACTTGTGAAGTATGAGCATCCAATAATAATAAATTGCGATAATACCAGTGCCATAAATATGTCAAAAAAACTCGTCATGCACTGCAAGACAAAACACATACCAATTAAATATCACTTCCTCAGAGAACAAGTGTCCCAAAAGGTTGTCAAACTAGAGTATCTTGACACAAAATAATAGGTTTCTGACATTTTCACCAAGACACTACCCAAGGAAACCTTTGAGCAACTTAGATGGAGGTTGGGATTGATCCCCTTACAATAGTTGTAGAAGAAGAAGTGCAATATTAGGGGGAGATATAATGATGGGTGTATTTGTTAAGAAGAAAGGAAATCCTATATCAAAATGGGTACAACAATACAGGTTATCGTTTGTCATTGTTGTCAAAGGGGGAGAATGTTTAGATGTTACCATCAATTCCAAAGGGGGATATTGTTGAGAATATAGTTGTCATTGATGTTAAAGGAGTTCACAAATGAAAAAACAATAAGCAACAACATGATAAAATCAGTAAAATAAAAAGGATCCATTACATGAATCAGCATTGATGTCAAAGGAATTCAACAATGACAAAGGAAAATTAGTGACAGGGTCGAGTGACAAAGAAAGTTAGTGACAGGGAAAATATTGATGCAAGAGGTAGAGGAAGATGAGAATTTTCAGTAGAATTCAATAAGAATACTTAGCAATAGTCCAATCAAGGAAATCAATGGTGCATATTGATTTTACATTTGGGATTTATCCCACATTGGCAACACAGTTTATTTCGTAGGTGCTTATATGCATTGGTCTCACTAGACTTATTTGGTGCGTAGACCAAAGGTAGCGTGGGGGCTCTAGGTGTTTGGACTCCACGATAATATCACCAACTTGGATCCCAAGACAACCTGTCAGGCCCACTACCTTTTTTGGAAGAATAAAAAATGTACAGATCGATGGTCAGGAGTGAACCCGTAAGGAAATCAACGCTGGTGAATATTTTTTGTACGAAGAAAGGTGAAGATCCAGAATCCACATTTGATTATAGATCGATGGATAGGATTGAATATGCGTGGAAATATATGATGGGGAATGATTTCCGCACAAAGAAAAGTGAAGTTACGCAATCCACATTTGATCATAGATAGACAAGATAGGATTGAATCCATAAGGAAATCTACAGTGGGGAATGATTTCCACACAAAGAAAAGTGAATTTTCGCAATCCACATTAGATCATAGATTGATAGTTAGGAGTTAACCTATAAAGAAATCAACGATTCAGAAGTAAATCTTAAGGCAGAATGCAAAAGGCAAGAATTCAAAGTATAAAATAATATGGGTTTCCACAACCCGTTGTCCGCCAGGGGAATACAGAAGGCGGAAAAAGAAAGACAGAAGACGAAATGTGGAAAATGAGAAATCAAGGTCTAGAATAATATGGGTTTCTGCAACCCGGTGTCCACCGATGGAATGTAGAATGAGAAAGAGAAAGAAGGAATGCGAAAGATGAGAAATAAAGGTCTAGAATAGTATGGGTTTTTGCAACCTGAAGTCCACTAGCAGAATACAGAAGGCGCAAATAGGAAGGCAAAAATCATGAAAACACATTTCAAGAAACGTTACAATTCCACAATCCACATCCTAACATTAGATCTATGGTCAAGAAAAATCCCAATATAAAATCAACGACTCAGGATGGTTGCATAAATGGAGAAAGTGGAAGGTCACGAATGAAAGATTCATGAAGAGGCACGATCAGTGAAAAGGCACATTGGTGATGAGATGCATCCGCAGGGAGTGTGAAGGTAATTATTGACAAAATGAATGAAGGAGATAATTTGTCTCTATGATCATGAGTGATAGAGTCCAAAAGTGAATGCAGTTCTATAGAAGACTGATAAAATTCAGTCTAGGGTAGCAGGGCAACACTAGGGTAGGCTACAAATCTGCAAAGGGTGTTGTAGCATCCTTTTCTATTGTAGCAGGAAGAAACCCAGGGTGTTGTAGCATGCTTTTTTGTTATAGCATGAATAAACCTAGGGTGTTGTAACATCCTTGTCTATTGTAGTAGGCATAAACCAGGGGTGTTGTTGCATCCTTTCTGTAGTAGCAGATAAAGAAATTTTGTAGATTCATCTTTTTAATGATTTTGAATTGGTGGTTTTCTCTTTGAAGTTTCCACGATAAAATTTTTGTCTTAACCTATTTGATTCGTTGTGTGTTTTTTTATTTTTAAAAATGGAAAAGACAGTAACTGATCTACCCCCCACCCCTCTCAGTATTGTGGAATAATCCAACACTGCCTATGAACCAGTTGAAGGCCCTCGTTAGGATGGTTATTTTCTCCTGCATTCATTTTAGATGAATACTATTTAATTTAGTAAAGCTTGATGATCTTTAGGTTGGAATGAACCTCACTGTGAAAGAAGGTTGAAGGAGGAAGAATAAATTCAGTGTACAATGATAAAAAAATCATGATGAAATCGAACAGTCAAGACGAATTTTTTTGTCAGCATAACATTACTCTCATAATCATTAATCTTTATGTAATACAATGATAACATAATGAAGGAAATTTTAATCCTCTAGGAGAGATTCAAATCCCATAACTTGGAATAACTCTAGAGATCACTAACTGTGGAAAAACACCACTAGAGGATCACTAGTGCAACTCTCGACAACAAAATTAGTTCACAGTCAGTCACAATTAGTTAACTGACCAAGGTAGGTGATAAAAAGCTCCCAAATCCCTTGAATCATGAAAATTTTGTGCTAGGATAACTAAATATGAACTAATTGATGCCCATCATGGTATAAATCAAAACAGGCTAGGGTGAATTGATGGTGGACTCCCAAGACTCAGTGTGGGTTCCTAAATTATAGGGATTTTCTCCGGAGCTCGCAAACCCATGAAAGTTGGTGCATCAAGTGGTAGGTGGGCCCCAGATGACTCTCTCGTGGCACTAATGAAGTGGCAACATACTCCTAATATAGGAAATGACATTTAGGCTATGGTGTTCAAGGGAGGATTAAAATTAATCCTAACATCCCCCCTTAATCCAAAATTGGACTACCTAAGCCCTGAAAAATAATACCAAAGGTCACCCATACACACTAATGCATACAATTAACTACTGGATAAACCAAGGAAATGGGGAAAACCTCATGGGAAAATCCCCCCCTCAAAATGAACAGTGAAACCAAGAACAATAACTGAATCAAACCTTCACACCATGAAGAGATTTGAGATAGACAAATCTAATTTCAGTGAAATATTTGGTGAATATGTCCACAACCTACTCCTTTGTAGGGAATTAATGCATATTGATAGCCTTACCATGCACTCGTTCTCAAATGTAGTGCATGTGGAATTCAATGTGTTTGGTCCACTTCTTTTGTACGAGATCACTAGAAATTTTAATTACACTTTGATTATCACATAATAGGTCTATATAAGGATAAGTGTGAATTTCAAGTTCTTATAGAATCCCATGTAGCCAAACTTTCTAAATAGTTGCGTTCACAACCCCCTTGTAGTCTACTTCAACTGAAGAGAGAGAAAGAGATGCTTACTTCTTCCTTGACCAGAAGCTTGGTCAAGATCCCAACATGAACACAAATACCAATGTATATTTTATGTTAGTATTATCACCATCCTATTCTGAATTAGTAAAACCAACCAGATCTACCTGAGCACCAACAAAATAGTGAATCCCAAACTCTGTAGTACCTTGCACATAATTTAGTATGCACTTTGTTTCCTTCCAATGCAGCTCATGTGGCTCTTGCATGAACCTATCAATAACACTCACATCATATGACAAGTCTAGTCTCAAATGAGTAAGGTACAATAAGCTACCAATCAACTGTCTATAGAGAGTACTATGAACCACGGGTGTAGAACCACCTTCTTCCAATCTGATGCCAGATAAGAAGGGGAAGGATGTTGCTTTGCAATCAATCATGTGGAATATTTTGAGTAAATATCCTATGTATTTCAACTTAGTAATCATGATCCCTAAATATTTTTTATTCAATTCAATGCCAATAAAATACCTTATCATCCCTAGATATAGCATGGCGAAGGCCTCACTCAAAGTTGACTTGATATCCCTCAATCCAACAGTTGAGCCATTATTAATCAGAAAGTCATCCAAATATAGTATAATCAATAGTAAACAACCTCACTTCTACTAAATATACACATTGTAGTCATATTTTCATCTTTTGAACTTCTATTATAGTAATAAGGAATCCATCTTGGCATACCATGCCCTTGGGGATTACTTGAGCCCACACATAGAGTTACTTAGCTTGCAGACCAAAGAGTAATCTTCAGTGTACCTGTTGGGTTGTCTCATGTAGATATCTTCTTCTAGGTCACCATGTAGGAAGGCACTCTTCACATCCATGTGATGTAACTCCCACTTCTTCAAAGATACAATGCACAAAATCACTCTTATGGAATCCATTCTTACAACTGGAGTGAATTTTTCATTGTAGTCCAACCCATGAACTTGTGAATACCCATTTGAAACTAAATGTTCATTGTACTTAGTACTGGATTCATCTTCTACTAGTTTTGTCATGTAGATACATTTGCACTGAACTAGCCTTCTCCTAGGAGGCAAGGGGACATGCTTCCAGGTCTGGTTGTCTTGTAGTGAATCATATTCATCATCCATGGTTTCTTTACATATTGGATCATGGAAAGCCTCTTTGTAGAACTGTGGATTAGAACCCATCATCATTAAGCACCTCTATGGGAGAAGTGGCTATGTATGGTAGAGTGCAACTTTTTCTTCCTAAAATTGAGATCTTGTTCTTCTTCTGTCAGATGGATCTATAGCACTGTTCTGAAAAACTTCAATGAGCTTTTGGGCCTGTTTAGGACATGGATTAGGACAAATTTTTTGGATATAGTTCTAGATCTACATGAGGTTCATTCTCAATATCAATATATTGATCATATTGATCCTCATCTTCAAACTCTAAATTTGAAACATTAGTAGAGACATCATCATTATGCAAATGGAATTGATTGAGTATTTATACCTTCCTCTTCGGATGGTTGTGGATCATGCAATGAATCTTCATTGAATTGGACACTCCGCTCTCTGAAGAATATTTTGGTTGAAATATCGATCAGTTTTTAATATTTTGCATCATTTGCACATCTTAGCGGTATGCATTCTCTACTTTCAGGTTGGTAGGATTTCCTATTGTTAGTTGGAATTATGGCCCATGCGTTGGAGCCAAAAACCCTCATATGTGAGACATTGGGATTATTTCACATCGATTATTTGGATGGACTGACCCCAACCACTGACTTGCGAGGAACTCTATTCTGGATGTATGAAGCATAGTTCATTTCTTTAGCCCACATATATGATGGAAGATCCCTTGCTTCAAGAAGGCATGTAGCCATCTCCTTCAAGGATCTTCTCTTCCTCATAGCTACACCATTTTGTTGTGGTGTGTATCTAACTGAGTGTTGTAATTGAATACATGCTGAAGCACACAGATTATTGGATTCTCTTTTGATGTACTCTCCTCCATTGTCTGATCTGAGTGCTTTAGTCTTCCTCCCAAGTGTTTTCTTAGCTAAGGCTTTGAAATTTTTGAAAGTTTCAATCACCCCATACTTATGCTTAAGGAATTATATCTAAAAATACCTTGAGTAGTCATCAATGAAGGTCAAAAAGTATTTGTATCCATTTATGTATGTAATAGTGACTGGTTCGAAGACATCAATGTGAACCAAATCAAGTGTAGAGGAAACTCTTCTTTCCTTTCCAATCTCATACCTTTGTTCTAGATGCTTACCTACCAAGAAACAATTGCAGACACCTTGAGAGGACATGATGGGAGGAAATCCCTTAACCATGTCTTCATTGTGGAGCTGTTGGAGATATTTGAAATCCATATGGACAAATATTTCATGCCAAATCCTGCTTGTATCATTAGCATGAGTCAATAGAGAACTTGGATATGAGTTAGGAAGAAAATGAGAAAATTCATATGCCTTGAAGGCATGATTTGTAGATTCTTTCTCTATTAGATTCCTAGTAAATCTTTCTGAGATATTCATTGAGTTAGGATCAAATATGACTCGCTTGGGTGAGAAATTATGGTCATTTGGTATACAGACAACAAATTTGATTCCAAAGAGGGCACATAGAGGACATTCTTAAACACTCCATGATCAAACTGAATTGAACCTTTTCGAACAGTCAGGATTCGAGCTTCATCTCTCATGTGAATTCTAGGACCACCAGATATATCCAGAGAAGAGAATTATTCTTTGGAGGAAACCATGTGGTTGGAGGATTCATAATCAATGAGAAAATCTTGTGAGTGAGAAAATCCTACCTTCAATGCATGGGATCTCTCATGATATTCAATCTTGTTTCCAAGATTAGGCTTCCTTATGCCTTCCGGAAGGGAAATATTTTTATGTTCAAGGATTCTAGACATTTGGCCTATGGTTTTCTTCATACATAGGTTCTTTGGATGATTCCATGTCTTGCAATATGAGCACTTGGACTTGTCAAAATTGTTGTGCTTTTCCTTCTTGGAACCCGAGGCTCCTTCTAAAGGATTCTATTTCTCCTTAGGATTGAAATCGATGTTCTTATTTTCCATTCTTTTCTGCTTCCCCTTTTCTTGTGCATTCTTGGTCTCCCCTTCCAAGAGAACATGATTTTTGGAGGATTTGAGTGATCCCATCGGTATAAACTTATCTTGTTCCTATATAAGATATTCCATGAAGGAATCAAGAGATGGAATTCACCAATTTCAAGTTAGAAATATCCTGGAGTGAAAGGTGGATATGAACACTGAGAATTCTGGGCCAACTTTTCTTAGAATATAGAGCACCAATTCCTCATCCTTCTTGTCAATCCCACACTGCTTTCACTGCATGACCAAGGATTTGAACTTGGTGAAGAATTATTGGATGGTTTCAAAGTTGTTGGGATGAAGAGAAATCAACTCATTCTATAAAATATGGCTTCACAACTCATCCTACTTTCCAACTAGCGATTCAATATTCTTCCATACTTCTCTTGGAGTTTTTAATCCATATAGGAGGAAGAGTAACTCCTTGGAGATATGAATGCACATGAAAATTTATTCATCCCATTTGTTTAGATACATTGACTTCTCAAGAAGATGCCAGGGTTCGACCTCCTTTCCCATTGTGACCCTTTACAGACCTTTGTTGTGCAACACAATATGCATATCATCCCTCCAATCAAGAGAGTTTAAGGGTGTGAGGATACTAGGATTCAAGGTTGTTGAATTCTCCATCTTACAGCTTCAGGGGCACCACAATTCTTCTAAATTCTTCAATTTAATTGCATAAAAACACTTCAATTTGAAGGAAAACAAATTCAATCACTTGTTAGGATATTTAGACACTTAGGAGTTAGTTAAGATCAACTTGTGTAATATATCCGTTAGGTAAAAGTGTGTTTCTTTAGTATGCATTAGTATGCATTTGTAAATATTCTAATATGACGGTCACGATATGTTCTAGACATAGAGTGATCCAACGGTTCAACTTCTCTTAGATCATACCTACCATTGATCCGTGGCTCAACACTCGATTGGTCTATGATCTCTATTTAAAGAGCATAGAGGGTCCTTGGCTAGTTGATCAATTATGAGAAGCTCATGTAACTTTCTTTCTTTTGCATAATAAATTGCTCTAAGTAGCTATTTGGCTGGGGCCATGGACTGTTTCCTTCTTGAGGGTTTTAACCATGTGACAAACATCGGTGTGTTGATCTGTGATCTATTTGTGTGAAGTGGTTGTTAAAGGTGTTCAGTCTTTTGGGAGTACCTTGTGTACCCGAACATGGTATCAAAGCTTTTATGAAGAGCCACTTTGGTTTTGATCAAGATTTGGAATTGGTGTTTCCGAAAATTTGAAATGATTTCTGGTTCTAGATTTTCTGTGCATTTACAGCCTCTAAGAGTAGTTCCATTGTGTTTGGAGTGCCGTTTCAATTGGGAAATAGTTTTTGTTTCACTGAAAACCATTTCTGTTTGCTCCAGAAACACCCATTTTGGAAAATCTGAAGGTATAATGTTACAGTGATGGATTTGTTTTTTGTAAATCTCTCATATTTTATCAGTTTATTATTAGATCTTTTTTTTTTTAGTCTCATATGGTGGCCTTCCCTGACTACGTATGCTCTTTGCCGTGCATCTTGTGCGATTGCGATGAATTAGAAACAGTAAGGGAAAGTTTTTTTTCTTGTCCTCTCAACTATGTATGCTCTTTGCCATGCACCTTGTGCGATCACAGCAAATCAGAAACAACAAGAAAACTTGAAAACGTAGACTTTCCGGGTAAGCTAACCAAGATCTAACCCCATTGTGTGGAAAAGTTTTTTTTGTTTTTGTTTTTCATTTTTTTTTGTGATTTGCAGGAGAAGAAAGCAAGCACGGAGAACGAGAGAGAAAAGTAAAAAAAAAAGCCCCCTTCCTCTTTCCATTATTTTACGTCCATTTTAAACTTAGCTCACTTGGTCCAAATTTGCTTTATTACTTAATAGGTTTTGAGTTCAAGTCTTATTAAGCTACTTTTTAGTGCATGCAATTTCTATTTTCAAGTTACTTTATTGCAAAAGTGCATCTCACATAAATAAAATAAAATAAAAGTGAGTCACTTAAGTCTTTTAATTTATTGTTGCACTATTTAAAAGTCACATTACTGTAAAAGTGAACATCACTTATTCTACAAAAGTGATTCACTTCAAAGCAACTTTATTGTAAAAGTGATTGTCAAAGGTTGATCTTGGGAAGAGGGGGCTTCTTTTTTTAGTTGGTCAAGTTAATATTTGCCATGTCATTATTGGGGACATCCTCAACTTTTTCTTTGATCAAGCATAACTTCATCATCCATAATCAGTTTTAAGTGTCATTTTTTTTAAAACGGCATATTTTTTTGAGCTCTTTGTATCCAGACAGTTAGTTTCTATTCTTTCAGTCATTATTTTATAGTATGGCTTCCCCTTGTGATATTATACTTACAAGTTCTAACTATTTCTCATGGAAATCTCGTATGGAGGATGTTCTGCGAAGTAGGGGACTTTTCAGGATAACCTCAGGGAAAGAAATAGAACCCACTGATGATGATAATAAAATTAAATGGGAAAATAGATGTGATGAAGATCGTGGATTGATTGGGATGCCAATCTCTACTGATTTGCGATTCCACATATCTAGAATTGATGAACCTAATCCTGCTTGGGAAAAGTTGGAATCTGTGTTTGGTAAACACAATGAAATTCGGGGTCATCAACTTGAGAATGAGTTGCTTTCTTTGAATCCAAATTATTTTTCATGCATTCAAGACTATTTATCTAAGTATAAAACTCTTAGAATATTATGTGTAGAATGAAATATTAAGAAAGAAGACAAACAATGTATTTATCATATTCTTTCAAAACTTGGACCTGCATATTCTGTTTTTGTATCTATATTCTACTCCATGAAAGAATCCTTGACTGCAGCTAGCTATCAAGAGCTTAGCCTTGAATCCTTTTGTGATTCCTTAATTAGAGAGCAAGATAAGCTCATTCATCTTGGAATAATTAACAATGCAGATACATCTGGGAAAGCCTTATTGTCCCAATAGAAAGAAAAGTCAAAGCCTCCCAAGAAACATAATTTTTGCAATAATAAGCAAAACAACAAGGGTCCCAAACCTTCTCAGTCAGCTCCTTCTTTAAAAAATGACAAAGGATCCAAGCAAAAAGGAAAGAAGACTAAGTGTCCTTGCAATTTTTGTGGGAAAGATAATGATGATGAATCTGAGTGTTTTAAGAAGATGGCAGCTTTGGAAGCAGCAATGAAGAAGCACCACATCAGCCTAGATTTGTCTTCTGTATCTACCTCTCATGGACATGCACTTTGTGCTTCTAGTTACTCTTATACTGCATCTTCTTCTTCTACTTCAATTGAATGGCTCATTGATTCTGGAGCATCTTATCATATGGCTAAGGATAAATCCATCTTTTCTACTATGCATGAATGTAACACCAAACAAATATTTGTTGGTGATGATAGATCTCTAAGTGTTGTAGGATCTGGAATAGTTCTAGCAGAAAATGGTCATTTCAGTGATGTACTATGTGTTCCAAAAAATTCCTGCAATTTGTTATCAGTATATCAAATTACTCATTCAGGTGAAGGTAAAACTGTGATGTTTACACCTCACCAAGTTGTAATCAAGGATTTTAAAAATCCTCAAAATGTCCTTGCTACTGGAACTATTGAGATTTTACCAGGTTGTACAAATTAAACAACTTTGGGTCATCACCTTTTCCTTTAGTTTTTGTTGCTCATAGTGATAACTTGAGCAAACTTTGGCATGAGTGATTTGGTCACTTAAATTATCGCTCATTGCAACAACTCTGTAAATACAATATGGTGACTGGTCTTCTGCTGGTATCTTGCAAAGATGGTGTTTGTTCCGATTGTGTACTCGAAAAACATCATCGAGACAGTTTTGACAAACGTGCCTCTTGGCACGCCTCGATTCCCTTGGAGATTGTGCATAGTGAATTGTGTGGCCCTCTTCCATTTGCTTCCTTTTCTGGTTTCAAATATTTCTTAACTTTCATTGATGATGACTCTAGATGCACTTGGGTTTACTTCCTAAAACTTAAGAGCGAAGTATTTAACATGTTGTTGGCCTACAAGGCCCTTGTTGAAAAACAATCTCGTCATCAAATTATTAAGTTAAGATCTGACAATGGAGGAGAATATGTTAACAACAAGTTCACTACTTTTTGCACTGAACAAGGAATACAACAACAACACACTGTTCCATATACACCACAACAAAATGGTGTAGCTGAATGGAAGAACTGCACTTTAAAAGAAATGGCTAATTGTATGATCCAATCTAAGGGACTAAGTCTTCAATATTGGGCTGAGGCCATAAATTATGCAAATTACATAGTTAATCGCACACCCACTAAAGTTTTACAAGGTATAACACCGGAAGAAGCATAGAGTAAAATTAAACTAGATGTAAGTCACTTTCGTGTGTTTGGTTGTGAAGCATGGGCTCACATTCTGGATGAAAAATGGAAAGCATTGCATTCTAAAAGTGAAAAGTGCATATTTGTTGGATATTTTGAAGATGTAAAAGGTTATAGACTTCTTCAACCCCATTCACATGATATAATCATTAGAAGAGATGTTAAATTTGATGAAAATATCTTGTCCTGCGAGCCTGAGTTGGCGGGTGTGCCATCTTTGGCCTACGAGCCTAATTCAGCGATTATGCCTTCTTCTTATTCTTCTTCCAACTTCCTTGACAGGTTTCCAACTCCAGTGTCTGATGATGGCAGTCAGGATGAAAATCCATCTCTGCCTGCTCATGTTCCTCCAATTGCACCAGGACCAATACTTCCTCGATGGGTCCGTTCAACATGTGAAGTAGCTAGTGATATTGCTGATGATCCTAGAGATCAACAATGAACACATTCTCAGTTTCAACGAGCCTCTTCTCTTTTGGCTCAAGTTTCTAAGAATCATGATCCAGAAACTTTTGCAGAAGCTTCAAGAAATCCATATTGGGATGCAGCTATGGATGAAGAATATCATTCCTTAATGGTGAACGATACTTGGGATTTTGTTCCTCTTCCAAAAGGAAGAAAACTTGTTAGATGTAAATGGGTCTATAGAACTAAGTATGCATCAGATGGAATAGTTGAAAGACTTAAGGCAAGGTTTGTTGCCAAAGGTTTTTCCCAAGTTGAAGGGATTGACTGCAATGAAACCTTTGCCCCTGTAGCAAAAATGAACTCCATCCGCCTTGTTCTTTCCCTTGCAGCCTTACATAACTGGGAATTCCATCAAATGGATGTCAATTCTTCCTTCTTACATTGAGATTTACATGAGGAAATTTACATGGAACAAGATCTTGGATATGTTCAAGATAACTCTAGCCTTTTTTTTCTCCTTAAGAAATCCTTATATGGCCTTAAGCAAGCTCCTAGAGCTTGGTATGCCAAAATGGATAGCTTTCTCCCTGACACTGTTTTTTCTAGATGTCATTCTGACCCCAATGTATATACCAAGAAAGTAGGAAACCATCTCATCATACTTGTTCTTTATGTTGATGATCTTATCCTTACTGGTAGTGACCCTAAACTTATAACCCATGTGAAATCTAGTCTTAAGCAAAATTTTGAAATGTCAAACTTAGGACATTTGCATTATTTTCTTGGTCTCCAAGTCTTGCAAACCAAAGAAGGAATCTTTCTTTCCCATTCTAAGTATGCTTGTGACCTTCTTCGTCGCTTCCACATGGAAGATTGTAAACCAGCCCCTTCTCCCTTCCAGTCTGGAGTCAAACTTTCTGCCACTTTTACTTCCCTTGAAGTAGATGCCACCTTGTATCGTCAGCTTGTTGGTAGTCTTTTATACTTGACTCATTCCCATCCTAACCTTTCCTTTTTCATTGGTTGTGTTTCCCGTTATATGCAAACTCCTCATGGAAGTCACTGGAAAGAAACAAAAAGAATACTTCGATATATTCGAGGTACAATTCAGTTTGGGATTCATTACAGTACAAGGGGGAAACCTTTGTTGGTTGGTTTCACTAATTCATATTGGGCTGGTGGTCCTGATGATCGGAATTCTACTGCAGGTTATGTTTTCAGTCTAGGATCTAGACCTATCACTTAGGCTTGTAAGAAACAACAAGCACTTGCTCTTTCTTCAGCAGAAGTAGAATATCAAGCCGCAGTTAATGCCAATCAGGAAGCTTTATGGATTCGACAGATCCTTTCAAAGTTTGGATTCGAGTAGAAAAAACCCACTCCACTTTGGTGCGACAATCAAAGTGCCATCAAGCTTGCCAAATATCATTTCTGCATTAGCGCAACAAACACATTGAGCTACACATGCACTTCATTAGAAATCTTGTTCATGGTAGTGTTATTGAAGTTCTCTATTGCCCTACAGATGATCAAGTTGCAGACATCTTCACCAAGTCTCTTACAGAAGTGAAGTTTTCTAAACTTCAGTCTATGTTAGGAGTTCAGGAATGTGTCCTTAAGGGGGGATAGGCTCTAATGCCTCCTTCCTTCTCCTAATAGTGTCACTTTTGTAAATCCTTGAATCCTATCCCAAGTTGTTCTTAAGGGGGGATGTTAGGATATTTAGACACTTAGGAGTTAGTTAAGATCAACTTGTGTAATATATCCATTACGTAAAAGTGTGTTTCTTTAGTATGCATTAGTATGCATTTGTAAATATTATAATCCAATGGTCAAGATATGTTCTAGACATAGAGTGATCCGACGGTTCAACTTCTCTTAGATCATGCCTACCATTGATCCGTGGATTAACACCCAATTGGTCTATGATCTCTATTTAAAGAGCATAGAGGGTCCTTGGCTAGTTGATCAATTATGAGAAGCTCATGTAACTTTATTTCTTTTGCATAATAAATTGCTCCAAGTAGCTATTTGGCTGGGGCCATGGACTGTTTCCCTCTCGAGGGTTTTAACCATGTGACAAACATCGGTGTGTTGATCTGTGATCTATAACATTACTCTCATAATCATTAATTTGTATGTAATACAATGATAATAAAATGAAGGAAATTTGAATCGTCTAGAAGAGATTTGTATTCCATAACTTGAACTGACTCGAAAGATCACTAATTGCGGAAAAACACCACTAGAGTCTCACTATTGCAACTTCGAACAAATGAATCAGTTCACAGCAAGTCACAATTAGTTAACTGACCAAGGTAGGTGAGAAAAGGTGCCAAACTCCCTTGAATGATGCAAATTTGGCACTAGGATAACTGAAGATGAACTAACTAATTCCCATCAGAGCATAACTCAACACAAACTAGTGTAAACTGATGGTCAAACTCCCAATCCTAGGTGTGGGTTCCTAAATTATAGGGATTGGTATTTGGAGCTCCCAAACCCATGAAAATTGACGCATTAGGTGGTAGGTGACCCTCAGATGACTCTCCCATGGCACTAATTAAGTGGAAGCATACTCCTAATCTAGGAAATAAAATTTAGAGTATGGTGGCTAAGGGAGGATTATAATTAATCCTAACAAATATCTATAACTTGTTTTCTAAATGTGAGTTTAAAAAAATGAAGATTTAAAGAATACATTTTAAATTTTTTTTTAGATTTTAAGCAAAATATGGATCCTAGCTTTGAATATAAGTAAA
Source organism: Pseudotsuga menziesii (assembly GCA_001517045.1). NCBI lineage: Eukaryota > Viridiplantae > Streptophyta > Pinopsida > Pinales > Pinaceae > Pseudotsuga > Pseudotsuga menziesii. The sequence goes on from LPNX011161529.1 coordinate 370,897, forward strand.
TACACATTATTAAAACCATGACCATATATATATATACACATACTATTAATAACAATAATAGGAATTGATTAGATTTTATGAAACTAGATATGCTTATTAAGAGCATGTAGTCGATTAAATTTTATGAAACTTTATATAAAAACATATGGAAGATTTTGGATATGGTAATATGTAAACATTATTAATGATGATTAATGGAATTATATTTTTATTTCAAACTTATTTATATGTATTTTTATTTTTATTAGAAAATTCAAAGGAACCTACTGAAGAATGGAAATTTATTATCTAGCATTATTTGCATGCCTGAACATAACATTAAGGCCAAGATTTGAAGAACATGTCTATGTACCACTACACAATTTTGCTTATCTGGTGCATGTTCAGAAACCATAGAAATAGTGGGGAAGTTTGCAAGCATGAAAAGAATAACATATTTGCAGTGACTTGTCATAAATAAGGAGGCTTCTACACATGACATTTGAAGGAAATCTACCTATGGGAACTAAAGGAAGTCAATATGCAATAATGAAGGTGAAAAAGTCAATAACTAGGTTTGTGTCTCAATGAAAAATCAATTGTCAATCAAGGTAAAAAAACGACAAGTGTGAGAATTGCTTCACAGTGAGATCTAGAGAAATATTCACAATCTAAATTATTGATGAGATATGCAAGAGAACAACAAAAGAGAATGAAATAGCATATATGAATGGTGCCAATAACTGATCTTTCTATTAGTGTACATATTGTAGATGTGTATGGTACATATTTATAATACAATTTGGAAAATTTGTGAGCCCTTGGAGGCCATCAGGATGCATACAAGTGTCATTCTAGGATTTGACCCATAAACCCCCCTAGGTTGACCAATAGGCTCCCAAACCTAACCAAACAGTCACGAATACATGTATGAACATGTAAGGAGGCATAAATACAGGCATGAAAGGCATGGGTGTACACATGTGTGAGTTGGAGAGTCTCTAGGAGCCAATAAATGACCAAGAAGACCACAAAACAACCACATTCACATACTAGCTCCCCTAGTCAAACAGAAAGTGGATTGTAATCAATGAGGGAACCTGGAATGTCAGGATGATCAAAGTAGAGTGCCTCAACTATTAGGATGATCAAATTGGAGCACCTCAACTGTGATTTAATGAGTCAGAAATCACCTAATAGACCGATATTGATCAATATAACCTAAGTAGGATCATACAACACAAGTACTAGAAAAATGAAAATTTATCCTAGGTGTAAGACCACAATACTAAGGTATTTTAATTTCTATAAGACCCCCCCTTAATCCTAACTTAGTACACATTATACCAAATGATTTATTTGAGGCCTTGGCAACCAAGGCTCAAGTCACCTCTTACAACAAAAAATTATTTGTGCATGCTAAACGAGGAAAGACGAAAAACCTCACGGGGAAAATACTCCCTCAAGAATGGAAATGATAGAGATGATAAAAAAAATGTCTCCAAGATGTCCTCTTATTCATTTAAATGAGCTGAAAGAACAAATTCTTGGTGATGGAATTGGTGAAGATATTGTGGATGCTAAGATCATGCATCAATGCATCAATATGCTATAAACAAAGATCATGTGGAGAGGCCCCTTGATGGTAATCATTTTCTGATGGAGGAGCATCATAAGAATTTATTTTATTGCAATCATGCTCTTCTCTATAAGAATAATCAATCATGGAAAATATATATCTTCAAACTCTTTCCAAAACGACATCAAAAGGTTCAAAAAAATATGCCTCATGCGCAGCTTCCATATCATGAATAAAACCATGAATATTCTTCCAAATTTGATGAAGCACCTTCATAACTATGTAAAAAATATCATGAGAATATGAAATATTAGAATATATGTCATATACATCATAAAATATCAGAGGTATGGTGTCTCCATGAGCGAATGGGTCCATAGGGGGAAAAGAGTGAGAAACCATATCACACTTACAGTTGAGCGAACCTGGACGGCATGGAGATTTGAAACTTGAACCATGGGTGGTAAATTCAAGTCCAGACAAAGGAAAGGAATTCCCATGAAGGATAAATAATATGTATTTCCAACCAATGAATGACATACAAGACATAAAACAAACATACACAAGTGACATAGAATTGGAAACTAGGAAATTTTGAGATTTTCCAATTGGTGAACTTGAGGGTTGTTGGGTATTTTGGGAATGAAATGGTTGGGGAAATAAGTATATGAATGTCATAGGTTGTATATCATCCTATTAATCACCTTAATAATCAGAATAGGAATTATATAAGTGGAGTAGGAAAGATATTTAAGAAGACACATAAGAAATTAGCAAAAAATGACTAGTTTTGGGAGGAAACTTTGGTGAACTGGTTGGGGGTTCGTTGTTATGGCTGATTTTACCACACCTGGTGAATCACACTTGTATGGCCTTCCATTGTCCCTTTGAAGAATATTTGGATCCCATGGACCTTTTTCATACCTTTGATGTTTCCAAGATCATCCCTAAAAACATGTTTAAATTGCTATACACGACTTTTAAACCCTTTCTCGCGTATATACGTGGGTTTGACCCCTATAACCGCATACATTTGGATGTGTGCAAAAGACCAAATTATTTTGGAGTTTTCCTTGACATGGATCCGAATCACTTGTCTCCTGGCCTTCCATATGCCTTGAGATCGCTCGGATTCGACCCTTCATTGCCCCATTGAAGAGCTATATAAGGAACCCTTTGGATACATTGAAGAAAATGTGAGAATTGAGAGCAAAGAAACTATAGTCCATTGTTGCCGAAACTTATGCTTGAGTCTGCATCCCTTTTTCCCTTGGATCACTTTGGTGTTCTTCCCAAAATTTTCTTTTTCTTGTGAGCTTGCTATCGAGAGATGGAGGATTGAGGTGGTGGAAGCCCAAGTGGGGGATTCAGTTTCTCTGATTCGCAGACGTGTCGATAGAGGTTGTATTCATTGTAATCTATGATTTTATATTAATAGAAATATATTTCCCTGTCCAATAATTTATGTTTGAATGTATATTTTATCCATGGATGATTTCTAATGCTTATATGTTGTTGATTATATATGCTAGAGTAGATCTAACACCAATATATATAGTTCCAAGTGTACGGGAAGTTCCAATTTGATCTCAACATAAGTTGACATTATAGAATGTAGAGTACATGATCCCTTAGGTCCATGTAGCATAATATCCTTGAACAAGTGCGTCAAGCTAGTTTTTATTGTGCTTGCAAAAAGCAATTTTTGCAACCTTAAGTTTAGATGTAGCTACAAAGAGGAGACTGCATGAGAAGATTAGTGCGGAGTATTTGTATGCTTTGTGTGTTACTTAAGAACTTTTCAGCTATGCCATGAATATGTAGTTGGAACTAAAATATTTTGAAACAATGACTAAAGAGCATAAACATGAAAAGAAAGGAACTACTCACTATTGCAATGTTATATGCTTCTTCTCCCTCTTTTATGTATATGATGAACTACTTTCTAATTTCCTCACATATTGTGACAATTGCAACAACACTACCAATTGAACATATATGTTTTGATACTAACCCTTGTATATTGACATTTGCTGCTAATCTTCGTTCTTTGTAAACTAGAGGTATGGTTTCAATGGTGCTATTTAGAGTTATTTGCAAATAGAAATCTGAGTCTCCTCTCTTTTATGTGGTTTTTTTTGCTTCACAACAAAGTCTATTATTTGAGCCCTTGACCTAACTTGAAATTGGGATGAATATACTGGTATTGGATTTGGTTCCAATGTTCACAATGATTGTTAGTTAGCCATATTTTTCTACCACATAAGAATGATTCAATTGTATCTTTAAGGGGGAATGAGGGTCTTTGCTATATCTTGGCCATGCAAAGACAAAATGTCACCATCAAAAACATTTGTGTAATTTTTTTTTTTTTTTTTGCGAGAAGTCAATAATTGGACATGGTGGTTGAGCAGTAAGGTTAAGAATCCATAGAGAAATGGGAAAAGAGGGGAGCACATAAAAATATGTGCTATGAAGAATAAAAATTTATTGTGTATTTAATAGTTCTGTGTATTTTGCAATTAGTTCTCATAAAAAACGAATCAAGGAAACAATGCTCAATGGTCAAAGAAGAAGAGTACTAGTTATCTCTATTTTGACTATGCAGATCTAACTCAACATCTTCAACAAAACCATTAATACACTATGTCCTATTTTTTGGTAAGTAAGAGATGCTATTATGATGCAAAAAGTGTTACAAAGAGAGGCTGTTCCTCTGGCCGAAAAAACAAGACCTTCAGCCCAAAAAATACGTAAACTGCTTGTATAGACAATAGGAAAAGCAGGATAAACTATTCCTGGTTCTCAAACCACTGAATACAAAAAATACTATATCCTGGCCAAGCCCCAAATGACCTTCCTAACAGAAACCATTGATTACATAACATTCTTTATCATCGACCCAATAGGAACCAAAGCAGTCATGAACAGAAGAAGAAAATGAGATCAATCAAAAGGCATGGGAACCCACCGAGCGCCACCAAGAAGACCAATGACCTTCAGACGACATGAACAACTAACGGCCGATATCGCTGGGGATAGTGCCTGGGAATTCCTCCCTGAGAGGCTGCATAGCTGGAGAATTAGCAAGTGTTACCCCCATATTCTCGGGCTCAGCTTCCAGATTAGCCAGCATATTCTGAGTGATTTGAACCAGTAGTCAGAATCTGGCTGCGCTCTCCTAATGACCACGGTGAATATTCTCCATGGCCTCCCAGATGCCCTGTGAAGTTTGAATTTTGGCTTGAATATCGCGCACAAGCAAAATGCGCGCAAACCAGAATGGGCTGGGAATCAGGGAGCATCCCATGATCGATTCAAACTTCGTAAGGAGATCGATTTCCATGATAGCAATGTAGGAGTCAACTGTCGGTGGAGTTTCAGACAAATATTGGTCTCCCCAATGGAAAGGAGCAGTCGCTTGGGGCGTAGGCTCAGCCTCAGCATCAGTAAAGGCCTCACTGAGATTGCTTCCTTGGTTGTGGCCTCTAGATCTATATCTAACCCTCCATAGTCTGGGCATGGCGTTGTCTTTCCTAGGATCAAAAGATAGAAACAAGATGGGAGGAGGATAAGTGGATATGAACAGAGCCTCCGATGAGTGGGTATAAATAGGAAATTCCTGTGCCGAGGTTCTTCCCCTGCTATCACCTGCCTTAACCATCCATGAACCTATCATAATTCTCTACAACTAGCCACAGGCGGGACGATCTCGCATCCACTATGAACGATTCACCACTTCAATATTTGCGGCATGCCAATGGATACGATCTGCCTTCATATCTTCCAGACCGTAAAGCTTCCTGTTAAGATCAATACTTGTTCCTCTAACTTCTTTCCTTCCCACGAGTCCGGCTTTATGGCCATCTTCGCAAAGAAGGAAAAGTCAATCATCCCGTCCATCATGGAGGTTGGCATGTGCTTGAACCATGTGCCTCGTACAACGGCCACGTGTGGAGCATCGAAAGACGGGAATGATCCACGTGTTTGGTCTGAAAGGCCGTATGCTGAGGCAGACCTCCTCGAGCCCCAGCTAGCAGATGATGGCTCCCATTTTCGGCCACAAATGTTGATCCAACAATGGTGGGCCCAGCTTGGGTGATGACACTCCAACATCGAAGTGCTCCCTAGATCTAGGCCCTCTGTCGTTCACATGCATGGAATGATTTGTTTTCCCTCACGTCTTCCTCTGCCACCTTGGAACACCCATTCCAAACTTGTTGAGACTTTCCTTCGTCCTCCTTACTCTCAGCATGAAATGAGAATTCGCTCTCCACACCTGAATTGGCCATGGCGTCTGCTACCCTGTTCCCTTCCCTCTTGAAATGAATTGACAGAAGGGCTTCCTCTCCAACTAAGATCTGCCAAAGGGTTAATAATATGCTCTCCCATCTCCAATTTTTGGAAACTTGAGTCATGAGCGATCCTCCTTGGAGCTTGCGAGCCATGTTGATGATGATTTGGGAGTCCCCTTCCACCACCAGTGGGAGTTTACCGGTTTGATTAGCCTAGATTAGGCCATTGATGAGCCCTTATAGCTCGACCATGTTATTCGTGTTGGTCCCTATTGAGCCCCAAAATAGGCTAATAATGCAGCCCCTCGAATTCCGAATTGCACCCCCATATCCAGCTAGTCCTGGATTTCCTTTAGCAGCACCGTCGAAATTGAGTTTGAAGGTTCCAAAGGGAGGAGGGGTCCAGAACAGCGGGCTGGAGACTTGCACCGGCCTTGGGCGATCAATTGAGTTGTCTGGAGATAATTCATCAACCCTGAAATCCTGCAGAATACTTCGTTCATTATTTTCCGCACTGAGTTCTTCCTGCAAGCAAGCCTGGAGGGTTATAGCTTCTTTCATATGTCTTGTAATGGAGTCCCACATCTCCTCTGTTTTTCTTGCTTTGTTCTCAAAGATTTTTTTGTTTCTTGTCTTCCATATTTCCCAAATTGTGAAGCCAGGGAGAAGTTCCCATAAACGGTTCACAATTTTGTTTTTGAAGCTGTTAGTTGGCCATTCTACAATGGTTAGGTCTGGTCTTCCCCTGTGTCTATTGTCTCTTCTGAAGATGATCACCCCCCTCTCACATAAGGTCGTGGCCACCCTCCATTCATCCAGCAAATGGTGAATAGTCTCTCCCTTCTCCTTGCATAGGAAGCATTGGGATGGCCCAATAAAACCTTTGGCCTGTAAGTTGTCCTAGGTTAGGATGCGCCCTTTAATAACCAGCCAACAGAAGATAGAAACTTTGGGCCACCAACCACCCTTCCATATTTTATTCAACTTGGCTTCTAGGATTACATTGTGGGTTTCCGTTAGCAAGCCTATGGCTTCTTTTGGATTGTAATTTCCAGAGGTAGAATACCCCCACCTTAGCTTATCTAGTTTGTCACTTAAGGGGAATATTTTCATGGAGAGTTCTGCTAGGCAGTTATCTAGGTCTTCCCCTGGTGCCTTGTCTTGCCACCATCTCTTGTCCTTCCATCTTTTGAACCTCTGATCATCCATGTTGTGATCCCAGAATTCTACCACATTTGTCATTGCATTGTTTTGAAGGAAGGAGCGTAAAAGGGGTGTATCATCCCCACATGAGATAGCTGGTTCCTAGTTCAGTGCTTCACTCAATAATCTTGCATTTTGACCATTCTTGACTTCCCAGAAACTGTGTTTTTGCACCAACCCTCGATTTTCTTGAGCTGCTTTCCAAATGCTAGATCCGAGGGGGTCTTCCCCAAACTTGACCAAGGAGTGGTATGGTCATTGGGGTGCATATTTAAAATTCCATAGTTTGGCCCACGGTTCTTCGTGGTAATTCACCCATCTCCACTAGATCTTAGCACTCATTATTTTATTATTATCCAAGGGATCTCTGAGACCTAAGCCTCCTAAACTCTTTGGGGTACAGATGGTTTGCCAGTCCACTAAAGGCCATTTTATAAGGTCTTTGGTGCCTCCCCAAAGGAATTGTCTCTGAAGATTCCTGATCTATTTTAAGATGGATTTTGGGGCTTCCAAGACTAAAAAGAGATGCATTGGCATCACCTGCAGGACCGACTTCAATAGGATCAGTCTACTTGGAAAATTAAGGGTTATGTAGGTCCAAAGACAGATATTTTTGTTGATCTTGTCCAGTAATTATTTCCAAGAGACCTGTCTGATAGTAGATTCTGCCATCGGGGCACCTAGATACTTAGAAGGAAGGGTTCCTTCCTGAAACTCCAGAATTACAAGGATGTTTCATTTAGTGATCTTGGGAGTGTTGAAAAAGTAGGTTTGGGATTTCTCCTTATTGATTTCAAGGCCACTGGCTTCGAGGAATGTACTCAATCAATATTTGATTCCCCTGGCTTCGTGAACTGAGGATGAGCCCATTATCATATTATCATCCACAAACTGTTGATGGGTTTGTGGGTCCATTCCTTCCATTAAGGATAAGCCACGGATTTTATTCTCTACTCACCTACTCTTGATCAATATTCCAAGTCCTTCTGCTGCTATTATGAAGAGGAATGGGGATAGAGGATCCCCTGTCTTATACCTCGAGAAGCATGGAAATGGCATGAGGGAGAACCATTAACCAAAATGGAGAAGAAAGCAGAGGAAACCGGGTTCATTATCCAGTTAGTCCATTCATTCGCAAAGCCAAATGATTTTAAAATTCCCTCCAAATAATGCCAATTTAATTTATCGTAGGATTTTGAAAGATCAAGTTTAAGAAACATACCTGGGAACTTGGTCTCTTTGAGAGAGTGGATGGTCTCGTGGACTAAGATGATGCCATCCAAGATTTTTCTTCCTTCCACAAAGCCATCTTGCTCTGGGGAGATGATAAGAGGGAGGAGTGGCTTCAACCAGTTAGCTATTACCTTTGATATGATTTTGTAGATGACATTACAAAGAGTGATCGGTCTAAGTTTGGCAGGGTCTTTTGTGCCGCTTTCTTTTGGGATGAGGGCTAGAAAAGTTGAGTTGAGAGCTTTGAGGATATTCCCTAATATCCAGGAATCTTCCACCAAGGCTACAATTTCTTCTTTCAACCATTCCCATCCAGCGTGGAAGAAATTAGAGGTGAAGCCATTGGGTCCCGATGCTTTATCTTTAGCTAATTGGGACACCTCCATTTCAACTTCTGACATCTCAATGGCTTTTCCAAGCACTTTATTGTGGTCCTCTGTGATTAATTTGGGGATGTGTCTGAGAACCTCTCTTTGTGCTTCCTCCCTGTCTCTATCTGGTTCTTGCAGGAGGTTAGCAAAGTAATGGTGAAGAGTGTTCTCTAGGTCCTCTTGGGTTTCAGCAATGCTTCCATCCTCCTTCTTCAGTCTATCTAGTCTATTTCCCTACCTGTGTTGAATGGTCACTTTGTGGAAAAACCTGGTGTTACATTCCCCTTCTTGAAGCCACTTGATGCGGGATTTTTGGCTCCAAAAGACTTCCTCTTGTCTCTCTCTTTGATTGAATTCCTGCAAGAGAGTCTTTCCCTGAAGCAAAAGAGCCTTGGAGTAACCATTAAGAATAACTTGGGACTGGAGATGTTGAATCTTGGTCTCTAGAACCTGCTTCTCTTGAAAAATATTGTCGAAGGAGTCCTTGTTCCATTTTTTGATGCATTTTTTGAGGTGTTTCAGCTTTTGCTGGAACTGATACATGCGAGTACCTCTGATAAAGGGTGATTTTTCCCACCAATCTTTGAGTTTCTCCTGAAAGTCTGGGTGAAGGAGCCAGAATTTTTCAAAACGAAAAGGCTTTCCGGTGTTGACTCCCGCATTCTCCCATTCCATATTTATTGTCCAATGATCCGAACCGGCCACTATGAGGACAACCACTCGGATCTTTCCTCCAGCCATCATGACCGGTTTAGATAGTAGAAATCTGTCGAGTTTTCAGGTAATGCCTCTATCTCCAGATTGTTTATTGTTCCAAGTGAAAATACTGTTGGTCATTCTGACATCAATCAGATCCAAGTCATAAATGGCGTTATTAAACAAAGTGCTGTCTGAGTTAAGGCTGTGAATACCACCTTTTTTTTTCATCAAGGTTCCTTATCAAGTTAAAATCACCACCAATAATCCATGCTCTATTCTGAGCGAGGGTTTTAAGGTCTATGATAGACTCGATGAAAGACTGTTTCTAATCCTCCTTCAAAGGGCCATAAACATTGGAATTGAAACCACGGATACGAGTACCGAGTATGTGGAACTCAGCAGAAATGGAAAAGGAGGTGGAAAGAAATCCTGATAAATTCACTATACTAGGGTTCCAGAGAATGCCCAGCCCCCTAGCTGCTCCTCTAGCATCAATGGCGGCCAATTCACATCCCTTCCATATTTTTTGTGTTATCTTTGCTAACTCTTCTCCTGAGCATTTGGTTTCCTAAAGGAAAATAATCCTTGACTTATCCTTATCAATTCTTCTTTTCAGAATACACTTCTTTAGTGCGCTATTACAGCCTTTGATGTTCCAGGTTGTAATATGCATTACTAAGGATTTTAATTAGGGGTAGAAAGGGCTACATCTATGGTTGGATACTGCCCTGAGGCCACCAGTTGTTCTCCTATAGCTTTGATTCTATGGATATTACTTGGTCTTCCTCATTTGTCTTTTTTTGAGTGTTTCCCTTTACCATCTATGACTTTAAGGGATTCAGTCACTACTCTTAGGGTATTTGCATTCTTGGCTTGAATGATCGCTTTCTCTAGAAGAGAAACTTGTTGCGGGGGGATTTTCGCTGGTTCTTGATCAGAGCAGGCCCCCTCCATTCTGTCAAGGTCTATATCTATTACCTCCATGTCATCTAAGGTGCCTTCCCCTGTTCCTAGATCTACTTGGGATTCCTCATGCCGAATTGGGGAGAAACCCTCTAGGGGAGCAGATATAATACAAGGGGAAACCAAAGGGTCAAGATTCTTGGCCTCTCCTGATATTTCATTATCCTCCTCCCCTTGATGATTTCTTGGGTTTTTGTCCTGCAGATCTATTGTTTGAGCATTGGCCTTGTTTTTTAAAGATTGATCTTCTTGGAGAGTTGCGAACCTATTCTGGGTTTGCACCCTTTTGTGGACATCAGAACCTGAAGTCTTTCTAGCTTGCCTCTTTTTGTTTTGGATTTTGGTAAAACCTTCTGCATCCAACTGGTCTAGCTCTTGCTTCCCACCTGATCTCTTGACTTAGGGACAGTCTCTGAACAAATATCCATGTTCATGGCAATGCCTACATCTAAATGGGATCTGCTCATAGTCTATGGCTTGAAAACATTCCTTGTCTTCCCATGTTAGCTCTATTCCATCTAGAAGATCTCTTGAGATGTCCAAGTAGATGCATATCCTCGCATACGAGATGTATTTTCACTATCTCGTTTGGTCAGAGACTTTGATGAAGGTCCCGAGGGTGTTCCCTATGTCTGTAAGAATTTCTTCCTCCCAATATTCTGAAGGTAGAGAGTACATTCTTATCTAGATCGGAGCGATGGTCAGGTTTTCTTTATTTGGGTCAAAACGTTCTTTCCAGGGTCTCAGGAATAGACCTACCGAGTTGAGAAAGTATGGGCCATTCTCGAAGATCTTAGTTCTGTCTTCTTCATTGAAAAAGATGATGGTAAAGAAGCCTTTAGCTCCCAACTGGAGGTCATAATGGCCTTGAGGTTTCCATGTAGAGTTTATCCAGCCCACCAATAGCTTTTCTATGGGCAAGATCCCCATGAATTTATCTATGAGGGCCCTTTCCTTAATATATTGAATCTCCTCCCTAACTCTGTATGACTTGATCTGTAATCGAGGGACCGTATTGGATTTTGGGAGACACTGCCCCATCCTTCTTGTACCTTGATTAAGGTTTTCCTCTTTTCTTGTTCCACTGCATCCTTCCCCAGCTTTTGCATTTGTCTGGGCATTGAAGATTGTTTTCCCTTTGTCATTATTTGATCCCATTGTGGATGTCTTTGCCTGCTCAACTTCCAGGCTCCCACGGTCCCTCTCCTCCCAAGGAGGAGCAGGAACCATCTCGAATTTTGCTGATGGGACTCTACCGACCTACTCAGGCTTTGAAAAACCTTCGACTATCCACCAAATACTTCATTCCAATACACTATGTACTATTGGTTGCAAGAAAAAAATAATTTAATTAACACATTATATAGGAAGATATATACATATATGTTGAATGAAGAAAGCATTGTGAAATGTGTATCATAATGTTGGAAAAAATTGAACATCAAAGTTGATTCAAGTCAATATTTGTGTGTGAAAACTGATACCTCATTTGTTGAGATTCATTTGTTAGTTTTTCATCACATTTAAGCTAGCATTATGATATTAGGATCTTTTCATTGAGAGAATAACAAGCACATCAATAAAACACAAGCACATCACAAGAGACAAGAGACACAAAGAGTTTTCCTCGGGGAAACCATAAAGGAGAAAACCTCGCAACTTCTTCTAAGATAGAATCAACACCAAAACAGTAAGAAATCTCCCAAAATAGCAGTAGTCTTCTGTCTTTTGTCTAGTCCCAAAATTTCCTTCTCCAGTAGTGTGCCACACCTGGGAGAGCAAGTGATGTATTTCACAAGTGATAAATAGAGATACTCTCACTCTCTATTTATATTCATCTGTTCACTTGAATTGCCTTTTCACACATAGGCTCAACCTAATAATTACTACTCGAGCCTACACCTTAATTAGTGTATAATAACTCAAGTGCCCCAAAACTGTGGGGACTTACCTAATGACTTGATATGACTTGATTACATTATTAATCCTCCTGATCGGAACATCCGGGCATGACCACATGACTCAAATACATAATAGAGAAATCCCAGAATAAACATCGGGTTACAATATATAAGATACATAGAAGAATGCATTCTGAAGTTACATATACATCAACACTCCCTCTTAACTAGGAAGGTATTATTTCAACACAATTTGCAGCACTGGTCTTCTTCTCTGTATCAACTGGATCATCTCGTCTTCAAGTCATCTTCGTCTTCAAGTCATCTCCATCTTCAAGTCATCATCAGATCTGGATCATCTCTCGATCTGGATCATCATCAAACATCATCACTAGATCTGGATCATCTCTCGATCTAGATCATCATCACTGGACTGGATCTGGATCATCACTGGATCTGGATCATTAGTGCTAGATCATCATTATTGGATCTGGATCATCACTCAATCTGGATCAACACTGGTGCTATCTCATGATTCTTCTTGTCATAGGAAGTTCTACAGAGCCAACCCTTTTTCATGCTGGTTGTAGGCCTACCCTCATGTAGGTCTTCACCCAACACTTATATCTAACCTTCTCGTCAGAAAGGCATGCCCAACACTCACATCTGATCATGTAGTAAACTACAATCGCATCAGAAAATCCCACCACTCACATTCACCAGCAATATAGGACACACTTACTATCATCTGTGACATGGCTCAGCACTTACAACCACCAGCATGATAGGACACACCTACTATCATCTGTGGAAAGGCATAGCGCTCATATCCACCAGCATGGTAGGACACACCTACTACCATTTGTCGAAAGGCTCAGCACTTACAATCACCAGCATGGTAGGACACACCTACTACCATCTGTGAAAAGGCTCTGCACTTACAATCACCAACATGGTAGGACACACCTACTACCATCTATGAAAAGGCACTGCACTTACAGTCACCAGCATGATAGGACACACCTACTATCATCTGTGACATGGCACAGCACTTACATTCACCAGCATGATAGGACACACCTACTATCATCTGTGAAATGACATAGTACTTACAGTCACCAGCATGATAGGACACACCTACTATCATCTGTGACAAGGCTCAGCACTTACATCCATCCAGGTGGGAACACATCCTGCTCACAATGATGGAAGGGCATGCACTCATATCTGATCATGAGGGGAACACATCCCAAAAATCATATCAGAATGGCCCCCAGTCCTCCTCGACTGAGCTACCTGGTAACTGAATAGGCGCCTCCATTCTCCTAGAGAATGGTAGTTGCCCTTACATCCGACCTGCTCGTCGGAATGGCCAACACTCACATATGGCATGGAAGGAACTTAATCCTTTAGCCATGAATAGAATGGTTCAGCCCTTACATCTGATCAAGTGGGAACACATCCCTCTATCACATCAGAATGGCTACTCAGTTCTTACACTGAGTGTTCCTGGTAACTGACCAGGTGCCTCCATTCCTAGAATGGCAATTGCTCTTACATCTATCCTATTCGACGGAATGGCCAGCACTCATATCTGACATGGAAGGGAGCAACCCTACCACCATGACAGAATGGCTCAGCCCTTATATCTGACCTACTCGTCAGAATGGCTATGGATCTCAGCACTCATATCTGACATGGAAGGAACCAATCCTCTCACCATGACAGAATGGCTCAGCCCTTACATCTGACCATGGAAGGAACCAATCCTCTCACCATGTCAGAATGGCTATGGGTCTCATCACTTTCTCTGGGAGAAAGCCTCGATCTGGAGAACACCAAGTCTCTCTCTGAAGTACTCGAACTTCAGCCTAGCCAATGGCTTCATCAAAACATCGGCTATCTATTCCTCCATCGCAACATACAGGAGCTTCACTGCTCCTTTCTACACCATATCCCTGATATAGTGATACTTGATCTCAATATTCTTTGACCTGTCATGAAACACTGGATTCTCTAACAACTTCATGCAATTCTGGTTGTCACAATGTATCCAAGTAGCATCTAACTGGAGATCAAATATATCAGACAGTAGCTTCCGCAGCCATACTGCCTCACAACTAGCTGAACAAGCTACGGCATACTCTGCTTCAGCTATACTCAGTGCCACATAGGATTGCTTCCTGCTAAACCAAGAGATCACACCTGATCCCATACTGAAGCAACATCCCAAAGTACTCTTCCTGTCGATGGCACTGCCTTCCCAATTAGAATCAACATAACCTTCCAGGTTAATCTTCTGATTCGCATCGTACTTGAGCCCATAATCAATTGTACCCTTCAAGTACCTCAAAATATGCTTTGTAGCTATCAAGTGAACACTCCTCAGATCTGTCAAGTACTGGCTCAAGGTGTTCATAGCAAAGAAAATGTCTGGTCTCGTGTTCGTTAGGTACATCAATGACCCAATCATCTGACAATACATTGTAGCATCAACTGACTTTGACGAAGTATCGCTCAATAGCTTCAGGTTCGATGCCATAGGTGTGGCCATCGCCTTGCAGTCCATCATACCGAACCTCTTCAGGATCTCTACTGCATACTTCCCTTATCCAAGGAAGATCCCATCTGTACTCTGCCACACCTCCATACCTAGAACAGTAGTGCATCGACACATAACAGGAGCATCACTGGTCTTCCACCTTCAACCTTGGATCAAAGGTTGGAATCCACTTCACTCTCAGTAAAGCCTAGAATCATCAGTAATTTTCCCATCCTGTCATACCATGTCGAACCTCAGGATCTTCTGTAATCACTCCCTCTGAAGCGGAGCATCATACTCCCTTTGTCTTCCATACTCTATGCACTGAAACATTCTGTACTAGAGTGACAAGTAGTATCCATCTAGGATCACTGGATACTAAGATCCTCTATCTTGAACTTCTTCAAAAGTTCATCTTGCACCCATCTATGAGCTTGTCATCCTCTATCAACCTTGTAGCAAAGGTTAAGATATTCATCAAGCTCATCATGTATGTGTTATCCCATGGTTGTCTTCTGAACTTGTACAAGGCCTTCTTTCATTTGCACACATGATTATGCATGTCATGTGACTTCACTTCTATTAGCTGTAAATGTTTCTTTGTAGACTATGCCTTCTCTTCATGAGAAGCCTCATGCTACGAATCTTGCTTTGTATCCCACGATGTTTCCATCTACTGCATGATGGAACTTTGAACTTCTCTTCAGGTCTCGATACTATGCCCAGACATCATTCTTCTTGAACTGATATTCCCTTTCTTCTTGGTGGCTGGAAGGTTCTGCATCAATGATGTTCATCATATTATTCTTTGTCTTTGAACTGTCGTCACTTGTTCTTCGGAACAAGTCTTCATTCTTCTTTGCTTGTAGGCGATTATGTATGTGATCTTTCC
>LPNX011161529.1:386677-437169 GCA_001517045.1 Pseudotsuga menziesii
ATGGCAATATCTTGATCTTCAATTGCACCCCTCTTCTCTTCTCTTCTTATGATTCAAGCTTCTTATTCTTCCCAAAGTTTGCTGAAAGTAATCACTTCCTTCTGGAACACATTCCTTGAATGAATTCCATGATCCTGGGAAGCCATTCAAGGTGGCCATCATCACTTCTGCATTCTCCACTTTTTCTTTTACTGCTTCAAGTTGTTCTTGATTTGAGAGACTCTTATGATTGCATGGTCTCTGCATTCTAGATCTTCACATTCTTCAACTGGATTCTTTAGGTCATATTCTGATTTTTGTTCTTCCCTTCAAATAGCTTGAAATTATGTTCTTCCATTCTGCAACCCAATTCTGTTGTGGATTATAAGGAGTTGACAACTCCCTCTTAATCCCTGCTTATTTGCATAGCTCTTTGAATTCATTCGAAGTGAATTCTCCACCATTATCTGATCGAATGGTCTTGATCTTCCTTTCAGTATGGTTCTTGATCAAGGCTTTGAATTCCTTGAACTTGCTGAACACTTCATCTTTGTTTTTCATAAAGTAAATCCATGTCTTTCTAGAAAAATCATCAATAAAAGAAACATAGTATGCATACCTGCTTAGTGATTTTGATGACGTTGGACCGCATACATCGGAGTGGATGATTTCTAGAATGCCTTTGGCTTTGCTTTTTCTACTAGGAAATGTCTTCTTTGTATTCTTCCCTTTCGCACATCCTTTGCAAACTTCATCGTGCTTTGTTTGGAATGCAATAGGTAGTGCTCTGTAGTGCACATGTGCAAGCCTTCTATGCCAAAGCTCATTTGGCTCTACCATATCATGGATCAAGGCTTTTTATGGATGACCCTTCAATTTGTACAAGCCTCCTTCTTGTTCTCCAATCATCAATTTTCTTTCCTTTTGGCCACATGATGACTTGACCATCAATGAATGCAACCCACATTCCTTTTGCATCCAAGGCTGAAATGGATAGAAGATTCTTCTTAATTCCTAGAACAAACAATACTTATTTCATTGTTAGAGACTTACCAGAGTCTAGCTTGTATGAAGATTCCCCACTACCTTTTATTGGATATTGGTAGTCATCTCCTAGTTTTCACCTTGTGAGGTGATTCATGTCTGACAGTCTTACAAGGGATTCCTTGAATCCCGTCATATGTTTGGAAGCCCCACTGTCTATAAGCCAATAATCATTTCCATGAGTAATGTTACCTGTGAGAGCTGATATCAAAACATATTCATCCTCGCTTGAAGAATCTTCACTTTCATATATGGATCTCTTTCTGGATGGATCATCATCCTTTGCAGCATGAGCATGATGTCTTCTTTGGCCTCGTCTCTCTCTGAAACTGGAACCTCTATACTCATGTAGGTGTCTAATCTAGTTTCTTCAGAGAGATGAAATACTTCTATGCTTGGAATTTGTCAACTTCACCAAGCTTATCATCAAGCTATTGTGATAGATCATATTGAAATGAGAACCTCAAATGGAAATACAAAAGATTAGATCTTACCGATTTGAGGTGTCCGTCCTTGTCCTGGAGTTCGCTGATCTAGGGTTTATCACATAAACCCTAATTTTAAAAACTTGGAAACTTTCATATCTGATTGGAAAAACAGATGGATCTCTTCAAATGGATCTTTCCAATGTACTCCTTTTCTGAAAACAGTGGAGGGAAGCTCCCGAAACCGGAAGCCCTAAATTACTGATTTCTTCTGCAGAAATGCCTGTTACTGTTTCTATGATATCTCTGAAATTAATGATCCTATGTGTCCAAATTTTTTCACTGAGGTAACCTCGCATGTCCCTGATACAACACCATATGTTTCATCAGAATTGGTTTCACCATTTGGGATTTATGATTCTTTTCCCAAGGTGAACTGTTAGAGGACTGTTCAGAACAGCGAAGTTGTACGGCATGCCACGTGTCACTGGTTCATCTTCTGAGTCTGATATTCAGACCACTGAAATTAAAGTCTGTGAACTTTCTGTAACATCTTTAGGAATTCCATTTGGACCTCTGTAGCTCAATATATTGTAGATCTCCCCAGATGTCCTTTTCAGGGATGAATTATGGAAGAGGCTGGAACCCTAACTTTGAGAGATCTTATCTCCCATAATATAGTGAATATGAGACTGATTTTTGGACACAGTGTTCATCAGGATTTTATATTTTTCCCCTGCAACTTTCATCGTTCGAGACTTCGCCAATATCGGAATATAGCGACTGTACCAAAACGTAGCAGTTTTAGTATTTAGGGTTTCTCCTAGCTCAGGGTCAAACTAGGGTTTGACTTTCCCGGAGTTTCACCCAACCAAATTTCTTGATCCAGGTCTATAAAATTATTTTTTGATGAGGAGAACAATCCTATGCTGGTCTCACTCAAAAATTCCTCTTTTGTAGAAAGCCCTAATTTCCACATCGAAACTGAAAAAGCTTGAAATTGAATTCCGCATCGACAGAAAGATGCACCCTTCAATGGAGAGTCATCCTAGCATACTTTTGCTGAAAATATGTGGAGGAAGATCCAAAAAATAGGAATCCCTAGTTCCTGTAGCTGCACAATGTCTTCTTCTCAGGTTAGCTCTGATCCGATGTTAGTTTTTCATCACATTTAAGCTAGCATTATGATCTTAGGATCTTTTCACTGAGAGAATAACAAGCACAGCAATAAAACACAAGCACATCACAAGAGACAAGAGACACAAAGAGTTTTCCTCGAGGAAACCATAAAGGAGAAAACCCCTCAACTTCCTATAAGATAGAATCAACACCAAAACAGTAAGAGATCTCCCAAAACAACAGTAGTCTTCTATCTTCTGTCTAGTCCCAAAATTTCCTTCTCCAGTAGTACGCCACACTTGGGAGAGCAAGTGATGTATTTCACAAGTGATAAATAGAGAGACTCTCACTCTCCATTTATATTCATCCATTCACTTGAATTTCCTTTTGACACGTAGGCTCAACCTAATAATTACTACTCGAGCCTACACCTTAATTAGTGTATAATAACTCAAGTGCCCCAAAACTGTGGGGACTTACCTAATGACTTGATATGACTTGACTACATTATTAATCCTCCTGATCAGAACATCGGGGCATGACCACATGACTCAAATACATAATAGAGACATCCCAGAATAAACATCGGGTTACAATACATAATATACATAGAAGAATACATTCCGAAGTTACATATACATCAACATCATTGTCAACACAACTAAGAGCACTTGAAGGAAAAATGACATTCGATTATTTTGTTTGTTTGATAGATGAATCATCTGTAAGAAATTATAGAAATTATTAGAAATCATAAGAGATAAACACTATATAAATAAATAATATTTTTCACCAAAGAGATGTTCATATTTCAAATACACAAATCCATTAAAGAGGAAAGGAATCTCATTTGCATAAAGAAGTAGAAGTATGTTTTCAAGTAGACAGAATCTCTCTATATATTTGCATAAAGAAGTTGAAGTATGTTTTGTTACAGAATCTCTCTGTATATTTGCATAAAGAAGTTGAAGTATGTTTTCTTACAGAATTTCTCTGTATATTTGCAGAAAGAAGTTGAAGTATGTTTTAAAACAAAGGCCCATTTCCAACTACTTTAGGTATACCTCTTCAAACTGGCATTTAGACGTCATATTTTATGTACTTATTTTTCATTTTCTTTTTTTTTCTTCCAATGAATATGCCTTTAGGTTTCACCAACCTGGGTGAGGCCACAAAAGAATATGAAGAACTAGAATTGTAATGAAGAAATGAATCCATGGAATGTGTAAATTAAATGCAATCGAAACTAATGGCAATGAGACCATACATATAAGATTTCTATACTTAGAAGTGGTTGGGATATTAGATGACATCAATTTATTTTTCCAATGAATTTCTCTAAAGCGTCAATGGAACCCTAAGATTTCATGAGTCTGAATCACTTTGGAGTGCTTGGAATTCTTGCATTTCTAGCATTTACTTTGACGGGCGAGCATTTAACAATGGTTGGTACGCATTCTTCTATGCCCTGGTGGGCATTACTCTACAACGATGAGGCATTTTACAGTAGCTATAAGCGATCATTTTACATCAAATGGTGGGAATTTTGCATTGGTTAGTGGGAATTTTTGTATGCTCTATGTATATTTCTTGCATATGGTGGGAATTTTACATTTGCTGGTGGGCATTCTTATTTTCCCTGTTAGGCTTTCTTCTATGGAATCTAAGCATTTTACATGGGCTAGCAGGCATTTTACATCAGCTAGTGGGAATTTTACATTGGTTGGCGAGCATTTGCCATGGCTTCTGGGAATTTTACATTGACGGGGTAATCTTGCAATGGAATGTGGGAATATTTTTGCATATCCATTAGTTGGATTCTTTAAATGAATACCTATAACTTTTTCTTACCAAAAAAAATCAAGAAAAATTTGCAAAATTACATTTTGTCGATATATGTTGAGAGGATATATTTTGATATAAAAAGTCAAAAATCCCACATGGGGATATTACATCAATGCGTGGATATAAAAAACTAAAGAAAAAAACTGTCACTATATTCAACCTTTAAGATAGGCTAAAAAGGCCAATATTACAAAAAGACAACACTTGACTTAGGCTAAAAAGGCCAATATTACAAAAGGACAACACCTGACTTGTGGTATCTAGAAAAAATAGTGAAACTATCCTAAAATCACTCATTCCTTAGCAATAGTGGTATCTAGAAAAAATAGTGAAACTATCTTGAAATCACTCATTCATTAGCAATAATAGCATATCCGGAAAAAGTTCGTGTAAAAACGGAAAGAAATTCTCTTATGTTATGATGCACTGCCTATAGAGAAAATAGTTGTCATTGATGTAAAAGGAGTTCACAAATGAAAAAAGAATAACCAACATCATGATGAATCAGTAAAAGACAAAGGATCCATTACATGAATCATCATCGATGTCAAAAGAGTTCAACAATGACAAAGGAAAATCACTGACAGCATCGACAGGGAAAAGATTAATGCAAGAGGTGAAGGAAGATGAAGATTTGGAGCAGAATTCATTACGAAGACTTAGAAGCCATCCAATCAAGGCAATCAACGATGCAGATTGATTTTACATTTGGTATTTATCCGGTTGAGTTCGTAGGTGCTTATATGCATTGGTCGTCTTACTAGACTTATTTCACGCATAGAGAAAAGTTAGTGTTGGGGATATAGGTGTTTTGACTCCATGAGAAGATCACCAGCTTGGACCCCGAGATGACCTGTTAGGCCTCCTACCTTTTTTGGAAGAATCGACAATGTACTGATCGACGGTCAGGAGTGAACCCATAAGGAAATCGATGATGGTGAATAATTCCCATACCAAGAAAAGTGAAGATCCGCAATCTGCATTTTATCATAGATCGACAGATAGGATTGAATCCACAAGGAAATCTACAGTGGGGAATGATTTCTGCGCAAAGAAAAGTAAAGGTCTGCAATCTACATTTGATCATAGATTGATAGGATAGGATTGAATCTACAAGGAAATCTATGGTGGGCAATGATTTCTGCACAAAGAAAAGTGAAGGTCCACAATCCAGATTACATCGTAGATTGACGGTCAAGAGTGAACCCACAAAGAAAGAAATGGTTCAGAAGAAAAGTGGAATGTGGAAGGAAGAATGCAGAAGACGAGAATTCAAAGCATAAAATAATATGGGTTTCTGCAAACCAGTGTCCACGAGCGGAATGCGGAAGGCGGAAAGTGGAAGATGAAAGACAAAATGTGGAATATGAGAAATGAAGGTCTAGAATAATATGGGTTTCTGCAGCCCAGTGTCCGCCAGCGGAATGCAAAAGGCAGAAAGAGGAAAGAAAAAGATGAGAAATCAAGGTCTAGAATAATATGGCTTTCTGCAACCCAAATTCCACCAGCGGAATGTGAAAGGAGGAATGTAGAAGGTGCAAAGGAGAAGGAAGAAATCATGAAAAGGAATTTTAAGAAATGTTACAATTCCACAATATGCATCCTAACAATAGATCTACAATTAGGAAAAAACCTGATATAAAATCAATGGGTTAGGATGGTTGTGGAAATGGAGAAAGTGGAAGGTCAGGACTGAAAGATTCATGAAGAGACATGATCAATGAAAATGCGCATTGGTAAAGAGATGCATCTAAAGGGAGTGTGAAGGTATTTATTGACAAAATGATTAAAGAAAATAATTTTTCTCTATGATCATGAGTGACATAGTCCAATAGTGAATGCAGTCCTGTAGCAGACTGATAAAATTCAGTCCAAGATGGCCGGGCAGTGCTAGGGCAGTCTACAAATCTCCAAAGGGTGTTGTAGCATCCTTGTATGTTGTAGCAGGTAGAAACCCAGGGTGTTGTAGTATCCTTGTCTATTGTAGCAGGAAGAAACCCAGGGTGTTGTAGCATCCTTATCTGTTGTAGCAGGCAGAAACCTAGGGTGTTTTAGCATCCTTATCTTTTGTAGCAGGAAAAAACATAGGATTTTGTTCCATCTTTTCTATAGTAGCAGATAAAGTAATTTTGTAGATTCATCTTTTTAATGAGTTTGAATTGGTGGTTTTCTCTTTGAAATTTTCACGATAATTTTTTTTTCTTAACCTGTTTGATTCATTGTGTGTTTTATTATTTTTAAAAAGGGAAAAAGACAATAATGGATTCACCTCCCTGCCCTCTTAGTATTGTGGAATAATCCAAAAATTTATATCAGGGAAGGTTCCTTCACCATAGTTTAACCACTGGAAGGGAGATCCTATTTAAAAACCACTATGGATCAATAAGAAGGATTAGCCACTAACAGATCTCCATTATTCATAGGAGAAAATTATGCATACCGGAGTGTGAATGAAGTTCCATCTGATGTCCCTTGGATAGAAGGTTTGGGAAGAAACTGAAAAAGAGTATAAAATAAGATACCAAGTACCTACAGACCCAGATGAACTAGGCCAATATGAAGGTAATGCCAAATCCCTAAATGCAATCTTGATTGGATTGACAAACTCTGTATTTGCAAAATTTATGCGAAGCAAAACTACCAAAAAATATAGGGATAAGTTAAAAATTATCTATGAAGGAGCATCTAAAGTGAAAGAATCCAAGCAAGCCTTAAAATGAAAGAAGGAGAAAATATTGGGTAATACCTTCTAAGAGTAGATGAGGTTGTCAATACCATTAGAGGTCTTGGAGGAAAATTAAAAGAAAGAGAAGTGGTGAGCAAGGTACTAAGAACATTGACAATGAAGTTTGACTCAAAAGTATCTACCCTAGAAGAAAAATATGATCTCGACCTTGTGGCAATAGATGAACTACATGGAATCCTCACTACATATGAGATGAAAACGGGAATAAATGAATCCTCAAGAAAAGAAGTAGCATTTAAAGTCTCATCCAAAAACCAATCAGAGAACCTAGATGACGAGGAAGCTCTTTTTATTAAAAAACTTGAAAAATGTACTGACAAATATAAAGGAAAGTTACCCCTAAAATGTTTTAATTGTGGAAGAATTGGACATTTTTTTTCAAAATGTACAAACCCTAAACAAGATGATAGTGATGAAAGAGAAACTTCAAAATTCAAAAAGGGTAAAATATTAAACAAGAAGTCCTATGAGAAAAAGAAGACTGTTTACACTATGGAAGATAATGAATATGCAGATAGAAGTGAAGATGAAGAAACTGAAATTATCTTCATGGGTCTAGATACTCAAGCTTTAAATAATGACTCAGATGTGGAAGATGAAGTAGACTTAACAGATAAACCCGTTAGCACTCTTGAAGAACTTGAGAAATGCAAAAAAAGGAACAAACAGTCAAATCATGTCATTAGTGAGTTGGAAGCTCAACTACTAGATTCCAAAAGAATTGAGAAGGACCTAAATTTGCTTCTCAAAAGAAGATTACATGAATCTAAGAGACTTGAAGAAGAGATCATGCAATTCAAAAAAAAAACTTGATGAAGAATCTATCAAATCAAAGTTTGAGAACAACTCAAGGATTCTAGATGACATCCTAAATAGCCAAAGATCATCAAGTGATAGATCAGGCTTGGTTTTTAGCAAAGAAAATAAGCCATAATGTTTTTCTTTCGCTAATCGAGGAGGAAATAAGAAAAGCTATACCAAAGCGCTAAAATCCAGTTAAAAGGGAAGAGAGAAAGAAGGATGCTCTAAGATCTCAAAACAAAATTAATATAGTTCCTAATAGACCAAATAGATATCAACGGATCTTTTTGGTTCATTGTTACTCTTGTAATATTTTTGGTCATAAAGCTTTAAATTGCAGAGCTTATGGGAAGGTTTGTGAATACAAGAAGAAGTCATCAAGTAACAAACCAAAAGGAAATCATAACCCTTTTACACTTCTTCAAAAATATGACATGGAGTGTTACAAATGTAATAACCATGGACATATGGCAAGAGATTGTAACCTGATGACTCCTACAAAGAAGATAGTTGCAAATTAAGTGTCAAGACACCAAACAAAAGAATTATTGGAGGGAAAATGAAGAAAATGAAAGTTCATTGATTTCTCTATGTGCAACAGAAAACCAAAACCTATGGCACATGGAAAGTGGGTGTTCAAAATGTTATCACTCAAAATATACCCAAGGTTGTAAAGGTAATCGTAAGGTAACAACAAAAACAACTTTGGAAAGAAACTAGATTTTCTTTTTGGAGAGGGATCTCTCAGATATAAATTTAACAAGGCCAAATATTAAAGTCAATGATTTAAGTTATGCATATGGTTGAAACAATACATATAACCAAGGGGAAATGGATTCAAAATAGATAAAGATAATGCAAAGCTTCATACACGAAATCTCAACAAAGGAAAGATAATCATCCAATCACAGTCATTCATTGATTTTCAGGCGATAGGAGAGAAACATGAACAGTCCATCAATATAGAGCATCACAAGATGACTTCCATATCAACTTTAGAATAAATATTAATGAAATATCTGAAACAATAGTCAGAGCATAACATGTATGAAATCTGAAACTATTAGACACTACATTCAGATATGAAGAAAACATAATGGAAAGTAAGCACTTAGGATACAATCACATGGAAGGAAAGCACGGATTGTAACATAAATGATACATGAATCTCTAAAGATCAACCCGTATTCGGGTCTGTTATTTCATTCAAAAATCAATCATATGTTCTCAAAAATATAGGTCCAAACATATGGGTTCCAACCCCCAATACATCAAATAAATTCAAATATATACAAAGATAGTTTCTTCCCAAGAAGATCAATAACCAAATAATTTGTTAAACAAAGTTTTTGTATCCATATCCCTAATAACTAGGAATCAAAACTACATGCTTTGATTCAAACAACAGATTTTTTGGTTATAACAAACTTAATGACTGCATGGTATCCCAAACAAACAACTTCACGACCTGCAACACATGGTACTTGGTCTTTCTAAATTTCTCGATGATCTTCCATTGTTCTGCATTTGGGGTGTCATATTCTGTCATTTCTCTAATGGACACCTCCAAATCTACATAATCTTCATAAGACATCGCAAGCAATCCTTTCTTAATAATTAAAAACTTTTCCAATATCTCAGAGTCCTCTGTGAATTTTTCTACAATGATCTTTCCTGTTAACCTTTTAACTAAATCTTCAAACTTGGAATGGTCCATGTGATTCTGTACTAATAAACTGTGATATTGCTTCTGGGAAAATAACCTTCCTTCATCGTCCCAAAAAGACAGAAGACCATCAGCGAATAGATCTTTAAAAGCAAGCTGAAATCCTTTATCTGCGAAGACATTGTATTAGTTTTATCCTGCACCACTTTCATGAGTTGATGTTTGTTTATAAAATTCTTTGCCCACAACACAATTGCTTCTCTGTCCTTAATCCCAATGTACTGCAAATTCTGATATGTTAAAGAATTTAAGAATTTCAAAGCGTTGTGAGCAGTATTCAAAGGATTCTTTTCCATGGTCTCATTGTCCAACTTCAATCTTTGAGTACCTAAATTGACTAGTGCACTTTCATCATCAATAAAATTTAAATAATGCCTAAACTTGGTGATTTCCAAAGACAATGTATCCCAAATTAAATGTTTAGCTCCTTGTAGAGGAGCTCTTCCTCTACTCCTTTCCTTTAACTCACTGAAATTTTTCTGCAATTGGCTTTTATCATTCACTGTTTTATTCTTCTCCTCGATGCTCTTAGCCAATTCTGATTTGATTTTGTCATTTTCGTTTTTTAATTCTTTAATCTCCACCTCTTTCAGACTTATGTGTGACATAGGAACTAATAGTTCATCTACAGAAAATTCATTTAATGGTTTTTCAATATTTACAAGAGGTAAATCAGTGTCAACAGGAGTTTGACTCATCAATTATTCCATAATTTCCTTTTCATCATTCCGATCCTTTTTCAACTTCGAAATCTGAGCCATCAATTCGGTTCTTTCTACTTCCCACTTGTTTTTCTCTTTTTGCAGCTTCAATGATTTTCCTTTGTAGTCCATCATCTCTTGATAATTTTTCTCTTTTTCCGCCTGAAGTGTAAATAATTATGAAGAATGAGCATGTTCATCGTTAGGGACTTTAAGCTTATTCTTCAATACTTGAATGGTATTGTTCTTCTCCTCTAGAAGATTTTTGGTTGCCAGCATATTACCGAGTTCCGTCCCTAAGCTTACAACATCTCCCTGCAACTTTCTAATTTGAATCAAATTTGCTTTATTTTCCACCCTCTCATGCTTCAATTGAACCTCCATCTTATATACAAGGGACTGTAATTTATTAATTTTCATAAAAGCATGTAACAAATCAGAGTAAATAACATCTCCAGTTTGTTTATGGAGTTGTATCTTATCAAGAACGCTGATTTTGTCTAACTTTACCTCCATTTCAGAAACTTTATTGTCACTAACAACGATGAACTTCAAGGTATTCCTCTCTGCATATCGAGTAGAAATTAATGAATTCTTTTGATTGATTAAATTTCTAACTCGAGGAAGAAGATTCTTAGTTTACTCTGATAATTGCATTTGTTTATCATCATAACTTGATACTAACTCTATCTTGGATTTGAAATGGGAACTAGACTCTGCGTTACCTTCTTCTCTGAAGGAATACTGACGCATCAGTGTACATACCTCTTCTAGAACAAGACCATCTTCTTTAAATCTTCTGAAACTATTCCTTCTGAAATAGTTTGATCACCTTGAGAGTGTGTTTTGATATTTTTATGAGAAATATTTTCATCCACATCCATGCCATTAGTTTCAGAAAGACTCCTCTTATTCAAAATGCTGAAATTATCAGGCGTTTGAGCCACTGCAGTCAATTTGTTGCTCTTGTCTTCATCAACTTCTGATTTTTCTTCAAAATTGGCCAAATTGGCTATTTTATCTAATCCTTCAATAGTTTGATGATCAAATGGTTTAGTTTTGTGTAACTGCTTACTCTGAGAAATAATGTGATGCGGATCATAATTTATTCTTCGCTCCTTTTGAAAATCCATAATTTCTAACAGCTTCTCTATGACTAACAAGGTGCTTTTATTTTTTGAAAATGAACAGACCAACTTTAAGAGGAAATTTAACATTTGAAGACTTCTTAAATGCACAAAAATATTATTCTTCTACACATAACCTCTATCTCATAAACTCACGTGCAAATATTCTTGGAGTCAAAAAAGCAAGTAATCAGTATGGTTCCCCAGTGAACCCATACACTTTCGGAATAGTAAAATATTTATAAATGAACCAATCTCCTATTCTATCCTCTGAGGAAGACTGTAGGATAAGTCTCATTTATTATAACACCCTTGGTAAGACATTATCAAACATAAATTTATAAATCTCAGCCATATCGTATTTACAAACTCAAACAGGTTAATTTTCTTCAGGAGATTCAAAGAGAAAATGGTGGACAAGAACTGTAATTCTGACACATTAGAACACAACAACATGTTCCGTAAATATGACTAATATCTAAAGATCCTGACTTTAGGGAATTCGACCAACTGGGAATGGATAATCTCGTCTAGATACTCATCAAGATTAAAACAATGGTTTAAATGGGAATCAGATTCAATTGAACCTATAATCAACAATAAACCTAAAATGAGTTCGTCGATATGAATATCACTATCCAAACCCAAAATTTGATTGACCAACGACATGACCAACTATACTTCCTTCTTGAAAATATTAACATTGTATGGTAGAAAAAGACCTTCTAACGGCTGACCATCTTTCAGAATACTGGATAGAAATTGGCATCTGACTTCAGTTCTACAATTTTTATACATTTCAATTAAAACCTACTCATTCAAAAACTCACAGCTACCAGGGAAATTATCAGGCAGACTCAATATCCCACGAACAGTTTTCGCATTAGCTTTACAAAGTATTTTTGACGTGGTATGGTTCATAATAACTCTTTTGGAAGAAGAATAAATGTTCGCGCATCACTCAAAAAATCCAGGATAAGGTAGGTTTTGTTCAATAGCAAAATAATATGAGAAAGAACTACAGACATTCAGAATATCATTCCCTTGTGAATTATACTGCCACAAATGCTCCTTTGCAACGGATACACTACCAACTGATAAAATAGGGTCACATACATTTCTTTCCCTATCAACAACAACCTCTTCTCTCTCATCCAAGACTCTGCATAATACTCCTAAACTGTGTTCCTTCTCCATAATAAACAATGGCGACAATTCTTTGAACAAAGTTTAAGTGTTTCAAGGCTTACCTATAACTATGGATATGTAGAAGTTGACTTTGGAAAAGATGGTGCACTGTCCACTTCTCTTTCACCCA
The DNA here is from genome assembly GCA_001517045.1 of Pseudotsuga menziesii. Classification (NCBI taxonomy): domain Eukaryota; kingdom Viridiplantae; phylum Streptophyta; class Pinopsida; order Pinales; family Pinaceae; genus Pseudotsuga; species Pseudotsuga menziesii. The sequence goes on from LPNX011161529.1 coordinate 399,509, forward strand.
CAATGTGCAATTGAAATGAATTTTACCTAGGTCAACTTAACTTTTTATACAACGGACTATTCGAGAGCCCTTACCCAGTGGTTTTTCCTTTACTGCTTTCCTCTGTAGAATTCACCCCAAGTCACCATGTGGCAAACAGTTTAAATTCCGCTACCACTCTTCCTTTTTAATCATCTCACAACTTTGCACTCCATAATGAATAATGACTGTTGATAAGATTTCACTTTTTGTCTAAACCGCTAGCCTTTCTCATTTTTTAAAGCGTGCATATTTACTCCATGGATTATATTACAACCGTAGATCTTATTTACTTTAATACTCAGTCATTGATCCTTTTTTCCTTGTTATCCACTTTCGCATCTCTGTCAAAACTTATTCCTTGCACAACTTTCCCAGCGGATCAATTATCAACCATATATTTTCACATCCATAAATCTACACCTTTGAATTTTGCAATGAATTAATCAATATGCGCACTTTTAATAAAGGGCTCAAGACTTACCAAATTTTGCCAAATTGTATGTATCCCGTCATTATTTCTCGATCACACTTCTTCCTCAACTGCTCAACATAGAGGTGTTAACAACTGGCTCCAACTAGGGATGATATCCTCCCTGTGAGGTATCAAAGAACTCGTACACCAGGTGCCTGTCTTTAACTTATGTATCCAAATCTTCAATCTTTTTACTTTTTCTCTAAAATTTCTTTTCTAAATAAAGAAAAATGGCTAACCTCCTAAATATTAGGGCCTTCAGTCCGGGCTTCAAAAATATTCGGTTCACCATCTATACTGTTTTCAAGAAAATAAATATTTACAAACTATGGTACAAATTTTACCCTCCACCTTAGGACAAGTAATGCTTCAAAAATATTCCATTGACAGGGTTACTCTCCAACGAAACCCCATTTGGACATTCCAGGATAAATGCATTTTCCCCTCTGTGACTTGCAATAACATAAGGACCTACCCACATATGGTCAAATTTTCCATGCTTATCTTCCTTAGGAGCATCCCATTTTAACACCATGTCAAGAACTTGGAACTGTTCTTCTTTCACCCTTCTATAAAAAGTATTTTTCATTTTTTCTTGGTGTAACAGCACTTTATCATAAGCTTTATTCCTTTGCTCCTCTAATTCAATGATTTGGTTTATCCTTCTTTGCATGTGGTTTGGTTCTTTCTGTTGTTCCTAAAAATATTTCATAATTGAAACACCCAATGATGCTGGAAAAATGACTTCGGTTCCAGATACCAATTGAAAAGGAGAAATTCCAATCGCCCTTTTAGCGCTAATTCTGTCAGCCATAAAGCATACTTAAGCTTGGTGTGCCAATCTCTCTTGTTATCTTCTAACAACTTTTTAATAATCCTTACCAAGCTCTTATTAGACGACTCAGCCAATCCATTTCCCTGTGGGTAGTAAGCAGTTGAATGATTTAAGCTGATCTGATATTTATGACAAAAATTAATCATTTTTTTGGATTTAAAAGCTGCTGCATTATCAGTCACTATTCTTATAGGACACCCAAACATAGCCAATATATTTTCTTCAAGAAAATCCATAATTACTGTCTCAGTAGCTCTCCTGGTAGGTATTGCTTCAATCCATTTTGTGGAATAGTCTATTGCTGTCAGAATCCATTTATGTTGTCCTAAAGAATTTGGGTTTGTTTCTCCAATGAAATCCAAACCCCACTACTGAAAAGGAGCTTCTACTGTTATTGGATTAAGAGGGAGGGGAATTACCTTTCTTTTATCGTAAAAAATATGGCATTGATGACATGTGCTAGTTTCTTTGTGCACATCTGAAAACAATGATGGCCAATAAAAACCTACTCTCAAAATTTTGTTTGATGTCACCTTCCAAGAATGATGTCCTCCACGATATCCTTTATGGAATTCTTTTACTGTGTGTTCGGATTCATTTTCTAAAAGGAAATTAAGTAACACACCTCCAGGATCTTTCTAGTAAAGGTATTGATTTAAAATTCAAAACTTAGCATCTTTCAACTTCACCGATCTTTCTCTTGTTTTACTTAATCATGCAGGAGCTTATAAATTTTGAAGAACATGAAAAATATCATAATAACATGGAGATGTAGCAAATTCAATCATTACCTCCACCCCTGTATCCAGCTGATGAGATTGACTAGATAAGAAATTGAACTGTAAAGATTCATAATTTGAATTTGTCAACAATTTTGTCAGTCCTTGCCCTTTAATTGACTTGGTAGGTTGCTCCATCTCTCTCCATATCTCTACATCTTACTGAAAAAGGCTATAGGTTGCTCCATGTTCTCATTATTCTTCTGTAACAAGATTGCAACAATAGTATGTTCTGAAGCATATGAAAATATTAAGAAATATTTAGTGAAGTCTAGACTCACCAACACAGGAGCCTCTGAAATAGCTTGTTTTATTTCTTTAAAATATTTCTTAGCCGCCGCTGTCCATTTTATTTCATGACCATTTTTCAACATATTTGTGATATTCATTAATATTTCAGCAAAACTAGGGATGAACCTTCTCAAAAAATTTACCTGTCCCAAGAATGATTGTATTTCCTTTTTGCTTCTTGGTTCTCCTACCTTCAAAATTGCACTGATTCTATCAGGATCAATCTTTATTCCATCCTTTGAAATTATGAGGCCCAACAACTTTCCCTTTTCCAATGCAAAATTTGTTTTTTGGATTCAATGATATACCAATTTTTTTGCATTTTATGAAAATGTTTTCCAAATGATGAATATGCTCTCTATCAGACCTTGAATAAACTGTGATGTCATCCATATAAATTACCACAAATTTTTCTATTTATCCTGCAAAAGCAATATCCATGGCATGCTAGAAGGTAGCACCTGCATTCATCAAACCAAAAGGAATCTTTGCATATATAAAAGTGCCCCATGCTGTAGTGAAAGCAGTCTTCTATTGATCTTCAGGTAACACCTTAATGTGATTGTATCCTGAAAAGCCATCCATCATTGAAATTATTTATGCTCTGACCAGTTTCTACAAAATATGATCTATCTTCGGCATATGATAATTATCTTTCATAGAGACCTTATTCAAATTCCTGAAATCTATGCAAATCCTTATTTTTCCATTTTTCTTTCTAACAGGAACTAAATTAGCAACCCATATTCAGAATCTTAAAGTCATAATAATTTTGGCATCAAATAATTTTTTAATTTCCTTCTGAATAACCGGTAACAACTTTGGATTTATTCTTCTGAGCTTCTGTCTGAAAGGTTTTTCTCCAGGTTTGATTGGAATAGTATGTTGTATTATTGAAGTATCATATTCCTTAAGGTCTTCATAACTCCAGGAAAATACATTTGTATACTTTTTCATCAAGTTCACATATTCTTCTTTTTCTTTTGCAGGCAAGTTTTTAGATAGTTTCACAATCTTTGGATTCTCTTTAGTACCAATATTTCTATCTTCAATAGCATTATCAGCACGTTTGACTTTCGGATATTTAGCAACATCATTTTGATCAAAAAAAATTTCTAAGGGGATCAAACCTCTTGGTATAAAATTACTTTTTAATTGAATGATATCCTTTCCTCCTAAGTTCCCTTCAATTTTTCAGTACTAATATTTTCTTCTTCGCTTTCTTTAGCATCTTGGAAATTTTCATTGTTATCATTTTCAGCATCAATATGCATTAGAGGAAATTTCAACTCAAAATGGGCCTCCTAAAATGAACTAATAAAATAATAGTTAAAATAATAAAATAATATTTATTAATTTTGGAGGAAGAAAAGAAAAAAACTACTTTTTGTTTGTATTTTTGACATATCTCCCTGTGTTTTTACTCAAATTTTTATCGAGAGAGCTCGTTGGATGTGGAATTAAATTTCGCATCCAACGAGTACCCACTCGACATACTTTTGATGGACCCCGCTACCCCAAAAACAAGAAATACCTCAAAAAATGGAATGATGACATCATCATTCCATTTTTTCAGGGATTTCTTGTTTTTGGGGTAGCGGGGTCCGTCAAAAGTATGCCGAGTGGGTACTCGTTGGGTCATCATTCCATTTTTTCAGGTATTTCTTGTTTTTGGGGTAGTAGGGCCCGTCAAAATTATGTAGAGTGGGTACTCGTTGGATGTGGAATTTAATTCCGCATCCAACGAGCTCTCCTTATCGAAATTTGAGTAAAAACACAGGGAGATATGTCAAAAATACAAACAAAAAAAGTAGTTTTTTTTATGATACCTATCCCCAAATTTATATTAAAAAAGTGTTTAAGACCTATACGGTATTTCAAATTTAAAGCAATTTCATTGGCTAACACATGATGACATGGAATTTGAATAAAAGTTAAAAGGCCCATTTTGAGTTGAAATTTCATCTAATGAGTGTTTACAAATTCTCCAAACAATTACAAAAATATTTTTATCTACATATCATCCTCAAATACCTGCCAATATTTAGAATTATTAGGTATAGATGGTCTATTTACAATATTCACTTGATATTCTTTTTGACCAACACTTGGGGTTTTAAATTTACCAGCAGTAACCGCCAAAGAATCAGCTACTGTATTCTCATATCTAGGAACCACCTTAATTGTATGTTTTGTAAAATACTTACCAAACATATCCCATACTTCATTTCTATAACCTCTCATATGGGGATGTCTAGTTTGATAACTGTCATTTACCTAGTTTATCATAAGCTCCGAATCTCCTAAAACTCTTATCCTTTGTGCTCTGAGATCTTTCAATGCATGCAACCCAAGTAACAAAGCTTCATATTCAGTCACATTATTCATGCATTCAAATGTTAATTTATATGATAAAGCTTTAAAATCCCCGATAGGAGAAATTATATATACACCAGCACCAGCACCAACCTTTGCCACAGACCCATCAAAATACATAGTCCACCAACCATCTCTTTTCTGTTTCTTTTCCAAATCATTTTGTTCCATTACTCCCTCTTCATTCTTTCCATATTTCACTTGTAATGTAGATTCCAAATCACACAGGACAGTACCATTAAAGAAAATAGAAGAACCCAAATCAGTATTGATAACATATATATGATGAATATCAGGTCTATCTTAACTGCTTACTACATAAGGAGTTCTTTTATCACTATACAACCTCCTACTTCCATCTTGGACAGGAATAGTAGCGTATGACATGTCCATTTGTAAACTACCTTTTAACTTTGAAGTCCAATACCTTGATAACAATATTCCAAATTTTGGTGGAATGTCTGCCACTACAACATCCATTACTATTGTTTTAGTTGGTAGTTTATTTAAAGTTACTACCATATCTTTAATTAGAACAAGACACTTCACCCTCCTAGAATCAAAGGAATACAAATCTTTATAGGGTCTTTTCACTTCCAGTCCCAAACTTTCAACTACTCCTTTTGGAATTAAATTATGTGATGCACCTGAATCTAACATTGCATTATGTACAACCATATCATGCACATTCAAACTCAAATAAAAAGGAGGAACTTCTTCATCATCATACTTTCAACTTTTGGCCCAAATGAAATAGTAGGATTATCATTTGTTAACTCTAAAATGTCTGATTGAAGCTCTCCTCGAGCTTTAACCATCCTTGTTATTGTATCCCTCTACTAATTATTCCTCAACAACTCATTAAAAGGAACATAGATTTTCAGCTTGGAAAGTTCATTCTACAAATTAAAAATAGAATTAACTTTCTCTACATCTAGTTGTGCCACTTGTTTTGTTCCTTTTGTTTTTTCTATTTTATTCTCAACTTCTTTATTTACAACAGGATCTTTTTGTATTTCCTTTCCTTTTTCTATATTTAATGAACTGGTAGAAGGCTGGTTTAGATTTAGCCTCCCTTTATTAACAACAACTTCTATGTTTCTGAATTTGATCTTCCTTTGTACATCATATGTAAATAACCCCTTTGATACTGCTCTGATTGATTTTCAAAATCCTCATTTCCACCTTCCCGTGCAAACATGTGATGTTCTTCTTCAGTAAGATATATTTCTGAATCTAATTCCCCAAAAAGATGAATTTCATTCTCAACAGGATCTTCTTCATCTGCAACATAATTCTCAGGGAAAGGTGGTCCAATCTGTTGCTCTTCTTGATTCCTTGGTTTTCTCAATTCTCTTTACCTATTTTGTGGAGGAATAGGAGGATTTGGCCTTCTAAAATTCAGATTTCTGATTTCAGGATCAACTTGTTCTCTATTGAATGATCTTTTGTCCATAGTCAATCTATCCATCAAATTCTCCATTGTATTCAACATCATTTCAAATTTAATATCAGTAGCAGAAGAAGAAGTAAAAGGCATGTTTTCTTCTCTTGTTTTCCTCCTATCAATGTCTCTTTGTTTCATCTTTCCACTCGCCATCATATTTGCTTCCACTTCCTAAGCATCTGTGAACATGGCAACAAGACTCGCTGACTTTCTCTCCCTTAATGAAAATGCAAAGTCATTATCAAAGGCCTCAACATAATTGTTGGCTATCATGGGCAGACCCGAGTTTACTGTGTTTAACAAACAACACCCCTAGCTCACTGGCCCTTTCGGCGACAGACCGCGAAGCGGCCTGAAGTCTCACCCGAAGTGATTCTAATGGGTTGGCCAAGGACTCAAGCGTCTTGGACCAGGTTCTGTGGCAGCCTACGTGTGACTCGAAGCTCTACTAGCTGCAAGGCCTCTTTCTCTACGCGTCATGCCTCCCTTCTGCTCACGTCACGCGATCCCCTCGTCTCGCAGCTCTTCTGACCATGGGATCTCTCTCCTCCTGTTGCGCAGTCCCTTTCTGCATCGCACAACTTCCACTGACTCGCGATGAACCCAGTCTTATCGTCTCGCCATGCACCAGGCGACACGTAACTTCTTCTCCAATGCTAAGTCCTCAACCTACGGTATCACCCATCGCAGCTCCTCTACCGGTGCGGTATCGCCTCCCTGGGATATCCTACTCCCGTGGCTCAGCGCACTTAGCGTTGTTCGTGTCGACTTGCAGGACTCAACATACCAGGTTGTTTAACACTGCAACTAGTGACTATTCAAGCAAAGCATAAATGAACCCGCATACAACATGCCAAAGACGTCAACTTATGCTATCCTTCTATGTTACTGTGAACTGAACAACGCATTCATACATTCAACTGTAAACAAGGTTCATACAATAACTAACAGATGCAACAAATATACACAACTCATGAATCAATCGCATAACACTTGATTTTAATGTGGTTCACCTCCAGGATGGAAGTTACATCCATAGAACTGTGTTTCTACTATAGCTCAGGGGAAGGTAAACACAGTTCTGCTGCACCACATATGCAGCTTGAGATCTTCTCTCTCAGATCTCTTTTCTATCTCTATATTGTCTCTCTTACAATATACTCTTCCCTCTCTGTCAATCCCTGCAGATTGTTACAATACAAAATAACAGTAAGCTAAAAGACTACTGATGATCTGACTAGCTGGATGGCCTAAAATTATCAAAATGGCAACTCACCAACCTTTTACAATACAAAATACATCCCTTTATAGGCGGTCCGAAGGTCTCACCATTACAACACTGTGGGACTGTCCCAACAGTAACCCAAACCCTAACTAGTGACAGTCAACGTATCTGTACTTTGAGGTAGCTGCTATTCGTCACACCAGAACTCTCTACAGTCTTCCATGCTTCCTGGCACTGACCATGGGTACTATGCACTGCTTCCCATCACCACAGCTTCCTACAGTCTTCCATGCTTCCCAGCGCTGACCATGGGTACCGGCGCTACTTCGCTTGCTGTCCTTTGTCTTCAATACCTCAGCCTCGTTGCTCCTTTTCCTTTATGAGGGTAGCTAAACCCTCCTGTCTTCCGCTGCTGCCTTCAATGCAGTGGGTGAGCTCTCTCTTCTTGGCCGGCTCAGGTACCGTTGTCTTCCTTGACTTCTCTTTCTTCTACGTCATGGTTTCTGGCTCTGATCTGTAGCTAGAAACCTGCTACAGTGCCATAGATCTGCCTCTTATATCTCCGCCAAAACTGTCTATCCATCAAAATAGCAGCTTCTTCTGTAGCTGCGGGACCTTACTCCAACAGTCCCCTAACACTTACTTGTGGCTCATCCCCGAGCAACTACCAGCGGGCTTCTCCTACTGTAGCTTCTCCTTGGATTCCTGTGAAGTCCATTGCAACCTGTCACGAAGTCCTGCGACTTCCTTCTCCATCACCTCGACACGCTCTCATGTCGAGTCAAGCAAAGCTTGACTAATACTGGCATCTTCTATTGCGTCAGTTTCCTCTCTGGGGGTAGTGAACTCCCTCACTTTCTGCTCAACCGTATCGACTAACTTAGTGATTTGATCCTGATAGGGTTGAAGCAGGTCATTGATGTGGATCTCCTTTTTTCTTAATCACTGCGCTTCCTGCTGCAAGCGGTTCATCTCCTTTGTCTTCCTCATTTTCTGAAGAGCTGCTAAGCTCTTAATTTCTTCTTTCATTGCCACCGTGGTATTTTCTATCTACTGAATATTTTCCTGGATTTCTACTTTCTTAGGCAGCTAATCGAAGTCTGACCATGTGTTCGTCGCATCATTTAGTACCAATTGTGCCTCGTCGATGCGAGACTGCATCTATGCAGAAGCGAGTCGAAAGGCCTCTACTCTCGCTTGCTTGTCTTCCTGGGAAGTTTCTAGAGCTCCTCGATCTGCACTTTGTGGTCTTCCTCCATCTTGGCCATTTCTTCTACCATTCTGGCTACTATTTCCTCCAGAGCCTTTGCTCTATCTGCAACTCTTCTTACCTTCTGCGGAAGAGGTAAGGAGAAATCAATGTGACATTGGGGTAACTCCAATGCGATGCTTTGCAGAACTTGAGAAAGATCCTGTTCTCGTTCTTCATATGTTCGTACTTCATCCACCTTTTTCTGAAAGCTGGTGGTGAGTGCTACATTCTTATGTATCAGCTGCGTATTTTCTTCATGAGTCGTAAGCTCTCTACCTCGTAGCTCTGCGCTCAGCTGCTGCTGGATCATCTGCAACTGATCAATGTGAAAATTTGCGAGGTTAACCTCAACAGGTTTCCTAAACTGTACTGGTGGATCCGTCATCGACGCAGGGAATCTGATGCTCCCTGGTGGAATCAAAACTGTGTTGAGACGACCCTTCACTAGGATCTCCTCATGGGAAATCGACTGTTTCGAACTTTCTCCTACTGGCGCCTTGCTCAAATGAGTGTGGATTATGGCAGTTTTCTCAATCAATGTTTTCAACTCGCCCAGTTGCTGGTCTATGGCCCCTTGCAGCTTGCCCTGTGATGCTTGCATCGCCTGAAATGTGTCGCTCATTCTGTCCCTTATTCTTACTGCAATTTGTTCATAGTCATCAGCTGTCAATTTAATCTCCCCACTTGGCTTTGTAACCTTTTGTTTTTTCTTCAAGGGCTCCTCCTCTGATGTATCCTCTGCATCCTGTGTCTGGGTTTCTACTCTGTCTTTTCCCTTGTCGACTAGGTCTGTCTGTGCAGTACCTATTTGTAGAGGTGTGGTATCCTCGTACTCTCATTTCCATTGGTCATCAAAGTCTTTGATGATTCCTTCAATATCCCGCGCTGTCATCCTGAACCAACCAGGAGCCCAATCATCCCTTTGAGTCCTCTTTGGTCTCAGGTGGATTCTATGGCGGTCCACCATAAAATTAAGTCGGGAATCATATGTGTCTACAACCTCCTTGCTGATCCATGGTACTTCTAGGATGACTTTCTTCAGCAGCACATAGTATTCATAGAATACTATCGCATTGAGCTTTTTCTTTTCTGGGTGGTTAGTCTCCCACAGGTTTGTATAGTGCACCCCTCTGGGCTCACCGCTTGCTAGCTGCCTAAATTGGGTATGGGGCAGTTCCTTCCATCCTACAAATGCACAAAGTATAATCAACCATGAAAAATGAAAATGGTGTCCGACCTCGTCATGTGCTGCCAAACAATCTGCTTGAAACATATTTAACAAAAATAAAGACCAGTTGAAATGTTCCCCCTCTGCAACCTGTATAGCAAGTTTAATTACGGACCCTGTAACTTCCTTGGGCTGGACCTTAGTTAACAATCTGCCTGCAAGAAGACTAGCTGTAAAGATGAGTGTTTTGTCTGATATGCTTGTAATATCATAAGCCCTCCCTCCTCTCTGTAGTTGGTACTTGGCAACTAGGGTGGGTGATAGCTTGGGTTCCTTGGTCTTTCCTGTTGTATCTATCGTCGGGTGTTGACCAGTCTTGGACAGTCCGGTGATGCGATGTATGAGTTCGACATTCAGGTAGACCTTGTTACAGAGCCAAAGGTAACCTCCATGTAAACAAGAAATTAGGATTCGCACCACTGCATTAACCTCTGCGCCGTGTCCGAAATGTGGTAGTCTCAACAGATTGAGCAGGCCTAAGTGCTCAAGAATCTGAACATGGTCCATGGGAATATAGTTGTTTGCACCTGTCCTTGGGTTCTTCTGAATTGTAAGGTACTAATCTGGCCGGAACTGGGGACATGTCTTAGCGTCGGCCAAGTTATAATCTATGAATCTAGCAACAGCTGCATAACCTAATAGGTATCCATCTTCCTTTACTCGAGAATCAATTTGTGGTATGGGAACAGAAAACTTACCACTCTTGGGAATTTTTACCTCTGGTGCATCTTCAGCTCGTGGCATAATGTAGTCTTCTACATTATGAACTTCTTCCTCCAACTCCACAATGGATTCTTCTACTATCTCAGAATGGCTCCTCGTCTATGGCGGCTGTCTGGCCTGTGATGAACTTGTCTGGGCACCCTTAGGCGGTGTCGTCATAATACCTCTAAGGCCGTCACGCTCAAACCTTCTCAAAATGTTTTCTAAAGGTTCCTCCTCAGACAGAACCCACTTGGTGGAATATTCTAGGTGTGCAATGGATTCGAACTCTGGTAATCACAGCACTCTGTAATGGGGTGAACTATGCATAGGAAACTCTTAACATCTTACTCTATAGCTCTCGGGTTTTTGCAAGTGTAACATTCTCTAATGAACAATTTCTACTTTTATGCCGAAGGCAACAATCCCGAATGCAACGGTCATCTAGACTGAACCCGTCGGTCGTAATGATTACCTGGACGAGACCACAACCGTCATCCGATCCTCAATAAATGTTGAAATCCGTTCACGTTTCCCTTGAAGCGTGTGTGTACAGGCACCGGTCTCGTCGAATATTTTCCAAATCTGGAAACTTAATTATGCTGCTGCCAAATCTACGGTAAGGTGTATCGGTAATCTCTTCATTAACTGCCTGTCAGAAGGTGACTTGACTGGCCCTCTATTGGTTGCAAAACTGGGTACATGGCACAGGGAAACATCGCATTGCTGCGCTGCAACACCGCATCACCTGCGCAAACAAACAAGCATTTTTTTTTCAACATACAAGCCACTGATGACTTGCACAAAATGAACCAACCTTATGTGGTTCCTCATACTTATAATACCTGCTGGTGTAGACTAGTTCCCAGTGCGATGCCTCCTTTCAACTACACTAGACATCTGCACCACCATAAGATGGCTAAGCTAGGGCTAAGAGGTGGGGTGGATATCGCTATAGAGCTTAAGCCTACTGCCATTAATCAATGTGGGAAGAATATCCCCATTCAGCTGGCTGAGCTGAACGGCACCTCCCTCTGTAACTTGTTGTATCTGATATGGCCCCAGCCAATGCGTCTTGAACTTCCCTAGAAACTTAATGAATTTACTGTCATAGAGGAGTACCAGGTCTCTGATCTGGAAAGTCTTACTCTTAATGTGTCTTTCCTGCCAAACTTTTTCTCGTGCCTTCTGCACTTTCTGATGGAATTTGACGATGAATCTATCTTCCTGTAAGGCGAGTAGCTATGCTAGCCTTTCCTCCACTGTGTCTGTATCAGTCATCCCGGTAATCTGAGCGATTCTTAAACTAGGAAGGATATACTCCATAGGCATAACAGCCTCCTGTCCATACACCAAGCTGAAAGGTGTGTGTCCTATAAGTTTCTTGCATGTGATCCTATACGCCCATAATACAACGTTAACTCTGAGGTCCCAATCATTCCTTTGGCTGTTGCAAATCTTAGTAAGAGTGTTTTCTAAAATCTTATTAAAGGCCTCCACCGTATCGTTAGCCTGTGGGTGGTAGGGAGTGCTCTTATGGTGCTGAATCTGGAATTCTTTTGTTACGGCCTCAATGGTGCGGTTCAAGAAATGCGTGCCTTGGTCGCTCATCAAAATTACGGGGCAGCCAAATCTACTGATGATGTTCTCAAAAAGGAACTGTGCAGCTGTAGCAGCATCACAATTTCTTACTGCTTTGGCCTCTGCCCATCTGGTGAGGTACTATGTTCTAGTGATAATATATCTCACGCCGGCGCGCTTTCTTGGTGGGTTGATAGGACCCACAAAGTCTATAGCCCACTTGTCAAATGTGCGCAGCGTAACCTGTGGTCGCAGCTGCATTTCGTCACGTCGCGAGGGTTTTCCTACCCTCTGGCAGATATTGCAACATCTGCAAAATTCCTTGGTGTCCTTATGCAACGTAAGCCACCATAATCTTGCCTCTAGGATTTTCTGCGTAGTCGGCTTTCCTGCGAAATGACCTCCTACGGTTCCTGAATGTGCCTCTCTGATAATAGTGTCTTTTTCATGCGGCATCACACATCTGCACAAAACTTCATCTGGTCCTAAATTGTATAGGTGTCTTGTGATCAGGGTGAAGTCTGCTGCTTTAACAACCAATTGCTTCTTTTTCTTCTTAGTGAACTCATCAGGCGCTAATCTTGTAGTGAGAAAGTAAATAATGTCAGCATAGTAGTCATTTGTGATCTGGATAGAAAACAACTATGCATCTGGAAAATTGTCCTCTAGGTTACTTGGCTCTTCTCCTGAGTCTATCTGCGACAGATGATCGGGTCCGACATTCAATCTTCCTAGTTTAACAATGATTTCAAAATCATACTCCTGAAAGAGGAGTAATCATCTGCAGATTCTCCCCCCTAACACTGGCTTATTGACCAGATACTTTAATGCGGAATGGTCAGTAAACATCTTGAACAAGGAACCCAATAGGTAGTGCCTGAACTTCTGCAGCACATACACCATAGCTAAGCCTTCTCTTTATGTCATGGTGTAGTTCTTTTCTACTGTTGATAGCTTTCTACTGGAGTATGCGATATGATGATCAATATCCCCTTCTCCTGGTTGCATTAAGACAACCCCTAGTGCGATGCCAGATGCATCCACATGTACATGAAATGGCTTAGTCCAGTCTAAAAATACTAGGATGGGCGCTGTAACCATCTTTTATTTAAGCGTGTCTAGACTCTGCTGACATTCCTCATTCCATAGGAATTTTACATCTTTCTTTAGCAATTTCTCCATTGGTGCTGTAATCTTTGCGTAGCCCTTGATGAACTTTCTGTAATACCCGGTATGACCAAGTACTATCCTCAGTTGCTTGACTGAGTTGGGTGCTGGAAGATTTACAATGATGGCAATATTTGTAGGATCTACCATCAAGCCTTGTCTGCAAACAATGTGACCCAACAAAATACCAAATGGTGCACAAAATATACATTTCTTCAAGTTTAGAGAAATCTGGTACTGCCTGCATTTCTCTAACATCAGTCTTAGATATCCTATGTGCTTGTCAATTAGTCCAAATACAGTCGAATCATCAAAATATACTTCTAGGAACTTATGGATGTATTCCTTAAATACAACAACTACTACTCTAGAAAATATAGCTGGTGCATTCTTAAGACCAAAGGGCATTACTGTATACTGGAACGAGCCCCATTCTGTTGCAAAGGTGGTCTTGGATCGATCTTCCAGGTGTATTCTTATCTGATGATAGCCTGAAAAGCCATCAGTGAAGGAGTAGACCTCCTGTCCTCCCATGTTGTCTAATACCTCATCAGTGAACGGTGTCGAAAATGGATCGTGAAGTGATGCATCGTTGAGCTTGCGCAGATCGACACAGATCCTGATGTCTCCTTTGATTTTCTTCTCTTGTACGACCATGGGGCTAACCCATTCTCTTTCTTCTACAGGCTCAATGATGCCTACTGCTAGCATCTTATCATTCTCATCCTTTACTTTTTATTTTTAGCACGGATTTAATCTATATGGACACTGTTTCACTGGTCTAGCATCCTCCTTCAATGGTATCCTCATGACTCCCAGGTCTCCGAATATTCCCTTCATCTCTGTGAACTTGGTGGGAAATAGGTCCTGATAGTAATGTAACAAGTCTCCAATCTGTCTGACTGTTTCATTGTTCCAATAGTTTCCAATAGAGGCAAACTTAGGTTCTGTGTCTATGCCAATATTGATTTTTTTTATCTTGATGGGCTCTGTAATTGCTGGAGTTTCTAACTGTGGTCCCTCAACATCATGAGTGCCTTCTGACTTCAGGATGTTGGTGTCGCGAGGATCCTCATCCTCCGCCTCTGGTTCAGATGTAAAATTATAACACTCTAACGCCTCTTTTAGCTGGATAGCCCACTCAGGTTGAGCTGACACTGATATGGTACAATCCTCAAATATCTTACTCTTTATTACTTGTAGGGCCTGATCAACACTTGGATACTCAGATTCAAAAGCGAAGGTGAGTAGGAAGCTGTCTATCATAAGTGGCCATGTTGTTGTTCCTTTGCGCAGTTCAGTCTCTGTATACCAGTTCCTTGGAACTGTATCCAAAGTATGAATGAATTGGTGAACCCATTCATCCTTGGGAATGTCCAACCAATTCTATTCACATGTCTGAATGTGTGATCTGGGGTCACTCTCTCCTATGTATTTCTACTGGACATACTCTCCGTCAACAGAAAATATGATCGCCATGAGTCTCTTAATATCATCCCATGACGCGATGTTCTCTTTATGTGCATACCACCATCTTGCAGGTGTGGCTCGTACTACAAGGGCCATAGCTGTGGTCCTCTACTCGTGAGGGATCTATTGTTCAAATTGCTCGAGAAAGTCCTGGATATCTGTTAGACCCTGAAAAGATGGAATATCATTGATCTCTGTGCCAATCCATCGAAGTGACTTAGTTAAGTATGCGCATCTGCGCGCTGAGACTTCATGAAGTCCGTTTTGCCAGTTCTCTAAACCAACATCTGAATTTGATGCACATGAGCTATCGCATCGCCAACTAATATTCCCTTCTGCAGTTGGATTGATGTAGTCACTCTGGTTTGTGGTCATATGATAGAGGCTTTCCATATTACGTGCCTCCTCCTCTGCTCGGATAGGTTCAATATATCTAGGACCCTGAAAAGGATCCAACGGTGCGATGACCCGGATCTGGGCATCCTCAAAGGTAATTTGTATTCTCTTTAGGTCAATAACGGCCATGTTACTGATCTCCCAATCAATTCCTAGCAATGCTGGATATAGTCTACTATCACCAATGATCTCTATAACTTCAAATTCCACAACGCTGTGAACTTCATCAATGTCAATTGGCACCTGCGGTAACTGACCCAAAGGTGATACACGCTGTTGATTAGCTAATCTCAGATGGATAGGCAATTTGATTAACTTAGGGCTACCCATCTGTTCCCATGTCTGCTTAGTTAGAACATTTACATCTGATCCTAGATCTAGGATCACCTCATCCATTTCAAATTCTCCAACATGCGCTGTGAGTCGCATCTCTCTTCCCGTTCTTGTATGTCCTGTAATATTATGAATAGCACGTTGTGTACTGCTCATGGAAGAGGATGGCTGAGACTGATCTATAATGCGCTGAAGTTCTGTGATATCTTGCTCATTTCTTACAAGTTTTAGAAAACTCCGCAGGAAGGAATGTACACTTCCTGTCATCTCATCCTCATCACATCTTCCCGATGTGGTAGCCTGCAATGTATGTACGAGGCTATTTCCATAGGGTGCTTGCTGGGGTACGCCCCTAGACGATGGTACCTGCGATCCTGATTGCGTAGGGTCATCAAAGAAAGCCTTAGCTTCCTAAAATGTATGTTTGTTCTTCTGTAGGTCGAGTGGTGTTGCTTTATTAGGAGCTCTGCGTACCCACTCCTGACCTGTATTCTTTTCCATCTCCTGCGATGTCCCACTGGTAGAAACACCGCTGCGAGTCACAATATTGACTCTTGTTTCTGGCTCTTCTTACTCAGTAGCAATAAGCTGGATGTTCTGGTGTGTTGCTGGCTTAGGTTCTTTGATCTTAGCTATCAAGGTAGGACACTCCTCTATAGTATGATCATAAGATTTGCAGTAGTTACAAGTAGTAGTGGGGCTCTGATAGTCCCTAGCATAGTGTCCTACAACTCTGCAGTTGTAACAAGTAACTGGTCCACAACCATGGCCAAAACCTTCTCCTCTACCAAAGCCTTCTCCTTGTGCAAAGCCTCCTCCTCGGACTTGTCCTTTGAATCCTCCTCCACGGCCTCCATAAGCCGGATCATGCTGTGGTCCTACTACTGGACCCTGTGTCTTTGACTGGACTCTGTACAAATCTTGCTTTGCTCGAACCATGAGATCATAGGCTCTGCAGTTGTGTTCATCATGGCCTACAGACTTGCAAAAGACGCAGTATAAGTTCTTAGGTGTCTGCGTGTACTTCTAAAGTAGAGGGCACTGGTGAGGTAGATGTCCTCATGTTTTGCATATTTCACACCATGGCCCGTGGGTCTGTGGTAAGGGGTTTGGAGCCCCTATCGCTATATATTCTACAAAGACCGGACAATTGTCTTTACTATGGCCTTATGCTTTACATTTTATGCACCATATGTCTTGCGCACCCTCTTTCCCTTTCTTAAGTTCATGCAACTGTAATGTGAGATTAGCCAACTGGTTTTGTAAAGTTGCCATGCCTGTACTGCTCTCAGCTATAGGTGAAGCCTCTAGTTTCATCGCCATCTCCAACGCATCATCCTACATCTGGAGTTTCTGCTGCATTAACGACAGTCTAATGTGAGGGAGCAATGCTGCAATAAACCATTCCTTATGCTGCTCCGCCCCGAACTTGAAACTGACTTGGTCGATAAGGGCTTTGAATTTCTAATCAAAGTCCCACACCGACTCTGTAGGTAACTGCTTGATGTCTTTGAGTTCTGGTATACACTGTGACTCAGACTTAGGTTTCTTAAACTCTTTAATCATGGCGGTCTTAACCTGGACTAGTGTCCTGGGTACTGTGGTATACTTTATATACCATGTTAAGGCTCGATCTCGTATTGTGGTGACCAACTGTACAAGTTTAAGGTTATCGTCATTGATTGCTTTAATGGTCCACATGGATTCACATAGAGACCAATGCTGCTCTGGGTCTTCTACCCCTGTTCCCTTAAATATAGGTAGCTTCATATCATCCCCCATTCTATTTCTACATGGTGGATGTTGATTTACTGTGTTACTACCACTCGGCGGTGTAGGTGGAGGTGATGTAGCGGTGGTAGGTACTATCTGTGAGCTACTAGATGGGGTTCCTATGGGATTGTTCTGAGTCCCATTCTGTTTCAGTGGGGTGTAAGGGTGGTAAGGGATACCCCCCTCTGTTCCTTCTGTGGTACTATGACTCTACTATCTAGTACTATCTAAACTGTCTTCAAATATTGGAGATCTAAAATCTACTTTATACTTCTTTCCACTACGTGTTCGTCCAATGTCATCAAAATCACTTTGAAACTCTTGTGACATTACTATTTCTATTTATTCATCTGAAACTAGATCCATTGTTCCTTTTTCATGTAATAGCATCTTAATGGACAAGTTTAAAGATCTTAGGTACTTACCACGATATCCTTTGAAGAAGTAGCGCTCAGCCTTGCTGAAGCTTTTCATCTAGTCAACTGCAAACTCTGTGTGAAGCCTTCTAGCACACTCACAAGCCAGAAGTCTACTGCCCTCGTGATAGAGTTATCCAGGTTCTTCACGATCTGAATTAGCTCCGGTGTCTAGACAATGTCTCTTTTATTTTTGAATATGCCTATATCAGTTAACTTTGATAACCAGTCGTAAAGCTCATTCCCAAAGGTCACAAAAAATATCGCATGGATGTCTGTAATGATATGTTTTTGTAACCAAGCCTCTGTGTTCAGTTTAGGACTCCTATTCTCTTGTTCAACAAACTCTTTCTAGTTATACCAAACCCACTCATTGAGTTCGTCTCTAGTAGGGTGCCACCAAAACATCAGTGCTCTGTTTGTTCAAAGCCGACAATGGAACCATTTGTTGGCTATCATGGGTAGACCCGGGTTTACTGTGTTTAACCAACAACACCCCTAGCTCACTAGCCCTTTTGGCGACAGACCGTGAAGCGGCCTGAAGTCTCACCCGAAGTGATTCTAATGGGTTGGCCAAGGACTCAAGCGTCTTGGACTAGATTCTGTGGCAGCCTACGTGCGACTCGCAACTCTACTAGCCGCAAGGCCTCTTTCTCTGCGCATCGCGCAGCCCTTCTGCTCGCGTCGCGCAATTCCCTCGTCTTGCAGCTCTTCTGACCACGGGATCTCTCTCCTCTTGCTGCGCGGTCCCTTTCTGCATCGCGCAACTTCCACTGACTCGTGATGACCCCAGCCTTATCGCCTCGCCGTGCACCAGGCGACACATAACTTCTTCTCCAATGCTAAGTCCTCAACCTACAGTATCACACACCACAGCTCCTTTGCCGGTGTGGTATCGCCTCCCTGCGATATCCTACTCCTGTGGCTCAGTGCACTTAGCATTGTTTGTGTCGACTTACAGGACTCAACATACCAAGCTGTTTAACACTGCGACTAGTGACTATTCAATCAAATCATAAATGAACCCGCATACAACATGCCAAAGACGTCAACTTATGCTATCCTTCTATGTTACTGTGAACTGAACAAAGCATTCATACATTCAACTGTAAACAAGGTTCATACAATAACTAACAGATGCAACAAATATACACAACTCATGAATCGATCGCATAACACTTGATTTTAACGTGGTTCACCTCCAGGATGGAAGTTACGTCCACAGAACTGTGTTTCTATTATAGCTCATGGGAAGGTAAACACAGTTCTACTGCACCGCATATGCAGCTTGAGATCTTCTCTCTCAGATCTCTTTTCTATCTCTATATTGTCTCTCTTACAATATACTCTTCCCTCTCTGTCAATCCCTGCGGATTGTTACAATACAAAATAACAGTAAGCTAACAGACTACTCATGATCTTACTAGCTGGATGGCCTAAAATGCTGAAAATGCCAACTCGCCAACCTTTTACAATACAAAATACATCCCTTTATAGGCGGCCCGAAGGTCTCGCCATTACAACACTGTGGGCCTGTCCCAACAGTAACCCAAACCCTAACTAGTGACAGTCGGCGTATCTGTACTTTGAGGTAGCCGTTATCCATCACACCACAGCTCTCTGCAGTCTTCCATGCTTCCCAGTGCTGACCATGGGTAATATGCACCGCTTCCCATCACCGCAGCTTCCTGCAGTCTTCCATGCTTCCTAGCGCTGACCATGGGTACCAACGTTGCTTCCCTTGCTGTCCTTTGTCTTCAATACCTCAGCCTTATTGCTCCTTTTCCTTTATGAGGGTAGATGAACCCTCCTATCTTCTTCCACTACCTTCAATGCAGTGGGTAAGCTCTCTCTTCTCAGCCGCTTAGGTACCATCATCTTCCTTGAATTCTTTGTCTTCTACGTCATGGTTTCCGGCTCTGATCTGTAGCTAGAAACCTGCTATAGTGCCGTAGCTTTGCCTCTTATATCTCTGCCAAAACTGTCTATCCATCAAAATAGCAGCTTCTTTTGTAGCTGGGGGACCTTACTCCAACAATAATGAAGTTTAAAAGCAGCTGCAAAAGGTTTTATATCTTCTGGAATGTAATTATAAACTCTCATAAATCTGCTTGAAAATTCATGAACAAATTCAAAACCTCCTTTCTTGAGACTATTGTATTGGGACAAAAGATGCAAAAGGAATTTTTTATCATCCCACCTTTCTAGAAATGCATTCTAGAAATATTGAAAGGTTAGGATAGATGCAGCTGGAAAATATTTGAACCATTTCTTCGCTTCCCCTGATAAGCTTTGAGCAAACACCCACATTTAACATCTGCATAATTGACTTCCTCCAAGTCAACAAAATATTCAAATTTAGCTACATGTTGCTTTCCTGTTATGTCTCCTTCTCCATCAAATAAACAATTTCTCTAGGAATAATTTTGGGGAACATCATGCAATACAACAGGCAAATGTAAAGGAGCAAATCTAGCTGCCATTGGTCTAGGTGGATTTGGAGGGACTAAGGAATTTTGAATGTTTTGAACAATAGGTGCTTCTTCAACCTTTGCAGACTGTTGAAGATCTCTCCAAAGGGAATCAAGTAAGTAAGATTCTAATCTACGAGGATTGAATTCAACATTTTAAAGATCATATTCAGATTTACATTTCAACAAACCCTTTTCAATATTAATTTCCCATTCTTGATCAAGGATACTATGAAAATCTTGAGAAGATGATGCACCAAATAGAAAAATATCTATTTTTTCTTTGTCTTTTTTCTTAAATATTTTTTCTGGATCCTCCAAACTTCGTAAAACTTCAGTATCTGAATTACCTCATGTATGTCTTTTTGAAGCCAGGATGTCTTTTGAAATCTTGAAATAATTTTAAAACTAGAATCGCCAAGGAAAATATACAACCTTCTTTACTGACAAAAATTCCTGTTTTCCCACAAAAATCTTTTCTTGATATTTAAAAACTTTGTCGTTCCTCCCAGGGCTGATTTGCACCTTCTTCCCTGGCAATAGTGCCAATTTGTTATCGCTCAAAATATACCCAAGGTTGTAAAGGTAATCTTAAGGTAACAGCAAAAACCACTTTGATAAAAAAACTGGCTTTTCTTTCCGGAGAGGGATCTCTTAGATATAAATTTAACAAGGCTAGATATTAAAGTCAATGATTTAAGTTATACAGATGGTTGAAACAACACATATAAAAATTGGGAAATGGAGTCAAAATATATAAAGATAATGCAAAGCTTCATACACGAAATCTCAACAAAGGCAAGATAATCATCCAGTCATAGTCATTCATTGATTTTCAGGTGATAGGAGAGAAACATGAACAGTACATCAATATAGAGCATCACAAGATGAATTCCATATCAACTTTAGAAGAAATATTAATAAAATATCTAAAACAATAGCCAGAGCATAACATATATGAATTCTGAAACTATTAAACACTACGTTCAAATATGAAGAAAATAGAATGAAAAGTAAGCACTTAGGAGACAATCACAGGGAAGGAAAGCACATACTGTAACATAAACGATACATGAATCTCTGAATATAAACAAGCATTCGGCTCTATTACTTCATTGAAAAATCATAAGTTCTCAAAAATATCGGTCCAAACATATGGGTTCCAACCCCTAATACATCAAATAAATTCAAATATATACAAAGATAGTTTCTCCCCAAGAAGATCAATAACCAAATAATTTGTTAATCAAATTTTTTGTAACCATATCCCTAATAACTAGGAATAAAAACTACATGCTTTGATTCAAACAATAAATTGTTTGATTATACCAAACTTAGTGACTGCATGGTATCGCAAACAAATAGCTTCACGAACTGCAACAACTGTCTTCACGAATGAAGTATGTACTTGGTCTTTTCCAATTTCTCAACGATCTTCCATTGTTCCACATTTGGGGTGTCGTATTCTGTCATTTCTCTAATGGACACCTCCAAATCCACATAAGCTTCATAAGACACAATAGGCAATCCTTTCTTAATAATTAAAAAAATTTCCAATATCTCAAAGTCCTCTATAAATTTTTCTACAATGATCTTTTCTGGTAACCCTTTAACTAAATCTTCAAACTTGGAATGATCCATGCGATTCTGTACTAATAAAATTTGATATTGCTTTTGGGAAAATAACCTTCCTTCATCGTCCCAAAAATAAGTAAGACCATCATCAAATAGATCTTTAAAAGCAATCCTGAAATCCTTTATCTACGAAGACATTGTATTAGTTTTATCCTGCATCACTTTCATGAGTTGATGTTTGTTTATAAACTTCTTTTCCCACAACACAATTTCTACTCTGTCCTTAATCCCGATGTCCTGGAAATTCGGATATGTTAAAGAATTTAAGAAATTCAAAGCGTTGTGAGCAGTATTCAAAGGATTCTTTTGTTGGAGACATCTACCATTATACACACTCTTTCGGTCAAATTGGCCTAGTTAAACCACTATCCTAAGTTTAATTGACATCAGTGGAGCATTAATTTCCATCATCCAGTCACACCCACGCATACCTACAGTCAAGGAGGCTAACTTAGCCTTCTCCTATAGTCAAGGAGGCTAACTGGAGCACTCTGGGGGTGATCTGAGTGATATTAATGCACCTAATTGCTAACTGGTGTTTACAATCAGTTCAACCAGTCAGTTACAATCAGTTAAGGTGCCTCCATTCATTAAATATATTATTTAATGATTATTTATTATTATTTAATGAACTGGAGTCAACAAGGCGCCTCCACCAACTTCTGATGGTCAGTTCAGCTTTAGTTAACCTCATCAGGGTTCATTAGAGTCATGCAGGACTAGCACTTGATGGTTGGATTGTTATGACATGTGTTTGATCTCCTTCATTTGAGATTCAGTCATTTATTGCACTCCGACTTCAGTTAGGGTTTGGTGAGTCAATTAGGGTTTTAGTCAAGTGGTTAACTCAGTGAGATTGCATGGCAAAGAGTCAGTTAAGATAGACTCACTCATTGAATTCGAATTGTCCCTTAGGTATTCGAATTATTCATGGAGTTAAGCCATTGCTCAGCATGGAAATTTTAACCTTTTATTGTTTATTAAATATACAGAGAGGAAACCATTCTAGTTCCAGTTATTTTCCAATTCATGAGTATTTGTTAATAATTCTATGATGATTTTGATTCCTAGTTCCTAGATTATGTGCAAGAATTAATATGGTATCAGAGCTTACAGCAGGATGAATATCAATCTCTCAAGAACAAGATTTTTGACAGATTTCTCCATGGAAAGTGAGCAATAGCTCAAAATTCCAGCACTGCACCAGAAGCCAAGGCTTACCACTTAATACCCCAAGTAAAGAACTTGTTGATCAAGATTGCTTGATTTACTATGCTGGGTGTGATGAAAGCCTAAATGTGCAGGTTGTTCGACCTTACGGTGCCCCTTTTGTTTTGATTTGCGGGTCTTAACAGGTACAACTTCGAATGGACTGATCAATCCCTCTTCTCACCCCATTCACAAGCTATTCGGAATGGAAGTTGAAGATGATTGCCTCTCTGAAGAGATGAGGTCTCTATGAGGTGTCTATTGGAATTGGAAGAGAGACTTATGAGAATGAGAATGACTGGATAAATGATGGTGACAGAGCTTTTGGAGCAATATGTTTGGCCCTTGATGATAGCTTGTACTACCTTGTTCTGCTGAATACCCAAAGAATTTTTGGCCAATATTGGACAGAACCTTTGGCAAGCACAATGAGGATCATTGTAGTACTTTGGAGATCACATCCAGCACCACAAGAGTTCTTCACTCAAAACTCTCAGCCTCTACTCTCTCTGATGAAGTTGTTCAAGATGAAGATGAAGCAGAATCTTCTACACATTCAATTCGAATTGAAGAAAGTCTCCATGAAGTGACTCCTTCTCCTGATGCTCTAGAAGTTCATGAGATCTCTGATATCTCATCTTCTCATATTGCTGAAACAGAAGAAGACATTCGAATCTCTGATATTGAAGAAAAATGCTGCTACACTTCCATGCAAACATTCACCGGTGATTTTCCTTTGAATTCTGTGCAAAGTTTACCAGTAATTGCTTCCGAAAGTGAAGAGAAATTTGATTTTTCTCCCTCTAATGTTGATGCTGGTGTGCAAATATGTAATAACTTGGATATTTTGGAAAAAATATCAGATTATAAGAGTGACACATTCGCTCCCCATGATGTATATCTTCTAGCAAATTCCTACAGGATTGCATGCACCAAAATTCAGAATTTTAAAGAAGAAGAAAACTATGCATCCACCATCTCGGTTGACTATACTTTTGGATCTGATATGAACCTTATTGGATCTGATATGATCTTATTTGGATCTGATTTGATATTTCTTGGTTCAAAATTTCAGGTTCATAAACCTTCAGTACTTCTTGTAGATGTTCTCATCAACGGTGTGAAGAAAAAAGTACCAAAAGTCTCCTACAAAACTGCTGCTGGGGATTTGATTTCATTTCATAGTTTTGGATCTGTTGTGAACTTATTTATATCTGATTTACATTCTTATATGATATTATTTTCCTCATATTTTAAAATCCAAAAGCTTTTAGTCATGCTTGTAGCTGCTCTCACCAATTTCGGTGTGAAAAATCAAGTACCGCAGTTCTTCTTCAATTTTGCTGATGGGGATTTGGTGTTAGTTTCCTCCTGTGAGGTTGCTGATATTTTATTTTGTGATTCATTATATATTTTAGAATCTATATCAGATTATGGAGCTCAAGCATTCTCTCTCCAGAGTCCCAGGGATTCTCTACCTTTGATCACAAGCTCATCTCCTCAAAGAACTAGTAAAGAGGAATACATTCTGCATCCGCATGGACACTTGCTCCTAAGATTTAGGGCTGATTTTACCACTCATGGTTTTATTTTCAAGGCTGCAACATATCAGTTTCTTGAGTGTTTCACACATGGTTTGAATCCTCAAGAACCTTTGCTCTCTCTTCAGATGATTTCAGTTGCTCTACATAGGTCCAGTTTTCACCGTGCAGCTACTTATATTTCTGATTCAGTTGAGTGCATTTTTTTTCTTCCAAAGTGGAAGATTCCTCCAAACATATTCATTTAGTTTGGATTCATAGGTTCACATGCACAGTCTCAGGATGCTGCTGCATAGAAGAACCAATTCTTGATTTACTGCTTAGTTTGAGGGGGGGTATTTTTCCCATGAGGTTTTCCCCATTTCCTTGGTTATATTAAGCAGTTACTTTATTGTACAGGGTGACCTATGGCCTTTGTTTCCAGAGCCCTAGCATTTTATGCATCTATGTTTTCTAAATCTTCCTGAGTATAGCTTAAGGGGGGGTGTTGGAGACATCTACCATCATACACACTCTTTCGGTCAAATTGGCCTAGTTAAACCACTATCCTAAGTTTAATTGACATCAGTGGAGCATTAGTTGCCATCATCTAGTCACACCCACGCCTACCTACAATCAAGGAGGCTAACTGGACCACTCTGGGGGTGATCTGAGTGATATTAATGCACCTAATTGCTAACTAGTGGTTACAATCAGTTCAACCAGTCAGTTACAGTCAGTTAAGGTGCCTCCATTCATTAAATATATTATTTAATGATTATTTATTATTATTTAATGAACTGGATTCAACAAGGTGCCTCCACCAACTTCTGATGGTCAGTTCAGCTTTAGTTAACCTCATCAGGGTTCATTGGAGTCATGCAGGACTAGCACTTGATGGTTGGATTGTTATGACATGTGTTTGATCTCCTTCAGTTGAGATTCAGTCATTTATTGCACTTCAACTTCAGTTAGGGTTTGGTGAGTCAATTAGGGTTTTAGTCAAGTGGTTAACTGAGTGAGATTGCATGGCAAAGAGTCAGTTAAGCTAGACTCACTCATTGAATTTGAATTGTCCCTTAGGTATTCGAATTCTTCATGGAGTTAAGCCATTGCTCAGCATGGAAATTGTAACCTTTTATTGTTTATTAAATATACAGACAGGAAACCGTTCTGGTTCCAGTTATTTTCCAATTCATGAGTATTTGTTAATAATTCTTTGATGATTTTGATTCCTAGTTCCTAGATCATGTGCAAGAATTAATATCCTTTCCATGGTCTCATTGACCAACTTCAATCTTTGAGTATCTAAATTGACTAGTGCACTTTCATCATCAATAAAATTTAAATAATGCCTAAACTTGGTGATTTTCAAAGACAATGTATCCCAAATTAAATGTTTAGCTCCTTGCAGAGGAGATCTTCCTGTACTCCTTTCCTTTAACTCACTGAACTTTTTCTGCAATTGGCTTTTATCATTCAATGTTTTATTCTTCTCCTCGATTCTCTTAGCCAATTCTGATTTGATTTTTTCATTTTCCTTTTTAAATTCTTTAATCTCCACCTCTTTCAAACTTACCTGTGACATAGGAACTAACAGATCATCTGCAGAAAATTCATTTAATGGTCTTTCAATATTACAAGAGGTAAATCAGTGTCAACGGGAGTTTGACTCATCAATTCTTCCATAATTTCCTTCTCGTCATTCTGATCCTTTTTCAACTTCAAAATCTGAGCCATCAATTTGGTTCTTTCTACTTCGCACTTGTTTTTTTCTTCTTGTAGCTTCAATGCTTCTCCTTTGTAGCCCATCATCTCGTGACAAAATTTTCTCTTTTTCCTCCTAAAGTGTAAATAATTATGAAGACTGAGCATGTTCAGCGTTAGGGACTTTAAGATTCTTCTTCAATACTTGAACGGTATTGTCCTTCTCCTCTAGAATCTTTTTGGTCTCCTGCATATTACTGGTTTGGTCCCTAAGCTTACAAAATCGCCCTGCAACTTTTTAATTTGAATCAAATTTGCTTTATTTTCCACCCTCTCATGCTTCAATTGAACCTCCATCTTATCTACAAGGGACTGTAATTTATTAATTTTCATAATAGCATGTAACAAATCAGAGTAAATAACATTTTCAGTTTGTTTATGGAGTTGTACCTTATCGAAAACACTAACTTTGTCTAACTTTACCTCCATTTTAGACACTTTATTGTCACTAACCACGATGAACTTCAGGGTATTCCTCTCTGCGTCTCAAGTAGAAATTAATGAAGTCTTTTGATTGATTAAATTTTTAACTTGAGGAAGTGGATTCTTAGTTTCCTCTGATTATTTTATTTGTTTGTCAGCATAACTTGATACTAACTCTGTCCTGGATTTGAAAGGGGAACTGGACTCTGCGTTACCTTCTTCTCCGAAGGAATACTGATGCATCTGTACAGACCTCTTCTGGAACAAGACCATCTTCTTTAAATCTTCTGAAACTATTTCTTCTGAAATAGTTTGATCACCTTGAGAGTGTGTTTTGATCTTTTTATGAGAAATATTTTCATCCACATCCATGCCATCAATTTCAGAAAGACTCCTCTTATTCAAAATGATGGAATTATCAAGCGTGTGAGCCACTGCAGTCAATTTGTTGCTCTTGTCTTCATCAACTTTTGAATTTTCTTCAAAATTGGCCAAATTGGCTATTTTATCTAAGCCTTCAACATTTTGATGATCAAATGGTTTATTTTTGTTTAACTTCTTGCTCTAGAAATAATGTGATGCAGATCATAATTTATTCTTTGCTCCTTCTGAAAATCCATAATTTCTAACAGCTTCTCTATGACTAACAAGGCACTTTTATTTTTGAAAATTAACAGACCAACTTTAAGAGGAAATTTAACATTTGAAGAATTCTTAAATGCCCCAAAATGTTCTTCTTCTGCACATAACGTCTGTCTCATAAACTCAAGTGCAAATATTCTTGGAGTGAGAAAAGCAGGTAACATGTATGGTTACCCAGTGAACCCATACACTCTAAGAAGAGTAAAATATTTATGCAGGAACCAATCTCCTGTTCTATCCTTTGAGAAATACTGTAGCATAAGTCTTGTTTCTTCTAACACCCTTGGTAATACATTATCAAACAACAATTTATAAATCTCAGCCATGATTGTATTTACAAACTCAAACATGTAATTTGCTTCGGGAGATCTGGAGAGAAAATGGTGGACAAGAACTGTCATTCTGACACATTAGAACACAACAACATGTTTAGTAAATATGACTGATATCTAAAGAACCTGAATTTAGGGAATTTGACCAACTGGGCATGGATAATCTTGGCTAGATACTCATCAAGATTAAAACAATAGATTAAATGGGACTTAGAGTCAATTGAACCTATACTCAACAAGAAACCTAAAAGGAGTTCACTGATATGAATATCACTATCCAAACCCAAAATTTGATTGACCAATGACATGACCAATTGTACTTCCTTCTTGAAAATATTAACATTGTATGGTAGAAAAAGACCTTCTAACGACTTACCATTTTTCAGAATACTGGATAGAAATTGGCATCTAACTTCAGTTCTACAATTTTTATACATTTCAATTAAAACTTGCTCATTCAAAGACTCACAGCTGTCAAGGAAATTATCAGGCAGACTTAATATCCCGCGAACAGTTTTTGCATCAACTTTACAAAGTATTTTTGACATGGTATGGCTCATAATAAATCTTTCGGAAGAAGAATAACTATTTGCGCACAACTCGACAAATTAGAGATAAGTTAGGGTTTGTTCAATAGCAAAATAATATGAGAAAGAACTATAGACATTCAAAATATAATTCCCTTGCGAATTATACTGCCACAAATGCTCATTTGAAACTGATACACTACCAACTGATAGAACAGGGCCACATACATTTCTTTCCCTATCAACAACAACCTCTTCTCTCTCATCCAAGACTCTGCAAAATACTCCGAAACCTTGTTCCTTCTCCATAATAAACAATGGTGACAATTCTTCAAACAAAGTTTCAGTGTTTCAAGGCTGACCTATAACTGTGGATACATAGAAGTTGACTTTGGAAAAGATGGCGCACTTTCCACTTCTGTTTCACCCGCAGCGTGCAATTGAAATGAGCCCTTACCAAGCGGTTTTCCCTTTACTTCTTTCCTCCGCGGAATTCACCCCAAGTCACCATGTGGCAAGCGGTTTAAATTCCACTACCACTCTTCCTTTTTAATCATCTCACAACTTCACACTCTGAAATGAATAATGACCATTGATAAGATTTCACTTTTTGTCTAAACTGTTGGATCAAAATCGGTTCTACGTATTCCGATATCCTTTCTCATTTTTTAAAGCATGCATCTTTACTCCGTGGATTATCTTACAACCGTAGATCTTATTTACTTTAATAATTAGTCGTTGATCATTTTTTCCTTGTTAACCACTTCCGCCTCTCCGTCAAAACTTATTCCTTGTGCAACTTTCCTAGTGGATCAATTATCAACCGTAGATTTTCACATCCATAAATCTACACCTTTGATTTTTGCAATGAATTAATCAGAATGTGCACTTTTAATAAAGGGCTCAAGACTTACCAAATTTTGCCAAATTTTATGTATCCCTTCATAATTTCTCGACCACACTTCTTCCTCAACTGCTCAACATAGAGGTGTTAACACAAAACACATGACCAATGATCCAAACAAATTCATAACACTAAAATATAATAAGGGTAAAGTCACATTTGGAGACACTTTGTCTTCCAAGATAATCAACAAAGGAACAATTGTTATCAATAACAATATCAAAGCAGAAAATGTACTACTAGTATAAAACCTCAATCCTAATCTCCTTAGTGTAAGTCAAACATGTGATCAAGGTCACAATTGTATTTTTGACTCAGAAAAATGTGAAATCAGGAAAAATGACTCAGGAAGAGTTGTTGGCATTGCTATAAGAACTTCAAACAATGTATATATCCTAGAGAATGAAAATCAATGTTACTTAAGTATGGTTGATGAAAGTTGGTTATGGAACAAGACATTGGGACATTTAAATTTTGACAATATTGTCAAAATAAGTAAGAAGGAAGTGTTGGCACCCCAACAACTCCCCTTGATTTCACACAAAATCAAGGGGGCCCCATTAGAATTTTGTAACTATTCGGTTCTTATGTCAATTTCATTTAATTAGTTATTTGATGTGATTCTATTTACCTTGATTATTATTTATGAAAGGTGATCTAGCTGTTCGATTTCTTCTTTTTGTTTGACTCACTTAGATTCCTAGTTGTTCAACAATGATTGTATTTCCTAGGTAAATCTTATCTGAGTTGATCACATACTTTGGTTTTCTTGGTTTGGATGGACATATTTCTTTGGTATCTTTGTCAAGTTGCGGTCTTTCGGTGCATTTTTGAACTAAACAAGTATCTCAACGAATTGGCATTGTGTGACTGGATGTTGATTTATATAATATTTATCAATATATTGAGACAATGCATTATCTAAAATTGTAGCCATAAATTTAATTCTACTTTTGAGTGATCTATCATCTTTCTTGTTTTTCCTCCTTTTTGAAGAAATAAATTATTGAAAATTTTTCATTAGTTTGATTACACCAATGTAGCTATTTTCTAAAAAATTTAATAAAAACACTCTAAAACACTATTATATTTTAATAAAATCTAATCAACATCTGTTTTTTTTAAGTTCTTTTATTATTAATATTATAACATTATACTATCCATAAATGTGTATTATCAAAATTTAGTCCAAAACCAAAATTAGATTTGCAATAATCAAAGATACCACACATGGTAATAATTGGAGATAAGTTTCAATTCCAGTTTGTTGAGCCAAATTTATGATAATTTACCAGTGACATGAAAAGATCTCTACCATAAGTTGTAACATATTGTCATGTTTTGCTCTGGATTCTTAGACCTCAATTCATTACTAGAATCTGATTTGGATGCCATTGTATGTGATATTTCTTGAAATTGGAATATCGCAGAGAAAATACAACATCAATCACGGGTCAATTATTCAAAAAAAGTCGCGAGAAAAGAAGAGGTTACACTCCAAATTACTACCGGAAGTTTGCCACGACGTCATTACGTGTGTTATAGTTTAAAAAGATCCGTGAATGTGCTACGAATTTTGTTCATTAAGGAAATGTAGTTATCCACCACCAATTTATTGATTCGTAGATTAAAAGGGAAGATTCTTTAATATTTTTACCATTTTAAATATTTCCTTCATTCATTGTCATGAACTATCTTTTGCGTAGTTTGTGTTACATTCTAATATATATATTGGATATGCATGTTTAAAAGAAAAGACATGAATCAAATGCTAGCAGGCATCAACAAAGTTGAAGAATATTTCCTTGAGATTGTTATGCCAAATAAGAAAGAACCCTAACTTAAATTTTACTGTGGTGAGAAGAGAACAAGAATGAAGGTGGTTCGTGCACCAGCTGGAAGAGGCGAATTTCGGTGACCATCTGGGAGAAAACCACCAAGAATATGGAAAATCATCCAAAACCCACTTCATAAATAGGGTCCTTTACCCTTAATCATGGGTCATTTTGAAAATCACTCAACATATCTGCAGAATTTGGTGCCCAAATAGAGGTTAATTTATGATAAATGTGTTGCGACTGGTTTGGCATGTGGCTGAACGAGCTAGAGATTTTAGGGATATGATGATATAACCATGTGATTACTTGACATGAAAGGGGAGATGTTTTCTTTCCTAAAATCTTGTGAGAGATGCTAGTGATTTAAGAGATTTTCTTGTATTTGGTTTCCTAGTTAAGAGGGATTAGCTGGTACACAAAGGTGGGGGGGGGGGTTTCCATAGAGGAGAATTAATTTTAGGATCTTCTCTATTCTGTTTTCCTTTTTGTAATCTTTGTGTTTATAAGGAGGAGTGGAGACGCTACTAGGTTGGAGGTCTCGACAAAAGAATAGAAATTTTGTTTTCTATATTTTTGTTTTTATTTTGTAAATTTTTCGTTTGCAAAATAAAGGAGGTCGCCATAGATATTTCTTCTGCACTTATTCTTCTTTGGTAAACTTTGTTTTTCTGAAATAAATAGCTTTGGAGATTTCACTTTTGTTATCAGATTGTAAACAATGAATGGATTTGAAATCTATTTTGTAAGTTTTCCATAAGTTTTCTTTGATGAGTGATGCAAATCGATTGCTTGTTCTCATTATGATTATTTTTAATTAAATTAAGTAGACCTTTGGACTTAGTTCTAAGTTATGCTTGATTTTCTTATCATTATGGTTCTTTTGAATTTTATTTCAAAAGATTATGATGATTTTGTATTTCGATATATTAACAAAAATTGGTTTAGATTTGCATATTTAAAGCCTCTAATAATTTTCATGATTTTACTCCGTTAATTAGTAGAATATTTAAAGAGTATTTTAAATATGTCATATTTCTATTGTAGAATTTCTTCTCAATTGAAATTATTGCATGTTTAACTTATATATGCAAATTGAATCAGTATTAGTTTAATCATGCTCATGTGCAGGATAGCATGGAATAGAAATAGATTAGTTTAATTTTTAGTTTGAAATTAAAATTTTGCTTCTTAAATGGAAAACTACAATTTAGTAACTACTAAATCTGTGTCATTTAGCAACTATTAAATCTGTATGTTTTGTGTCTTCCTTTAAATTTAAATTTTAAATTAAATTTAGTTTCATTTTTATATAATTGCGAGACTCTCCTTAAGAGAGAAAAACACAAAGTTAAATTAGGCATAGTTAGTTAAATTTGATTTAATAGTTATTACATAGACGTAATTTTATCAATAGTTTAGTTTAATTTATAGATTAATATTCACGTTTAATTTTAATAGTTTTAGTTGTGTTAATTGAAATTTAGTAGAATTAATTAATTTAGATTATACTTTTTTGAGTATTAAGTTTAGTTAACTCTCCTTAAGAGAGTTAAAACATAGAGGCAATGGGGCCTTTGTTCCCATGAGTGTTAGCCAAAACCAAACATGCCCGAGGCTACTTTAAGCACCTTGTATGGGATAATTCTACGTAGTTGGCCTAGTTCATAAAATTCGGCCAACAAATGGTGCTAGAAGGAGGGTGTGAGGTAAGAAAATAGTGTTTTATTTCATAACATATTTATCCTTCGTCTCTTCATTTGTAATTGTTCTTATTTCTTATTCTTCTATGTTGTCACTCATGCACCATAGGGATGGATAGATGGAAAACTAGTCTAGGTGAGTCGATCTTTTGAAGTTTTAATAATTATGTCGCATTCCCATATCCCTGCATGGGAGTCAAATAATGCATTGATCGTCCAAAACCCTTTGCATAATCTTCTAAGAAATTGAGTAGATCTTTTGCCAAAAGTCGATGGTGAGGGAAATGTTTTAGCTAATGAACATATCATAAAATATGAGTCAACTATTGGCTTACTCAATGTTGTATTCGAAGATGTTGTTTGCAGGTTATTTCCACTCACATTCGAAGGTAAGGGTTTTTTATGGTTTAATGTTTTTCCCACACATTTTGTTCATAATTGGTCACGATTTAAAAATTTGTTTGAAGACGCTTTCGATAATTATGATTCGATTAAGACTTATAAAGATCCTTGTGAAATGCAAGTGAACGATGTTGAATCAATCGACGATTTCAATATTCGCTTCTAACAGGTATTTCTTAGCTTGCACGAGAATCATAGACCTTCAACAAACATCATGTTAGAATGGTATGTACAATCTCTTCTCAAAGACATGGCTATGTTAATTTTGCAAAAGGGCATAACAGATTTACATGAAGTATATGAGTACGCTCTAAAACTTGAAAAGGATTTCGAAAGGGATTCTTCTGAAAGTTTTTCTCTTTTCTCTCTATACGATGAAAAGTGTTTTGAGGTTGAATCAAATATTTCATTATCATCTAAGTTAGAAGAAAAAGTTAATTATTTTATGCAATGAAGTAATTTCTTTACAAAAGGGAAGAAACTTTCAAACAATTACACATAACACAAAAGGTGGATTAACCAAAAAGTCCATCCAAAGTTCTCATTATATTTTTTCTTCCTCAAATAGATATGTTGAATGTGTTACTTCTAACTTTCATTGTTTAGAATCTGAAAACAATATTTTAGAAGAAAATCCTAATTCAAATGCTTCTAATTTGTTAGATAGAGATTCTACCATATCTGATCATTTGCATCTTTTTTAATTTGATTACATCTAACCAATCTTGGATCAAAATAAGATAGGAAATAAGGAATATTTATCATTTACCTCCAATTATTTAGAAATTCCTCCTTTGAAGATTGAAAATCATACCAATCTTAATGCAAATGAATATTTAGGAATTTCTAATCTAATCTTTGAACCAACTACTTCTAATTCAGATTTTGTAATACCTAAACATAATATTAACTATGATCAGAAATATGAATTAAAATAGCATTCTTCTTCATCATTTTCAAATTTTAATTATTATCAAGAAGATAAATCTTTAGAGGCAGAGTTGGCTAAAATTGAAAATGAATTTCAAAGTATTTGTTCTAATTACAACTTGATTAAAAATTGAATTTTTAAGGAAAAACTAATACAGACAAATATTTTGAAAGACAAGAAAATCCATGCTAAAGAAGAAGATGATAAGAATCAATCAAGCCCTATTCACACCAAAACATATACCTATGATGGTGATTTGGTCAATACACAAAATTGTAAGTTGGAAGAAAAACTTATTGATAGCT
Organism: Pseudotsuga menziesii; assembly: GCA_001517045.1. Taxonomy (NCBI): domain Eukaryota; kingdom Viridiplantae; phylum Streptophyta; class Pinopsida; order Pinales; family Pinaceae; genus Pseudotsuga; species Pseudotsuga menziesii. The sequence continues at coordinate 433,879 of LPNX011161529.1, forward strand.
TACTTTGTATAAATTTCACAAATATAAATATTTTAAACAACCATATGTTTTGGGAAATATGATTTATAAGGATTTTTTGTATAACAATGAAATGTTTGAAATGTCCCCAATTAATTGTTTTTCCGAATCATCAATTTTTATGTGTCCTTATGAATCTTATAGGTTCCAATCTAATTTTTATGACATAATTTATGCATGGTTGAAAGAATCATATCTTAAAAGGTTTCCATGTCGCATTCTCCCTTCTGTAAGTACACAATTTGTTTTAATATTTTGCATTATGAGACATCAAGTATCTCAAATTATGATACTAATGTTTGATATATTTCATATTGTAGGAGTAAAGGTGTTTCGTTGGCTTCACTGGATTTTTAATTTTACTTAATTTTTTATTACCTTTGATTTTACTGTACATATGTACATATTTAGCCTAGAGGTAGTTTTAGATTCATTTTTGTTTGTTTGTTTTCAATAATGTGCAGTTAATAAGCGATGTGTCGATTTTGGGACAAGGGTGAGTTGAGTCGTCAATTTAGGGAAGTACACACGACTCTACTTATTTTACAATTATCTTGCTTATTCTTTTATATGTTAGTCATATAATTTTATTTTCCATTGTGACTTAACAACAATATGCTTACATATGATCATTTGAAGCAAGAAGATTTGAAAATGGTAAATTGTGATGAATATGTTCATAACTTTATGTACATAACTCACTCATGTTGTAATTGTCTTTCTTATTTCAGTTTTCTTGTTGTAATTAAGATTAAATAAAAGGGTATATTATCCCCAATATATCTTCCAATGATTTGACAAATGATTATCACGATCTTAATGAAAGATGGATCCTTTATATCAACAGTTAAATGATTTTCCTGAAACCTGATGACGAACTCATTTTATCATACTTACATGCATATTCTGTTCACATCTCTTGTTTCTATTTGTATGTTTATATTTTACAATTTTGATGAAATTACTGAAGATTAATCCTTTCTATTTTGATATCGTGGTCGAATTAAAAGATATTTGTTGTAATTCGTTATGCACATGGAATATAACAGTATATGAATGTTCAAACTTTGAGTTCATTTACCTTCTTTTACAGTCAGGTTAACTTCCATAAAGGTACCGATATTTATGCTTATCCTTGAAGATTTAACATCTTTATTCCTCTTTTCTTTTGATTTGTGATACATACTTTTGGTTAAATTTTGATTTGATTAGGTCCTATTTTGTTTATAAGTTTGCTTGGTTGATTGATTTTAGTAGTAAGTTTGATATTTTGAGCTTTGCAATTTTCTTCTTTTAAGAAATGAAGCGTTTGTATATAAATAAATCCTTGCAGTTGAATTTCAGTTGGTTCATTTATTTTGAATAGTTGTGATAAAGTTTAGTATTTAAATTTGTTTAGACTAATCAAATCTTCTTAAATTTGAAATGAACCTCGTATATTATTATAATATTTGTAAGTATGATTAGTGTTAATCCTCTATAATCTGTTCTTTATAAAGACAATTAGTTAGTTATCTTTTTAAAACTTAGTACTCTGAAAATATTTATTAGCTCGAATTATCATTTGTCCTTTAAATCTTACTTACTATTTGAAAAAAGAATCTATCTGTTCCATTAATAAATTAGATGAAATAGAGAATGGAAGGTCTCAGTAATGAGCCGGTCCAACCAGGATCATGAGAATTACCGGTGTGACATTATCAAGAAATATGGTAATGTATCTTGATTTTTTTATCAAGAGATAAGGGGTCTCAATAATGAGACAACTGATTCATTTTTCGGTAATGATTGTGAGTGACACTATCTATTGGTTACCAAACTAGGGCAGTGATTCATTCTTTTATCTGATTTTGTTTAAAATGGTTAAAAAAAAGAATAGATGGAACAGATTTTGAAATTCTTTAGAGAAATAAGTGGCTACATTTTTATAACTGGTGATTTGGATTATCATTATTTGAGTACTGTGATTTAACAAGATACTATTTTATTTTGTCTTTTACTTTTGTTTCCATGAATGAGGATAATTATGAAAATATTTACATATATGAATATCATTAGATGTTGGTTTTTATCAGATTGAGATTTTCTTATTTCTCTAAGTATTAGACTATGTTTTACACAATATTTTTTTAAACAAGATGGACAAAGATAATTGGTTTTCCCAGGTATGTCATCATTTGTTGGCACCCCCGACAACTCCTCTTGATTTCACAAAGAATCAAGGGGGGCCCATTAGAATTTGTAACTATTCGGTTCTTATGTCAATTTGATTTAGTTAGCTATTTGATGTTCTTCTCTTGACCTTGATTATTATTTATGAAAGGTGATTTGGCTGTTCAATTTTTTATTGTCGTTTGACTCACTTAGATACCTAGTGGTTCAACAATGATTGTATTTCCTAGGTAAATCTTATATGAGTTTATCACATACTTTGGTTTGCTTGGGTTGGATGGACATATTTCTTTGAAAACTTTGTCAAGTTGTGGTCTTTCAGTGCATTCCCGAACTAAACAAGTATCTCAACAAATTGGAATTGTGTGACTGAATGTTGATTTCTATAATTTGTATCAATATATTGAGACAATGCATTATCTAAAAATCTATCCATAACTTTAACTCTACTTTTGAGCGATCTATTATCTTTCTTGTTTTTCCTCTTCTTTGAAGAAATAAATTATTGAAATTTTTTCATTAGTTTGATTACACCAATGTAGCTATTTTTCAAAAAAATTCAATAAAAAAAAACTCTAAAAAAACATTTATATTTTAATAAAATCTAATCAACATTTGTTTTTTTATAAGTTTTTTTATTATTAATATTATAACATTATACTATGCATAAACTTGTATTATAAAAATTTAGTCCAAAACAAAAATTAGATTTTCAATAATAAACGATACTACATGTGGTAATAATCAGAGATAAGTTTTAATGCCAGTTTGTTGAGCCAAATTTATGATGATTTTCTAGCGAGCTAAAAACATCTCTGCCAGAAGTTGTCATGTACTGTCATGTTTTGCTCTGGACTATTAGACCTCAATTCATTACTAGAATCTAATTTGGACGCCATTGCATGTGAGATTTCTTGAAATTGGAATATCGTAGAGAAAATACGACATCAATCACACATCAATTATTCAAAAAAACTCACCAGGAAAGAAGAGGTTACACACCAGATTACTACCAGAAGTTTGCCACGAAGTCATTACGTGTGTTACAGTTAAACAAGCTCCATGAATGTGATGTGAATTTTTATGATTAAGGAAATGCAG
>LPNX011161529.1:438316-553489 GCA_001517045.1 Pseudotsuga menziesii
ACTAGGGCTGACTTCACCAAGTGAGTCTAATAACCCTAGTGCCCCAAAATTGCGGGGACTTTAACCCTTAGACAATAGGAGGGTTAACCACAATGAATTGTCATGACTTGTTTACATTATAGATCCTCCTGATCGAAACATCGGGGCATGACATAATGAATCAATTGCATAATAGATACATCCCAGAATAAACATCGGGTTACAAGACATAAGATACATAGATTAATACATTCTGAAGTTACAAATACATCAACACTCCCTCTTAACTAGGAAGGTATTATTTTGATACAATTTTCAGCACTGGTCTTCTTCTCTGCATCGAATGGATCATGTCGTCATATTCAATTATTCAAGTCTTCTTTGTCTTCAAGTCTTGTTCGTCTTCGAGTCTTCAAGTCATCTTCTACTTCAAGTCTTCTTCATCACGGGATCTGCATCATCATGACTACTGGCTCATCACTGCTGGATCATCACTTGATCTAGATCATCATCAACTCTGGATCATCATTACATCTGGATCATCACTTAATTTGGATCATCATCGAGTCTGGATCATCATCACAACTGTATCATCACTTGATCTGGATCGTCATCAAGTCCGGATCATCATCACATCTGTATCATCACTTGATCTAGATCATCATCAAGTCTGGATCATCTCTTGCTATCTCAGAATGGTGCTATCTCAATTCTTCTCATCACAGGAAGTTATATAGAGTCAATCCTGTATGCCTACCCTTCATGTAGGTCTTCATCAGTGCTTATATCTCACACTTAAGTTATAATGGCCCACCCAGCTCTTACATCTGACCTCATCTTGTTATAAAGGCACGCCCAGCAGTCACATCTAACCTCATCTTGTCAGAAAGTACCAGCACTCACATCTGACCATGTGTAAACACATCGCGCCAGAATGGCTCAGCACTTATATCCGATCATGTGCAAGCACATTGCATCGAAAAGGCTCTGCACTGACATCTGACCCCATCCTATCAAAAAGGAACATCACTCATATCTGACCATGTGTAAACACATTGTGCCAGAATGGCCCCCAGTCCCAGACTGAGCTACCTAGTAACTGACCAGGTGCCTCCATTCTCCCAAAGAATGGAATTTGCCCTTACATCTGGCCTACTCATCAAAATGGCCAACATTCACATCTGACATGGGAGGAACCTAATCCTTTAGCCATGACAGAATGGTTCAGCCCTTACATCTGATCAAGTGGGAACACATCCCTCTCTCACATTAGAATGGCTTCTCAGTCCTGGACTGAGTTTTTCTGGTAACTGACTAGGAACCTCCATTCCTAGAATGGCAATAGCACTCATATCTGATCACTTAGGAACCAATCCTATAGTCGCATCAGAATGGATCAGCACTCATATCTGACATGTAAGGAACCAAATCCTCTCACCATGAAAGAATGGATCAACCCTTACATCTGACCATAGAAGGAACTTAATCCTCTCCCATGTCAGAATGGCTCACAGACTCATCATTTCCCTTTGGAGGGAACCTTGATTAGGAGAACACCAAGATTCTCCCTGAATTACTCAAACTTCACCCTAGCCAATGGCTTCATCAACACATTAGCTATCTAATCATCCATCGCAACATACTAGAGCTTCACTACTCCCCTCTGTACCATATCCCTAATATAGTGATACTTGATCTCGATATGCTTTGACTTGTCATGGAACAATGGATTCTCTAACAACTTCACGCAACTTTGGTTGTCACAATGTATACAAGTAGCATCCAGCTAGAGATCAAATAAATCAGACAGTAGCTTCCTCAGCCATACTTCCTCACAACTAGCTGAACAAGTTGCGACATACTCTGCTTCAGCTGTACTTAGTGCCACATAGGATTGCTTCCTGCTAAACCAAGAGATCACACCTGATCCCATACTAAAGAAACACCCTGAAGTGCTCTTCCTATTGATGGCACTTCCTTCCCAATCTAAATCAACATAACCCTCCAGGTTAATCTTTTGATTCGACTCATACTTGAGCCCATAATCAACTGTACCCCTCAGGTACCTCAGAATATGCTTTGCAGCAATCAAGTGAACATTTCTTGGATTTTTCAAGAACTGGCTCAAGGTGTTCACAGCAAAGCAAATGTCTGGTCTCGTGTTCATTAGGTACATCAAGGACCCAATCATCTGATGATACATCGTAGCATCAACTGACTCTGATGAAGCATCACTCAATAGCTTTAGGTTTGATGCCATAGATGTAGCCATAGCTTTGTAGTCCATCATCCCAAACCTCTTCAGGATCTCTACTGCATACTTCCCTTGTCCAAGGAAGATTCCATTTGCACTCTGCCACACCTCCATATCTAGAAAATAATGCATCATACCCAAGTTCTTCATTTCAAACTCGGCAGCAAGCTTTCTCTTCGTATCAACAATCAACCCATCCATACCTGTTACAAACAGATCATCTATATATAGTAGGAGTATCACTGGGTTGCCATCTTCAGTCTTGTAGTACAGGTTGGAACCTGCTTTACTCTTGGTAAAACCCAAACTGGATAGAAAGCTGTCAATTCTGCTATACCAAGTCCTGGGTTCCTGTTTCAAACGGTATATGGCTTTCTTCAATCTGCACACATTAGACACCATGTCATGTGTCTCAAAACCAAGTGGTTGTTCTACATACACTTCCTCTTCCACTACACCATTCAAGAAAGCAATCTTGACATCCATCTAGTGTATCTTCCATTTCATCACTATAGCCAGAGCTAGTACTGATATGATGGAAGTGTATCTGGATACAAGTACAAAGGTTTCTTCATAATCTATTCCTTCTTTCTGAGAGAAACCCCGAGCCACAAATCTTGCTTTATATTTTTCAATGCTACCATCTGCAGCATGCTTGATCTTGTAGATCCATTTGGAAGTTACAACTAAATTCCCTTCTAGTCTTGGGACAACATCCCAAACATCATTCTTCATGATTGATTGATATTCTTCGACCATAGCATCCTTCCATTCTTTCCGTTCTACCGCTTCTTCATAACTGGAAGGTTCTTTATCAATGAAATCACATAGTAAAGCTACATACCTGGAGCAGGATCGGGTCCTCCTTCTTTCTCTATGATTTTCTTCTGGAGCCCCATATCTTTCCACACCTTGGATAATTTCACATACCCAAGTAGGTTTCCTCTTATGAGAATTCTTCTCCAGGGGTGGATCTACAGGTATTTGTGGTTCTTCAAATTCTCGATCTTCTACTTGAGTTTCTTCGTTCATGGTTTTATTGAATGAATTCTGGGTGCTTCTGCTTCTTCAAGTTCTTCAACAGGTCTCTTTCTGGATTTGTTGTAAGCTGTGCCTTCATCAAATGTCGCATCCCTGCTGATGTCAATCTTCTTGTATCCTGGGAAATATATTATGTAAGCCTTCAATCTTTCAAAGTATCCCACAAATATACCCTTATTTCCTGAAGGATCTAATTTTGTTCTCTTCTCTTTTGGAATGTGTATGTAAACAGGACAACCGAATATTCTGAGATGGCTGACTTCTGGTTTCTTGTCGAAGAAGACTTCTTCAGGAGTCTTGTTCTTGAGTACTCTATGTGGAGTACGGTTCTGTACATACACCGATGTTCTGGCAGCTTCGCCCAAAGATGCATAGGAAGATCTTGATCATGAAGCATAGCTCTTGCAGCTTCCATGATAGTTATGTTCTTCTGTTCTGCAATCCCATTCTGTTGTGGATTATAAGGAGTGGACAACTCCCTCTTAATTTCTGATTCTCTAGATAGCTCTTTGAATTCATTTGAAGTGAATTCTCCACCATTATCTCATCAAAAGGTCTTGATCTTCATTTCAATGTGATTCTCGATCAAGGCTTTGAATTCCTTGAAATTACTGAATACTTTGTCTTTGTTCTTCATGAAGTAAACCCATGTCTTCCAAGAAAAGTCATCAATGAAAGAAACATAGTATACATACCCTCTTAGTGAGCTTGATGACATAGGACTGCATACATCGGAGTGGATGATTTCCAAGATTCCTTTTTCTTTGCTTTCACTACTTGGAAATTTCTTCTTTGTGTTCTTTCTTTTCGCACATCCTTTGCAGACCCCATCATATTTTGCTTGTATTTCTGGAAGACCTTCAACAACATTGCTTCCAAGAGGTAGTGCTCTATAATGCACATGTGCAAGTATTCTATGTCATAGTTCATTTGGCTCTACTATGTCATGGACCAAAGCTTGTTCTGGATAGCCCTTCAATTTGTACAAACCTACTTCTTGTTCGCCAATCACTATTGCATCATCAATAGTCTTTCGTTTTGGCCACATGATGACTTGACCATCTATGAATGCAACCCTCATTCCTTTTGCATATAATGCTGATATGGAGAGAAGGTTCTTCTTGAGTCCTGGCACAAACAATAATTCCTTTATTGTCATAGACTTTCCAGAGTCTAGCTTATAGGAAGATTCCCCACTACCTTTTATTGGATACTAGTAGTCATCTCCTAGATTCACCTTGTGAGGTGATTCATGTTCTCAGAGTTTCACAAAGGATTCCTTGAATCTATTCATATGTTTGGAAGCCCCACTATCTATAATCCAATCATCACTTCCATGAGTAATGTTTCTCGTGAGAGCGGAAATCAAAACATGTTCATCCTCGCTTGAAGAATCTTCACTTTCATATCTGGTTCTCTTCGATGAAGGTTCATCATCCTCTGCAGCATGAGCATGATGTCTTATTTTTTTTCCCTTCTTCTTGTGAGAGCTACTTTTGTTCTTAGGAAAACCTCTAGCAAAGTGTCCTTTTTCATCACATGTATAACAAATGAATTTAGACTTATCTCTAGGTTTTCTAGAGTTATTCCTTTAATGAGAGTACTTACTTCTGTGATGGATGGATCTGGATTTCTTGGATTGTACTATGAGAGCTTGATCTTCACTTTCCATCTTCTCTTCTCGAGTTGCTATCCAAGCTTCTTCTTGAGAACATTCTTCCCACAGTCTGTTGAACTTGACTAACTTCTTTCTAGCACAGATCCCTTGAATGAAAGAGTCCCATGTCCTAGGGAAACCATTTAAGGTGGTCATCACAATTTCTGCATTCTCCACTTGTTCATCTACTGCTTTTAATTGTTCCTTGATATGAGAAAACCTTGTGAAGTAAGACTAGATGGTCTCTGCATTCTAGATATTCACATTCTTTAGTTGATTCCTTAGAGTCATTTTTGGGTTTATGTTCTTCCCTTCAAACAATTTGGTTAGGGAATCAAACATAGCTTTAGGTGTCTTGAGAGCGAATACCTGTGGGATAAGGTGATCCTTGATAGAATCAGCAATGATCCTCTTTTCCATAACCAAATTCTTCTTATGTAAGGCCTTAGCCTCATCTCCCTCTGGAACTGGAACCTCCTCATTGATGTAGGAGTCCAACTCATTCTCTTCCAGGACCAGGGAGATCTTATACTTCCAAGATTGGAAGTTATCAGCAGCCTCAAGCTTTTCATCAAGCTTGGTATGATGAGACATCTTAACTGAGAACCTCAAATGGAAATAAAAAAGATTTAGATCTTACCAGGTCAAGATGTCAGATCTAGATTTGGAGCTAAAATCTTGTAGTATTGGTTCAGGAGAAAATTAGGGTTTTTCTTTTTTGGAGTTTTGTCCAACCAAATGCTTTGAATTTGATCCCTAACTTCGATTTTTGGGAGGATATCAATCTAGGCCTAGGCTCACTAAAAAATTCCTCTTTTGTGAAAAGCCCTAATTTCTTACAACAGTGTCGGGCCCGAAACTGAAAAACCTCAAAATTGGGTTATGTTTCGACAGAAAGATGTGCCCTAAGGAGGAGAGTTATTCCACCTTACTTTTGCTGAAAATATGTGGAGGAAGATCCACAAACTATGAAGCCCTAGTTCCTGCAGCTGCACAGTGTCTTCTTCTTAGGTTAGCTTTGATACCATGTTATTTTTTCAACATTAAGCTAGCATTATTAGGATCTTTAACTGAGAGAATAACAAGCATAGCAATCAAACACAAGAGACAATGAACACAATGTTTTTCCTTGGGGAAACCATAAATAGAGAAAACACCGCAACTTCCTCAAAGATAGAATCAGCACCAAAATAGAAAAGCCCAAAATAGTAAGTGATATCTTGACAGCAGTAACCTTCTTCTTATCTAGCCCCAGTGTCTTCTCCTTCCTCAACTATGCGCTACACTTGAGTGTGTATGTGATGTATACTAAATAGAGAAGTCACCTCTCTATTTATACTGCTTCCCAGCATGACTAAAACCCTACTATGGCTGACTTCACCAAGTGAGTCTAATAACCCTAGTGCCCTGGAACTACGGGGACTTTAACCCTTAGACAATAGGAGGGTTACCCACAATGACTTGACATGACTTGTTTACATTATAGATTCTCCCGATCAAAAAATAGGGGCATGGCATAATGACTCACTTGCATAATAGATACATCCCGGAATAAACATCGGCTTACAAGACATAAGATACATAGATGAATACTTTCCAAAGTTACAAATACATTGAAACAGTTATGCTTGATTTTCTTATCATTATGTTTCTTTTGAATTTTATTTAAAAATATTATGATGATTTTGTATTTCGATCTATTGAAAAAAATTGGTTTAGATTTTCATATTTAAAGCCTCCAATAATTTTCATGATTTTACACTGTTAATTAGTAGAATCTTTAAAGAGTATTTTAAATATGTCATATTTCTATTGTAGAATTTCTTCTCAATTGAAATTATTACATGTTTAACTTATATATCAAAATTGAATTAGTATTAGTTTAATCATGCTCATGTGCAGGATAGCATAGGATAGAAATAGATTAGTTTAATTTTTACTTTGAAATTAAAATTTTGCTTCTTAAATGGAAAATTACAATTTAGTAGCTGAATCTGTGCCATTTGGAAGCTGTTAAAGTTGTATGTTTTGTGTCTTCCTTTAAATTTGTATTTTAAATTAAATTTAGTTTCATTTTTATCTAATTGTGAGACTCTCCTAAAGAGAACAAAACATATTGTTAAATTAGACGTAGTTAGTTAAATTTGATTTAATAGTTATTACATAGACATAATTTTATCAATAGTTTAGTTTAATTTATAGATTAATATTCATGGTTAATGAAGCAAAGTTGTCAGATGCATATTGGAAAGAAGCAGTATAAACAGTTGTCTATATACTTAATAGAGGAAATATTAGAGTGAATAAAGACAAGACCCCTTATGAGCTATGGTATGGAATACTAGCCTCAATCAAATATTTCAAAGTATTCGGCAGTAAGTGTTAGATTAAAAGGAACGAGGATGACCTTGGAAAGTTTGAATCTAGGACTAATGAAGGAATATTTCTGGGATATTCATCCACCAAGAAGGCATTTAGATGTTACAATAAAAGGTTACACAATATTGTAGAAAGTGCAGATGTGAAAATAGATTATATAAAACCAAGAAGTCATGACAGTGTTGGAAATACAAGTAATGAAGAAAAGGAAGACTTACAAGAGGACGAAAGTACTCAGATGAAGAAGAAGGAATACAGAAGGAAGGTACACAAGAAAATAAAGAAGACTCCCCAAGACCTGATACAAAAACTCCATCTAGAAGGATACAAAAGAATCATTCAGAGTCACAGATCATAGGTGATAAAAATGTTGGAGTGAGTACAAGGAGACAACTACCATTTAATGAACAAGCCCTACTCTCAATAGTGGAACCTAATGGTTTTATAGAAGCCAACAAATGTAATTAATGGGTCAAAGCCATGAATGAAGGATTAGATCAGATTGAGAAAAACGAGACCTGGAAACTTGTCCCAAGACTTAAGGATAAGAATATTATAGGAACCAAATGGGTTTTCAAGAAAAAATTCAATCAGGATGGTCAATTGATAAGGAAAAAGGAAATATTTATATGTAAAGGGTATGCTCAGGTAGAAGGGATTGATTTTGAAAAAACTTATGCTCCTGTGGAAAGGCTTGAAGCAATCAGAATGTTTCTATCACTCTCAAGCCATAAAATTTTTAAAGTGTATCAAATGGATGTCAAGTATGCATTTTTAATGGAAAAATAGAAGAAGAGGTTTATATTGAACAACCTGAATGTCTCTTATTATCAAAAAACAAAGACTATGTTTGCAAACTAAAAAAGGCACTCTATAGTCTCAAACAAGCTCCATGGGCCTAGTTTTCAAGGTTGGACAACTATTTAAAGCAACAAGGATTTAAGAGAGGGGCCACTGAAAGTAATCTCTACTTAAAAATCAAAGATGTAAATATCATCATTTTTGTTGTTTATGTACATGACATCATATTTGGAAGCAATTTACAAATACTAAATGAAAACTTTGCTTCTGAAATGAAGAAGGAATTCAAAATGTCAATGTTGGATGAACTAACATTCTTCTTGGGGTTACAAGTTTACCAAACAAACAAATGAATCTTTATCTCTCAAACTAAGTACATCAAAGACATGCTTAAAATATTTAAGATGGAAGACTCCAAACCTGCTAGTACTCATATGATCATAGTTTGTAAATTAAGCAAGGACGATAAGTCTCTGGAAGTAGATCATACTATCTACAAATCCATGACACGAACCTTGCTATATGTGACAGCTACAAGACCAGATCTGATGCAAGCTGTAGGTTTGGTTTCTAGGTTCCATCCAAGACCCAAATGAAGGCATGTAACTGCAATAAAAATAAGTTTTAAATATTTGAAAGGTACTATGGAGAATGAGTTATGGTACCCAAAAATTCAATACTTTATTCTAAAATCATTTACTGATGCATATTGGGAAGGAAGTGTTGATGATAAAAAAAAGTACCAATGGAGCATCATTCTTCTTAGGAAATTGTTTGGTTTCATGGTTAAGTAAAAAACAATCTTCCATTTCACTCTCCACAGTAGAGGCCAAATATATTGATGCTGCATCATGTTACACCCAGGTCATTTGGATGAAGTAGGCACTAGAAGACTTACTTATGAAGTATGAGCATCCAATAATAATAAATTGCGATAATACCAGTGCCATAAATATGTCAAAAAAAATCGTCATGCAGTGCAAGAAAAAACACATACCAATTAAATATCACTTCCTCAGAGAACAAGTGTCCCAAAAGGTTGTCAAACTAGAGTATCTTGACACAAAATAATAGGTTTCTGACATTTTCACCAAGACACTACCCAAGGAAACCTTTGAGCATCTTAGATGGAGGTTGGGAGTGATCCCCTTATAATAGCTGTAGAAGAAGAAGTGCAATCTTAGGGGGAGATATAATGATGGGTGGATTTTTCAAGAAGAAAGGAAATCCTATATCAAAATGGGTACAACAATATAGGTTATCGTTTGTCATTGTTGTCAAAGGGGGAGAATGTTTAGATGTTTCCATCAATTCCAAAGGGGGATATTGTTGAGAATATAGTTGTCATTGATGTTAAAGGAGTTCACAAATGACAAAAGAATAAGCAACAACACAATGAAATCAGTAAAATAAAAAGGATCCATTACATGAATCAGCATTGATGTCAAAGGAATTCAACAATGACAAAGCAAAATCAGTGACAGGGTCAAGTGACAAAGAAAGTCAGTGACAGGGAAAATATTGATGCAAGAGGTAGAGGAAGATGAGAATTTTCAGTAGAATTCAATAAGAATACTTTGCAATAGTCCAATCAAGGAAATCAACGGTGCATATTGATTTTACATTTGGGATTTATCCCACATTGGCAACACGGTTTATTTCGTAGGTGCTTATATGCACTGGTCTCACTAGACTTATTCGGCGCATAGACCAAAGGTAGGGTGGCGGCTCTAGGTGTTTGGACTCCACGAGAATATCACCAACTTGGATCCCAAGACAACCTGTCAGGCCCACTACCTTTTTTGGAAGAATCAACAATGTATAGATCGATGGTCAGGAGTGAACCCGTAAGAAAATCAACGGTGGTGAATATTTTTCGTACAAAGAAAGGTGAAGATCCCCAATCTGCATTTGATTGTAGATCGATGGATAGGATTGAATATGCATGGAAATATATGATGGGGAATGATTTCCGTACAAATAAAAGTGAAGGTACGCAATCCACATTTGATCATAGATAGACAAGATAGGATTGAATCCATAAGGAAATCTACAGTGGGGAATGATTTCCACACAAAGAAAAGTGAAGTTTTGCAATCCACATTAGATCACAGATTGACAGTTAGGAGTTAACTTGTAAAGAAATCAACGATTCAGAAGTAAATCTTAAGGCAGAATGCAGAAGATGAGAATTCAAAGTATAAAATAATATGGGTTTCTGCAACCCATTGTCCTCCAGGGGAATGCGGAAGGAGGAAAGAGAAAGACGGAAGACGAAATGTGGAAAATGAGAAATCAAGGTCTAGAATAATATGGGTTTCTGTAACCCAGTTTCCACCGATGGATTGTAGAATGTGAAAGAGAAAGACGGAATGTGAAAGATGAGAAATCAAGGTCTAGAATAATATGGGTTTTTGCAACCTGAAGTCTACTAGCAAAATACGGAAGGTGCAAATAGGAAGGCAAAAATCGCGAAAAGACATTTCATGAAATGTTACAATTCCACAATCCACATCCTAACATTAGATCTATAGTCAGGAAAAATCCCAATATAAAATCAACGACTCAGGATGGTTGCAGAAATGGAGAAAGCGGAAGGTCACGAATGAAAGATTCATGAAGAGGCACGATCAGTGAAAAGGCACATTGGTGATGAGATGCATCCGCAGGGAGTGTGAAGGTGATTATTGACAAAATGAATGAATGAGATAATTTGTCTCTATGATCATGAGTGATAGAGTCCAAAAGTAAATGCAGTTCTATAGAAGACTGATAAAATTCAGTCTAGGGTAGCAGGGCGACACTAGGGAAGGCTACAAATGTACAAAGGGTGTTGTAGCATCCTTTTCTATTGTAGCAGGAAGAAACCCAGGGTGTTGTAGCATGATTTTCTGTTATAGCATGAATAAACCTAGGCTGTTGTAACATCCTTGTCTATTGTAGCAAGCATAAACCAAGGGTGTTGTCGCATCCTTTCTGTAGTAGCATATAAAGAAATTTTGTAGATTCATCTTTTTAATGATTTTGAATTGGTGGTTTTCTCTTTGAATTTTCCACGATAAATTTTTTGTCTTAACCTGTTTGATTCGTTGTGTATTTTTTTATTTTTAAAAATGGGAAAAGACAGTAACTGATCTACCCCCTGCCCCTCTCAGTATTGTGGAATAATGCAACACTGCCTATGAACCAGTTGAAGGCCCTCGTTAGGATGGTTATTTTCTCCTGCATTCATTTTAGATGAATACTATTTAATTTAGTAAAGCTTGATGATATTTAGGTTGGAATGAACCTCACTGTGAAATAAGGCTGAAGGAGGAAGAATAAATTCAGTGTACAATGATAAAAAAAATCATGATGAAATCGAACAGTCAAGACGATTCTTTTTGTCAGCATAACATTACTCTCATAATCATTAATCTTTATGTAATACAATGATAACATAATGAAGGAAATTTTAATCCTCTAGGAGAGATTCAAATCCCATAACTTGGACTAACTCTAGATATCACTAACTGTGGAAAAACACCACTAGAGGCTCACTAGTGCAACTCTCGACAACAAAATCAGTTCACAGTCAGTCACAATTAGTTAACTGACCAAGGTAGGTGATAAAAAGCTCCCAAATCCCTTGAATCATGAAAATTTTGTGCTAGGATAACTAAATATGAACTAATTGATGCCCATCATGGCATAAATCAAAACAGGCTAGGGTGAATTGATGGTGGACTCCTAAGACTCAGTGTGGGTTCCTAAATTATAGGGATTTTCTCCGGAGCTCACAAACCCATGAAAGTTTGTGCATCAAGTGGTAGGTGGGCCCCAGATGACTCTCCCGTGGCACTAATGAAGTGGCAACATACTCCTAATATAGGAAATGACATTTAGACTATGGTGTTCAAGGGAGGATTAAAATTAATCCTAACTTCCCCCCTTAATCCAAACTTGGACTACCTAGGCCTTGAAAAATAATACCAAAGGTCACCCATACACACTAATGCAGAAAAGTAACTACTGGATAAACCAAGGAAATGGGGAAAACCTCATGGGAAAATCCCCCCCTCAAAATGAACAGTGAAACCGAGAACAATAACTGAATCAAACCTTCACACCATGAAGAGATTTGAGATAGACAAATCTCATTTTAGTGAAATATTTGGTGAATATGTCCACAACCTACTCCTTTGTAGGGAATTAATGCATATTGATAGCCTTACCATGCACTCGTTCTCAAATGTAGTGCATGTGGAATTCAATGTGTTTGGTCCACTTCTTCTGTACTGGATCACTGGAAATTTTAATTACACTTTGATTATCACATAATAGGTCTATAGAAGGATAAGTGTGAATTTCAAGCTCTTATAGAATCCCATGTAGCCAAACTTTCTGAATAGTTGCGTTCACAACCCCCTTGTAGTCTACTTCAACTGAAGAGAGAGAAAGAGATGCTTACTTCTTCCTTAACCAGAAGTTTGGTCAAGATCCCAACATGAACACAAATACCAATGTATATTTTATGTTAGTATTATCACCATCCTAGTCTGAATTAGTAAAACCAACCAGATCTACCTGAGCGCCAACAAAATAGTGAATCCCAAACTCTGTAGTACCTTGCACATAATTTAGTATGCACTTTGTTTCCTTCCAATGCAGCTCATGTGGCTCTTGCATGAACCTATAAATAACACTCACAGCATATGACAAGTCTAGTCTCAAATGAGTAAGGTACAATAAGCTACCAATCAATTGTCTATAGAGAGTACTATGAACCACAGGTGTAGAACCACCTTCTTCCAATCTGATGCCAGATAAGAAGGGGAAGGATGTTGCTTTGCAATCAATCATGTGGAATATTTTGAGTAAATATCCTATGTATTTCGACTTAATAATCATGATCCCTGAATCTTTTTAATTCAATTCAATGCCAATAAAATACCTTATCATCCCTAGATATAGCATGGCGAAGGCCTCACTCAAAGTTGACTTGATATCCCTCAATCCAACAGTTGATCCATTATTAATGAGAAAGTCATCCAAATATAGTATAATCAATAGTAAACAACCTCACTTCTACTACATATACACATTGTAGTCATATTTTCATCTTTTGAACTTCTATTATAGTAATAAGGAATCCATCTTGGCATACCATGCCCTTGGGTATTACTTGAGCCCACACATAGAGTTACTTAGCTTGCAGACCAAAGAGTAATCTTCAGTGCACCTGTTGGGTTGTCTCATGTAGATATCTTCTTCTAGGTCACCATGTAGGAAGGCACTCTTCACATCCATGTGATGTAACTCCCACTTCTTCAAAGCTACAATGCACGAAATCACTCTTATGGAATCCATTCTTACAACTGGAGTGAATTTTTCATTGTAGTCCAACCCATGAACTTGTGAATACCCATTTGAAACTAAATTTTCATTGTACTTAGTAGTGGATTCATATTCTGCTAGTTTTGTCGTGTAGATACATTTGCATTGAACTATCCTTCTCCTAGGAGGCAAGGGGACATGCTTCCAGGTCTGGTTGTCTTGTAGTGAATAATATTCATCATCCATGGTTTCTTTACATATTGGATCATGGAAAGCCTCTTTGTAGAACTGTGGATTATAACCCATCATCATTAAGCACCTCTATGGGAGAAGTGGCTATGTATGGTAGAGTGCAACATTTTCATCCTAAAATTGAGATCTTGTTCTTCTTCTGTCAGATGGATCTATAGAGCTGTTCTGAAAAACTTCAATGAGGTTTTGGGCCTATTTAGGACATGGATTAGGAACAAGTTTTTGGATATAGTTCTAGATCTACATGAAATTCATTCTCAATATCAATATATTGATCATATTGATCCTCATCTTCAAACTCTAAATCTGAAACATTAGTAGAGACATCATCATTATGCAAATGGAATTGATTGAGTATTTATACCTTCCTCTTCGGATGGTTGTGGATCATGCAATGAATCTTCATTGATTGGACACTCTTCTCTATGAAGAATATTTTGGTTGAAATATCAATCAGTTTTTAATATTTTGCATCATTTGCACATCTTAGCGGTATGCATTCTCTACTTTCAGGTTGGTAGGATTTCCTATTGTTAGTTGGAATTATGGCCCATGCGTTGGAGCCAAAAACCCTCATATGTGAGACATTGGGATTATTTCACATTGATTCTTTGGATGGACTGACCCCAACCACTGACTTGCGAGGAACTCTATTTTGGATGTATGAAGCATAGTTCATTTCTTTAGCCCACATATATGATGGAAGATCCCTTGCTTCAAGAAGGCATGTAGCCATCTCCTTCAAGGATCTTCTCTTCCTCATAGCTACACCATTTTGTTGTGGTGTGTATCCGACTGAGTGTTGTAATTGAATACATGTTGAAGCACACAGATTATTGGATTCTCTTTTGATGTACTCTCCTCCATTGTCTGATCTAAGTGCTTTAGTCTTCTTCCCAAGTTTTTTCTTAGCTAAGGCTTTGAAATTTTTGAAAGTTTCAATCACCCCATACTTATGCTTAAGGAATTATATCTAAAAATACCTTGAGTAGTCATCAATGAAGGTCAGAAGTATTTGTATCCATTCATGTATGTAATAGTCAGTGGTTCAAAGACATCAATGTGAACCAAATCAAGTTTAGAGGAAACTCTTCTTTCCTTTCCAATCTCAAACCTTTGTTCTGGATGCTTACCTACCAAGAAACAATTGCAGACACCTTGAGAGGACATGATGGGAGGAAATCCCTTAACCATGTCTTCATTGTGGAGCTGCTGGAGATATTTGAAATCCAGATGGACAAATATTCCATGCCAAATCCTGCTTGTATCATTAGCATGAGTCAATAGAGCACTTGGATATGAGTTAGGAAGAAAATGAGAAAATTCATATGCCTTGAAGGCATGATTTGTAGATTCTTTCTCTATTAGATTCCCAGTAAATATTTCTATATTCATTGAGTTAGGATCAAATATGACTTGCTTGGGTGAGAAATTATGGGTCATCTGGTATATAGACAACAAATTTGATTCCAAAGAGGGCACATAGAGGACATTCTTAAACACTCCATGATCAAACTGAATTGAACCTTTCCCAACAGTCAGGATTCGAGATTCGTCTCTCATGTAAATTCTAGGACCACTTGATATATCCAGAAAAGAGAATTATTCTTTGGAGGAAACCATGTGGTTGGAGGATTCATAATCAATGAGAAAAGCTTGTGAGTGAGAAAATCCTACCTTCAATGCATGGGATCTCTCATGATCTTCAGTCTTGTTTCCAGGATTAGGCTTCCTTATGCCTTCCGGAAGGGAAATATTTTTATGTTCAAGGATTCTAGACATTTGGTCTATGGTTTTCTTCATACATAGGTTCTTTGGATGATTCCATGTCTTGCAATATGAGCACTTGGACTTGTCAAAACTGTTGTGCTTTTCCTTCTTGGAACCCGAGGCTCCTTCTAAAGGATTCTACTTCTCCTTAGGATTGAAATCGATGTTCTTATTTTCCATTCCTTTCTGCTTCCCCTTTTCTTGCACATTCTTGGTCTCCCCTTCCAAGAGAGCATGATTTTTGGAGGATTTGAGTGATCCCATCAGTATAAACTTATCTTGTTCCTATATAAGATATTCCATGAAGGAATTCACCAATTTCAAGTTAGAAATATCCTGGAGTGAAAGGTGGATATGAACACTGAGAATTCTGGGCCAAGTTTTCTTAGAATATAGAGCACCAATTCCTCATCCTTCTTGTAAGTCCCACACTGCTTTCACTGCATGACCAAAGATTTGAACTTGGTGAAGAATTATTGGATGGTTTCGAAGTTGTTGGGATGAAGAGAAATCAACTCATTCTGTAAAATATGGCCTCACAACTCATCCTACTTTCCAAATAGTGATTCAGTATTCTTCCATACTTCTCTTGGAGTTTTTAATCCATCGAGGAGGAAGAGTAACTCCTTGGAGATATGAATGCACATGAAAATTGATTCATCCCATTTGTTTAGATACATTGACTTCTCAAGATGATGCCAGGGTTCGACCTCCTTTTCCATTGTGACCCTTTACAGACCTTTGTTGGGTAACACAATATGCATATCATCCCTCCAATCAAGAGAGTTTAAGGGTGTGAGGATACTGGGTTTCAAGGCTGTTCAATTCTCCATCTTACAGCTTTAGGGGCACCAGAATTCTTCTAAATTCTTCAATTTAATTGCATAAAAACACTTCAATTTGAAGGAAAACCAATTCAATCACTTGTTAGGATATTTATACACTTAGGAGTTAGTTAAGATCAACTTTTGTAATATATCCATTAGGTAAAAGTGTGTTTCTTTAGTATGCATTAGTATGCATTTGTAAATATTCTAATCCAATGGTCACGATATGTTCTAGACATAGAGTGATCCGACGGTTCAACTTCTCTTAGATCATACCTACCATTGATCCATGGCTTAACACCCAATTGGTCTATGATCTCTATTTAAAGAGCATAGAGGGTCCTTGGATAGTTGATCAATTATGAGAAGCTCATGTAACTTTCTTTCTTTTGCATAATAAATTGCTCCAAGTAGCTATTTGGCTGGGGCCGTGGACTGTTTCCCTCTCGAGGGTTTTAACCATGTGAAAAACATCAGTGTGTTAATCTGTGATCTATTTGTGTGAAGTGGTTGCTTAAGGTGTTAAGTCTTTTGGGAGTACCCTGTGTACCCAAACATGGTATCAGAGCTTTTATGAAGAGCCGCTTTGGTTTTGATCAAGATCTGGAACCAGTGTTGCCGAAACTTTGAAATGGTTTCTGGTTCTAGATTTTCTGTGCATTCACAGCCTCTGGAAGTAGTTTTATTGTGTTTGGAGTGCCGTTTCCATTGGGAAATAGTTTTTGTTTCACTGAAAACCATTTCCGTTTGCTCCAGAAACACCCATTTTGGCAAATCTGAAGGTATAATGTTACAGTGACGGATTTGTTTTTGTAAATCTCTCATATTTTATTAGTTTATTATTAGATCTTTTTTTTTTTAGTCTCAGACTGTTGCCTTCCCTGACTACGTATGCTCTTTGCCGTGCACCTTGTGCGATCACGACGAATTAGAAACAGTACGGGAAATTTTTTTTTGTTGTCTTCTCAGCTATGTATGCTCTTTGCCATGCACCTTATGCGATCACGAAAAATCAGAAACAACAAGAAAACTTGAAAACGTAGACTTTCCGGGTAAGCTAACTATGATCTAACCCCATTGTGTGGAAAAGTTTTTTTGGTTTTTGTTTTTCGTTTTTTTTTGTGATTTGCAGGAGAAGAAAGCAAGCACGGAGAACAAGAGAGAAAAGTAAAATAAAAAAAAACCTTCCTCTTTCCATTATTTTACGTACCTTTTAAACTTAGCTCACTTGGTCCAAAGTTGCTTTATTACTTAATAGGTTTTGAGTTCAAGTCTTATTAAGCTACTTTTTAGTGCATGCAGTTTCTATTTTCAAGTTACTTTATTGTAAAAGTGCATCTCACATAAATAAAATAAAATAAAAGTGAGTCACTTAAGTCTTTTAATTTATTGTCGCACTATTTAAAAGTCACATTACTGTAAAAGTGAACATCACTTATTCTACAAAAGTGATTCACTTCAAAGCAACTTTATTGTAAAAGTGATTGTCAAAGGTTGATCTTGGGAAGAGGGGGCTTATTTTTTTAGTTGGTCAAGTTAATATTTGCCACGTCACTATTGGGGACATCTTCAACTTTTTCTTTGATCAAGCATAACTTCATCATCCATAATCAGTTTTAAGTATCATTTTTTTTTAAACCGCATATTTTTTCGAGCTCTTTGTATCCAGACAGTTAGTTTCTGTTATTTCAGCCATTATTTTATAGTATGGCTGCACCTTGTGATATTATACTTACAAGTTCTAACTATTTCTCATGGAAATCTCGTATGGAGGATGTTCTGCGAAGTAGGGGACTTTTCAGGATAACCTCAGGGAAATAAATAGAACCCACTGATGATGATAAGAAAATTAAATGGGCAAATATATGTGATGAAGCTCGTGGATTGATTGGGATGCCAATCTCTACTGATTTGCGATTCCACATATCTAGAATTGATGAACCTAATCTTGCTTGGGAAAAGTTGGAATCTGTGTTTGGTAAACACAATGAAATTCAGGGTCATCACCTTGAGAATGAGTTGCTTTCCTTGAATCCAAATGATTTTTCATGCATTCAAGACTATTTATTTAAGTATAAAACTCTTAGACTATTATGTGCAGAATGCAAAATTAAGAAAGAAGACAAACAATGTATTTATCATATTCTTTCAAAACTTGGACCTGCATATTCTGTTTTTGTATCTATATTCTACTCCATGAAAGAATCCTTGACTACAGCTAGCTATCAAGAGCCTAGCCTTGAATCCTTTTGTGATTCCTTAATTAGAGAGCAAGATAAGCTCATTCATCTTGGAATAATTAACAATGCAGATACATCTGGGAAAGCGTTATTGTCCCAATAGAAAGAAAAGTCAAAGCCTCCCAAGAAACAAAATTTTCGCAATAATAAGCAAAACAACAAGGGTCCCAAACCTTCTCAGTCAGCTCCTTCTTTAAAAAATGACAAAGGATCCAAGCAAAAAGGAAAGAAGACTAAGCGTCATTGCAATTTTTGTGGGAAATATAATCATGATGAATCTAAGTGTTTTAAGAAGATGGCAGCTTTGGAAGCAGCAATGAAGAAGCACCACATCAGCCTAGATTTGTCTTCTGAATCTACCTCTCATGGACATGCGCTTTGTGCTTCTAGTTAATCTTATACTGCATCTTGTTCTTCTACTTCAATTGAATGGCTTATTGATTCTGGAGCATCTTATCATATGGCTAAGGATAAATCCATCTTTTCTACTATGCATGAATGTAACACCAAACAAATATTTGTTGGTGATGATAGATCTCTAAGTGTTGTAGGATCTGGAATAGTTCTAGCAAAAAATGGTCATTTCAGTGATGTACTTAGGTGTTCCAAAAAATTCCTGCAATTTGTTATCAGTCTATCAAATTACTCATTCAGGTGAAGGTAAAACTATGATGTTTACACCTCACCAAGTTGTAATCAAGGATTTTAAAAATCCTCAAAATGTCCTTGCTACTGGAACTGTTGATGATATTACCAGGTTGTACAAATTTAACAACTTTGGGTCATCACCTTTTCCTTCAGTTTTTGTTGCTCATAGTGATAACTTGAGCAAACTTTGGCATGAGTGATTTGGTCACTTAAATTATCGCTCATTGCAACAACTCTGTAAAGACAATATGGTGACTGGTCTTCCGCTAGTATCTTGCAAAGATGGTGTTTGTTCCAGTTGTGTACTCGAAAAACATCATCGAGACAGTTTTGGCAAACGTGCCTCTTGGCACGCCTCGGTTCCCTTGGAGCTTGTGCATAGTGAATTGTGTGGCCCTCTTCCATCTGCTTCCTTTTCTGGTTTCAAATATTTCTTAACTTTCATTGATAACTACTCTAGATGCACTTGGGTTTACTTCCTCAAACTTAAGAGCGAAGTATTTAACATGTTCTTGGCCTAGAAGGCCCTTGTTGAAAAACAATCTGGTCATCAAATTATTAAGTTAAGATCTGACAATGGAGGATAATATGTTAACAACAAGTTCACTACTTTTTGCACTGAACAAGGAATCCAACAACAACACACTGTTCCATATACACCACAACAAAATGGTGTAGCTGAACGAAAGAACTGCACTTTAAAAGAAATGGCTAATTGTATGATCCAATCTAAGGGACTAAGTCTTCAATATTGGGCTGAGGCCATAAATTGTGCAAATTACATAGTTAATCGCACACCCACTAAAGTTTTACAAGGTATAACACCGGAAGAAGCGTAGAGTAAAATTAAATCAGATGTAAGTCACTTTCGTGTGTTTGGTTGTGAAGCATGGGCTCACATTCTGGATGAAAAACGGAAAGCATTGCATCCTAAAAGTGAAAAGTGCATATTTGTTGGATATTTTGAAGATGTAAAAGGTTATAGACTTCTTCACCCAAATTCACATGATATAATCATTAGAAGAGATGTTAAATTTGATGAAAATCTCTTGGCCTGCGAGCCTGACTTGGTGGGTGTGCCATCTTTGGCCTACGAGCCTGATTCGGAAATTATGCCTTCTTCTTATTCTTCTTCCATCTTCCTTGACAGGTTTCCAACTTCAGTTTCTGATGATGACAGTCAAGATTAAAATCCAGCTCTGCCTGCTCATGTTCCTCCAATTGCACCAGCACCAATACTTCCTTGATGGGTCCGTTCAACATGTGAAGCAGCTAGTGATCTTGCCGATGATCCTAAAGATCAACGACGAACACATTCTCAGCTTCAATGAGCCTCTTCTCTTTTGGATCAAGTTTCTGAGAATCATGATCCAGAAACTTTTGCAGAAGCTTTAGGAAATCTAGATTGGGATGCAGCTATGGATGAAGAATATCGTTCCTTAATGGTGAACGATACTTGGGATCTTGTTCCTCTTCCAAAAGGAAGAAAACTTGTCAGATGTAAATGGGTCTATAGAACTAAGTATGCATCAGATGGAATTGTTGAAAGACTTAAGGCAAGGTTAGTTGCCAAAGGTTTTTCCCAAGTTGAAGGGATTGACTGCAATGAAACCTTTGCCCCTGTAGAAAAAATGAACTCCATCTGCCTTGTTCTTTCCCTTGCAGCCTTACATAACTGGGAAGTCCGTCAAATGGATGTCAAGTCTGCCTTCTTACATTGTGATTTACATGAGGAAATTTATATGGAACAACATCTTGGATATGTTCAGGATAACTCTAGCCTTGTTTTTCTCCCTAAGAAATCCTTAAATGGCCTTAAGCAAGCTCCTAGAGCTTGGTATGCCAAAATGGATAGCTTTCTCCTTGACACTGGTTTTTCTAGATGCCATTCTGACCCCAATGTATATACCAAGAAAGTAGAAAACCATCTCATCATACTTGTTCTTTGTGTTGATGATATTATCCTTACTGGTAGTGACCCTAAACTTATAACCCATGTGAAATATAGTCTTAAGCAAAATTTTGAAATGTCAAACTTAGGACATTTGCATTATTTTCTTGGTCTCCAAGTCTTGCAAACCAAAGAAGGAATCTTTATTTCCCAGTCTAAGTATGCTTGTGACCTTCTTCGTCGCTTCCACGTGGAATATTGTAAACCATCCCCTTCTCCCTTCCAGTCTGGAGTCAAACTTTCTGCCACTTGTACTTCCCCTGAAGTAGATGCCACCTTGTATCGTCAGCTTGTTGGTAGTATTTTATACTTGACTCATTCCCATCCTGACCTTTCCTTTGTCGTTGGTCGTGTTGCCTGTTATATGCAAACTCCTCATGAAAGTCACTGGAAAGCAACAAAAAGAATACTTCGATATATTCGAGGTACAATTCAGTTTGGGATTCTTTACAGTACAGGGGGGAAACCTTTGTTGGTTGGTTTCACTGATTCAGATTGGGCCGGCGATCCTGATGATCATAAGTCTACTGTAGGTTATGTTTTTAGTCTAGGATCTGGACCTATCACTTGGGCTTGTAAGAAACAACAAGCACTTGCTCTTTCTTCAGCAGAAGCAGAATATCAAGCCGCAGTTAATGCTAGTCAGGAAGCTTTATGGCTTTGACAGATCCTTTCAAAGTTTGGATTTGAGCAGAAACAACCTACTCCACTTTGGTGCGACAATCAAAATGACATCAAGCTTGCCAAAGATCAGTTCTACATCAGCACAACAAACACATTGAGATACACATGCACTTCATCAGAAATATTGTTCATGGTAGTGTTATTGAAGTTCTCTATTGCCCTACAGATGATCAAGTTGCAGACATCTTCACCAAGTCTCTTATAGAAGTGAAGTTTTCTAAACTTTAGTCTATGTTAGGAGTTCAGGAATGTGTCCTTAAGGGGGGATAGGCTCTAATGCCTCCTTCCTTCTCCTAATAGTGTCACTTTTGTAAATCCTTGAATCCTATCCCAAGTTGTTCTTAAGGGGGGATGTTAGGATATTTAGACACTTAGGAGTTAGTTAAGATCAACTTGTGTAATATATCCGTTAGGTAAAAGTGTGTTTCTTTAGTATGCATTAGTATGCATTTGTAAATATTATAATCCAATGGTCACGATATGTTCTAGACATAGAGTGATCCGACGGTTCAACTTCTCTTAGATCATGCCTACCATTGATCCGTTGCTTAACACCCGATTGGTCTATGATCTCTATTTAAAGAGCATAGAGGGTCCTTGGCTAGTTGATCGATTATGAGAAGCTCATGTAACTTTCTTTCTTTTGCATAATAAATTGCTCCAAGTAGCTATTTGGCTGGGGCCATGGACTGTTTCCCTCTCGAGGGTTTTAACCACGTGACAAACATCGGTGTGTTGATCTGTGATCTATTTGTGTGAAGCGGTTGCTAAAGGTGTTCGGTCTTTTGGGAGTACCCTATGTACCCGAACATCACTCTCTACTTATTAGATGATTCACACCTGGATAGACTTCTATGGATAAAATCTAGAGGGAGAAAGGCACATACACCCAGAATTATGTGGAACCTAGTTGCTTCTAGTGCATAAATGGAAGATTTTGAGGCTTGAAGTTAGCCTTATTACCTTCTTTGATACTATGTTTAATTTAGAAAAGCTTCAAGATATTCAAGATGGAATGAACCTCACTGTGAAAGAAGGTTGAAGGAGGAAGAATAAATTTAGTGTACAATGATCAATCAATCATGGAGAAATTGACCAGTTAAGAGGTAAAAATTTGTTAGCATAACATTACTCTCATAATCATTAATTTGTATGTAATACAATGATAATAAAATGAGAGAAATTTGAATCGTCTAGAAGAGATTTGTATTCCATAACTTGAACTGACTCGAAAGATCACTAATTGTGGAAAACACTACTAGAGTCTCACTATTGCAACTTCGAACAAATGAATCAGTTCACAGCAAGTCACAATTAGTTAACTGACCAAGGTAGGTGAGAAAAGGTGCCAAACTCCCTTGAATGATGCAAATGTGGCACTAGGATAACTGAAGATGAACTAACTAATTCCCATCGGAGCATAACTCAACACAAACTAGTGTAAACTGATGGTCAAACTCCCAAGCCTCGGTGTGGGTTCCTAAATTATAGAGATTGGTATTTGGAGCTCCCAAACCCATGCAAATTGACGCATTAGGTGGTAGGTGAGCCTCAAATGACTCTCCCATGGCACTAATGAAGTGGAAGCATACTCCTAATCTAGGAAATAAAATTTAGAGTATGGTGGTTAAGGGAGGATTATAATTAATCCTAACAAATATCTATAACTTGTTTTCTAAATGTGAGTTTAAAAAAATGAAGATTTAAAGAATACATTTTAATTTTTTTTTTAGATTTTAAGCAAAATATGGATCCTAGCTTTGAATATAAGTAAATACACATTATTAAAACCATGATCATATATATATATACACATACTATTAATAACAATAATAGGAACTAATTAGATTGTATGAAACTAGATATGCTTATTAAGAGCATGTAGTCGATTAAATTTTATGAAACTTTATATAAAAACCTATGGAAGATTTTGGATATGGTAATTATTAATGATGATTAATGGAATCATATTTTTATGTCAAACTTATTTATATGTATTTTTATTTTTATTAGAAAATTCAAAGGAACCTACTGAAGAATGGAAACTTATTATCTAGCATGATTTGCATGCCTAAACATAACATTAAGGCCAAGATCTGAAGAACATGTCTATGTACCACTACACAATTTTGCTTATCTGGTGCATGTTCAGAAACCATAGAAATAGTGGGGAAGTTTGCAAGAATGAAAAGAAGAACATATTTGCAGTGACTTGGAATAAATAAGGAGGCTTCTACACATGACATTTGAAGGAAATCTAGCTATGGGAACTAAAGGAAGTCAATATGCAATAATGAAGGTGAAAAAGTCAATAACTAGGTTTGTGTCTCAATGAAAAATCAATTGTTAATCAAGGTAAAAAACCAACGAGTGTGAGAATTGCTTCACAGTGAGATCTAGAGAAATATTCACAATCTAAATTATTGACAACATATGCAAGAGAACAACAAAAGAGAATGAAATAACACATATGAATGGTGCCAATAACTGATATTTCTATTAGTGTACATATTGTAGATGTGTATGGTACATATTTATAATACAATGTGGAAAATTTTTGAGCCCTTGGAGGCCATCAGGATGCATACAAGTGTCATTCTAGGATTTGACCCATAAACCCCCCTAGGTTGACCAATAGGCTCCCAAACCTAACCAAATAGTCACGAATACATGTATGAACATGTAAGGAGGCATAAATATAGGCATGCAATTCATGGGTGTACACACGTGTGAGTTGGAGAGTCTATAGGAGCCAATAAATGACCAAGAAGACCACAAAACAACCACATTCACATACTAGCTCCCCTAGTCAAACAGAAAGTGGATTGTAATCAATGAGGGAACCTGGAATGTCACAATGATCAAACTAGAGTGCCTCAACTATCAGGATGATCAAAGTTGAGAACCTCAACTGTGATTTAATGAGCTAGAAATCACCTAATAGACCAATATTGATCAATATAACTAAGTAGGATCATACAACACAAGTACTAGAAAAATGAAAATTTTTCCTAGGTGTAAGACCACAATACTAAGGTATTTTAATTTCTCTAAGACCCCCCATTAATCCTAACTTAGTACATATTATACCAAATTATTTATTTGAGGCCTTGGCAACCAAGGCTCAAGTCACCTCTTACAACAAAAAAATATTTGTGCATGCTAAACGAGGAAAGAGGAAAAACCTCATGGGGAAAATACTCCCTCAAGAATGGACATGATAGAGATGATAAAAAAATGTCTCCAAGATGTCCTCTTCTTCACTTGAATGAGCTGAAAGAACAAATTATTGGTGATGGAATTGGTGAAGATATTGTGGATGCCAAGATCATGCACCAATGCATCAATATGCTGTAAACAAAGATCATGTGGAGAGGACCCTTGATGGTAATCATTTTCCGATGGAGGAGCATCATAAGAATGTATTTTATTGCAATCATACTCTTCTCTATAAGCATAATCAATCATGGAAAATATATATCTTCAAACTCTTTCCAAAACGACATCAAAAGGTTCAAAAAAATATGCCTCATGCGTAGCTTCCATATCATGAATAAAACCATGAATATTCTTCCAAATTTGATGAAGCACCTTCATAACTCTGTAAAAAATATCATGAGAATATGAAATATGAGAATATATGTCATATATATCATAAAATATCAGAGGTATGGTGTCTCCATGAGCGAATGGGTCCATAGTGGGAAAAGAGTGAGAAACCAGATCACACTTACAGTTGAGCGAACCTGGAGGGCATGGAGATTTGAAAATTGAAGAATGGGTGGTAAATTCAAGTACAGAAAAAGGAAAGGAATTCCCATGAAGGATAAATATATGTATTTCAAACCAATGAATGACATACAAGACATAACACAAACATACACAAGTGACATAGAATTGGAAACTAGGAAATTTTGAGATTTTCCAATTGGTGAACTTGAGGGTTGTTGGGTATTTTGGGAATGAAATGGTTGGGGAAATGAGTATATGAATTTCATAGGTTGTATATCATCCTATTAATCACCTTAATAATCAGAATATGAATTATCTAAGTGGAGTAGGAAAGATATTTAAGAATACACATAAGAAATTAGCAAAAAATGACTAGTTTTGGGAGGAAACTTTGGTGAACTGGTTGGGGGTTTGTTGTTATAGCTGATTTTACCACACCTGGTGAATCACACTTGTATGGCCTTCCCTTGTCCCTCTACAAACTCTTTGGATCCCATGGATCTTTTTCATACCTTTGATGTTTCCAAGATCATCCCTAAAAACATGCTTAAATTGCTATACATGACTTTTAAACCCTTTCTCGCGTATATACGTGGGTTTGACCCCTAGAACCGCATACATTGGGATGTGTGAAAAATGCCAAATTATTTTGGAGTTTTCCTTGACATGGATCCAACTCACTTGTCTCCTGGCCTTCCATATGCCTTGATATCACTCGGATTCGACCCTTCATTGCCCCATTGAAGAGCTATATAAGGAACCCTTTGGATACATTGAAGAAAATGTGAGAATTGAGAGCAAAGAAACTATAGTCCATTGTTGCCGAAACTTATGCTTGAGTCTGCATCCATTTGTCCCTTGGAGAACTTTGGTGTTCTTCCCAAACTTTCCTTTTTCTTGTGAGCTTGCTATCGAGAGATGGAGGATTGAGGTGGTGGAAGCCCAAGTGGGGGATTCAGTTTCTCCGATTCGCAAACGTGTCGATAGAGGTTGTATTCATTGTAATCTCTGATTTTATATTAATAGAAATATATTTCCTTGTCCAATAATGTATGTTTGAATGTATATTTTATCCATGGATGATTTCTAATGCTTATACGTTGTTGATTATATATGCTAGAGTATATCTAACACCAATATATATAGTTCCAAGTGTACGAGAAGTTCCAATTTGATCTCAACAGAAGTTGAAATTATAGAATGTAGAGTACATGATCTCTTAGGTCCATGTAGCACGATATCCTTGAACAAGTGCGTCAAGCTAGCTTTTCGTGTGCTTGCAAAAAGCAATTTTTGCAACCTTAAGTTTAGATGTAGCTACAAAGAGGAGACTGCATGAGAAGATTAGTGCGGAGTATTTGTATGCTTTGTGTGTTACTTAAGAACTTTTCATCTATGCCATGAATATGTAGTTGGAACTAAAATATTTTGAAACAATGAATAAAGAGAATAAACATGAAAAGAAAGGAACTACTCACTATTGCAATGTTGTATGCTTCTTCTCCCTTTTTTATGTATATGATGAACTACTTTCTAATTTCCTCACATCTTGTGACAATTGTAACAACACTACCAATTGAACATATATGTTTTGATCCTAACCCTTGTATATTGACATTTGCTGCTAATCTTCATTCTTTGTAAACTAGAGGTATGGTTTCAATGGTGCTATTTAGAGTTATTTGCAAATAGAACTTTGAGTATCGTCTCTTTTATGTGGTTTTTTTGCTTCACAACAAAGTATATTATTTGAGCCCTTGACCTAACTTGAAATTGGGACGAATATACTGGTATTGTATTTGGTTCCAATGTTCACAATGATTGTTAGTTAGCCATATTTGTATACCAAATAAGAATGATTCTATTGTATCTTTAAGGGGGAATGAGGGTCTTTGCTATATCTTGGCCATGCAAAGACAAAATGTCACCCTCAAAAACATTTGTGTAATTTTTTTTTTTTTGCGAGAAGTCAATAATTGGACATGGTGGTTGAGCAGTAAGGTTAAGAATCCATAGAGAAATGGGAAAAGAGGGGAGCACATAAAAATATGTGCTATGAAGAATAAAAATGTATTGTGTATTTAATAGTTCTGTGTATTTTGCAATTAGTTCTCATAAAAAACGAATCAAGGAAACAATGCTCAATGGTCAAAGAAGAAGAGTACTAGTTATCTCTATTTTGACTATGCAGATCTAACTCAACATCTTCAACAAAACCATTAATACACTATGTACTTTTTTTTTGGTAAGTAAGAGATTCTATTATGATACAAAAAATGTTACAAAGAGAGGCTGGTCCTCTGGCCGGAAAAACAATACCTTCAGCCCAAAAAATATGTAAACTGCTTGTATGGACAATAGGAAAAGCAGGCTAAACTATTCCTGGTTCTCAAACCACTGAATACAAAAAATACTATATCCTGGCCAAGCCCCAAACGACCTTCCTAACAGAAACCATTGATTACATAACATTCTTTATCATCGACCCAACAGGAACCAAAGCGGTCATGAACAGAAGAAGAAAATGAGATCAATCAAAAGGCATGGGAACCCACCGAGTGCCACCAAGAAGACCAACGACCTTCAGACTGCATGACAAACTAACGGGGATAGTGCCTGGGAATTCCTCCCTGAGAGGCTGCATAGCTGGAGAATTAGCTAGTGTTACCCCCAGATTCTCGGGCACAGCTTCCGGATTAGATAGCATATTCTGAGTGATTTGATCCAGCAGTCGAAATCCGGCTGCGCTCTCTTGATGACCACGGTGAATAGTCTCCATGGCCTCCTGGATGCCCTCTGAAGTTTGAATTTTGGCTTGAATATCGTGTGCAAGCAAAATGTGCACAGACCAAAATGGGATGGGAATCAGGGAGCATCCCATGATCGATTCAAACTCCCTACGGAGATCGATTTCCGTGATAGCAATGTAGGCATCAACCGTCGGTGGAGTTTCAGACAAATATTGGTCACCCCAATTGAAAGGAGCAGTTTCCTGGGGCGTAGGCTCAGCCTCAGCATTAGCAGAGGCCTCACTGAGATTGCTTCCTCGGTTGTGGCCTCTAGCTCTAGATCTAACCCTCCATAGTCTGGGCATGGCGCCATCTTTCCCAGGATCAAAAGACAGAAATAGGAGGGGAAGAGGATAAGTGGATATGAACAGAGCCTCCGACGAGGGGGTATAAATAGGAAATTCCTCCATCGAAGTTCTGCCCCTGCTATCACCTACCTTAACCATCCCTGAACCTATCATAATTCTCTGCAACTAGCCACAGGCGGGAGGATCTCGCATCCACTACGAACGATTCACCACTTCAATATTTGCGGCATGCCAATGGATATGATCTGCCTTCATATCTTCCAGACTGTAAAGCTTCCTGTCAAGATCAATACTTGTGCCTCTAACTTCTTTCCTTCCCATGAGTCCAGATTTATGGCCATCTTCGCAGAGAAGGAAAAGTCAATCATCCAGTCCATCATGGAGGTTGGCATGTGCTTGAACCACGTGCCTCGTACAACGGCTGCGTGTGGAGCATAGAAAGATGGGAGGGATCCGCGTGTTTGGGCTGAAAGGCCGTATGCTGAGGTAGACCTCCTCGAGCCCCAGCTGGCGGATGATGGATCCCATTTTCAGCCACAAATGTCAATCCAATGATGGTGGGCCCAGCTTAGGTGATGACACTCCAACATCGAAGCGCTCCCTAGATCTGGGCCCTCTGTCCTTCACATGCATGGTGTGATTTTTTTTGCCTCACGTCTTCCTCTGCCACCTTGGAACACCCATTCCAAACTTGTTAAGACTTGCCTTCATCCTCCTTACTCTCACCATGAAATGAGAATTCACTCTCCACACCTGAATTGGCCATGGCATCTGCTACCCTGTTCCCTTCCCTCTTGACATGAGTTAACATACGGGTTTCCTCTCCAACTAAGATCTACCAAAGGGTTAATAATCTGCTCTCCCATCTCCAATTTTTGGAAACTTGAGTCATGAGCGATCCTCCTTGGAGCTTGCGAGCCATGTTGATGATGATTTGGGAGTCCCCTTCCACCACCAGCGAGATTTTACCGGTTTGCTTAGCCTAGATTAGGCCATTGATGAGCCCTTCTAGCTCGACCATGTTATTCGTGTTGGTCCCTATTGAGCCCCGAAATAGGCTAATAATGTAGCCCCTCGAATTCTGAATTGCACCCCCATATCCAGCTGGTCCTGGATTGCCTTTAGCAACACCGTCGAAATTGAGTTTGAAGGTTCCAAAGGGAGAAGGGGTCCAGAGCAACGGGCTGGAGACTTGCACCGGCCTCGGGCAAGTAGTTGAGTTGTCTGGAGGTAATTCATCAACCCCGAAATCCTGCAGAATACTTCGTTCATTATTTTCCGCACTGAGTTCTTCCTACGACCAAGCTTGCAGGGGTTATAGTTTCTTTAATATGTCTTGTAATGGAGTCCCACGTCTCCTCTGGTTTTCTTGCTTTGGTCTCAAATATTTTTTTGTTTCTTGTCTTCCATATTTCCCAAATTGTGAAGCCAGGGAGAAGTTCCCATAAACGGTTCACAATTTTGTTTTTGAAGCTGTTAGTCAGTCATTCTGTAATGGTTAGGTCTGGTCTTCCCCTGTGTCTGTTGTCTCTTCTGAAGATGATAACCCCCCTCTCCCATAAGGCCGTGGCCACCCTGCATTCGTCCAACAAATGGTGAATAGTCTCTCCCTTCTCCTCGCATAGGAAGCATTGGGATGGCCCAATAAAACCTCTGTCCTGTAAGTTGTCCTAGGTTAGGATGCGTTGTTTCATAACCAGCCAACAGAAGATAGAAACTTTGGGCCACCAACCACCCTTCCAGATTTTATTCCACTTGGCTTCTAGGATTACATTGTGGGTTTCTGTTAGCAAGCCTATGGCTTCTTTTGGATTGTAATTGCCAGAGGTAGAATACCCCCACCTTAGCTTATCTGGTTCGTCACTTAAGGGGAATATTTTCATGGAGAGTTCTGCTAGGTAGTTATCTAGGTCTTCCCTTGGTGCCTTGTCTTGCCACCATCTCTTGTCCTTCCATCTTCTGAACCTCTGATCATCCATGTTGTGATCCCATAATTCTGCCACAATTGTCATTGCATTGTTTTGAAGGAAGGAGTGTAAAAGGGGTGCATCATCCCCACATGAGATAGCTGGTTCTAGGTTCAGTGCTTCACTTGATAATCTTGCATTTTGACCATTCTTGACTTCCCAGAAACTGTGTTTTTGCACCAACCCTCGATTTGCCTGAGCTGCTTTCTAGATGCTGGATCCGGGGGGGTCTTCCCCAAACTTGAACAAGGAGTGGTATGGTCAATGGGGTGCATATTTCAAATGCCACAGTTTTTCCCACGGTTCTTCGTGGTAATTCACCCATCTCCACTAGATCTTAGCGCTAATTATTTTATTATTATCCAAGGGATCTATGAGACCCAAGCCTCCTAAACTCTTTGCGGTACAGATGGTTTGCCAGTCCACTAAAGGCCATTTTATAAGGTCTTTGGTGCCTCCCCAAAGGAATTGTCTCTGAAGATTCTTGATCTATTTTAAGATGCCTTTTGGGGCTGCCAAGACTGAAAAGAGATACATTGGCATCGCCTACAGGACCGACTTCAACAGGATCAGTCTACTTGGAAAATTAAGGGTTCTATAGGTCCAAAGACAGATCTTTTTGTTGATCTTGTCCATCAATTCTTTCCAAGAGACCCGTCTGATAGTAGATTTTGCCATCGGGGCACCTAGATACTTAGAAGGAAGGGTTCCTTCCTGAAACTCCAGAATTATAAGGATGTTTCGCTTAGTGATCCTGGGAGTGTTGAAAAAGTAGGCCTGGGATTTCTCCTTATTGATTTCAAGGCCACTGGCTTTGAGGAATGTATTCAATAAATATTTGATTCCCCTGGCTTCATGAACCAAGGACAAGCCCATCAACATATTA
The DNA here is from genome assembly GCA_001517045.1 of Pseudotsuga menziesii. NCBI lineage: Eukaryota > Viridiplantae > Streptophyta > Pinopsida > Pinales > Pinaceae > Pseudotsuga > Pseudotsuga menziesii. The sequence goes on from LPNX011161529.1 coordinate 469,798, forward strand.
TCATCCACAAACTGTTGATGGGTTTGTGGTTCCATTCCTTCCATTAAGGATAAGACGCGGATTTTATTCTCTACTCCCCTACTCTTGATCAATATTCCAAGTCCTTCTACCACTGTTATGAAGAGGAATGGGGATAGAGGATCCCCCTGTCTTATACCTCGAGAAGCATTGAAAGGGCATGAGGGAGAACTATTAACCAAAATGGAGAAGAAATCAGAGGAAATCGAGTTCATTATCCAATTAGTCCATTCATTCGCAAATCCAAATGCTTTTAAAATGCCCTCCAAAAAATGTCAATTTAATTTATCGTAGGATTTTGAAAGATCAATTTTAAGCAACATACCGAGGGACTTGGTCGCTTTGAGAGAGTGGATGGTCTCGTGGACTAAGATGATGCCATCCAATATTTTTCTTCCTTCCACAAATCCATCTTGCTCCAGGGAGATGATAAGAGGGAGGAGTGGCTTCAACCGGTTATTTATTACCTTTGATATGATTTTGTAGATGACATTACAAAGAGCGATCGGTCTGAGTTTGGTAGGGTCTTTTGTGCCACTTTCTTTCAAGATGAGGGCTAGAAAATTTGAGTTGAGATCTTTGAGGATATGCCCTGATACCTGGGAATCCTCCACCAAGGCTACAATTTCTTCTTTCAACCATTCCCATATAGCGTGGAAGAAATTAGAGGTGAAGCCATCGGGTCCCGACGCTTTATCTTTAGCCAATTGGGACACCTCCATTTCAACTTCTGACATCTCAATGGATTTTCCAAGCACTTTATTGTGGTCCTCCGTGATTAATTTGGGGATGTGTCTGAGAACCTCTCTTTGTGCTTCCTCCCTGTCTCTGTCCGGTTCTTGCAGGAGGTTAGCAAAGTAATGGTGAAGAGTGTTCTCTAGGTCCTCTTGGGTTTCACCAATGCTTCCATCCTGCTTCTTCATCCTGTCTAGTCTATTGCCCTGCCTGTGTTGAATGGTCACTTTGTGGAAAAACCTGGTGTTACGTTCCCCTTCTTGAAGCCACTTGATGCGGGATTTTTGGCTCCAAAATACTTCCTCTTGTCTCTCTCTTTGATTGAATTCCTGCAGGAGAGTCTTTCCCTGAAGCCGAAGAGCCTCAGAGTAACCATTAAGAATAACTTGGGACTGGAGATGTTGAATCTTGGTCTCTAGAACCTGCTTCTCTTGAAAAATATTGCCGAAGGAGTCCTTGTTGCATTTTTTGATGCAGTTTTTTAGGTGTTTAAGCTTTTGTTGGAACTGATACATGCAAGTACCTCTGACAAATGGTGAGTTTTCCCACCAATATTTGAGTTTCTCCTAAAAGTCTGGGTGAAGGAGCCATAATTTTTCAAAACGAAAAGGCTTTCGGGTGTTGACTCCCGCATTCTCCCATTCCAAAGTTATTGTCCAATGATCCTAACCTGCCACTGTGAGGACAACCGCTCGGATGTTTCCTCCAGCCATCATGACCGGTTCAGACAGCAGAAATCTATCGAGTCTGTAGGCAATGCCTCTATCTCCAGATTGTTTATTGTTCCAAGTGAAAATATTGTTGGTCATTCTGACATCAATCAGATCCAAGTCAGAAATGGTGTTATTAAACAAAGTGCTGGCCGAGTTAAGGCTGCGAATACCACCTTTTTTTCGTCGAGGTTCCTTATCAAGTTAAAATCACCACCAATAATCCATGCTCTATTCTGAGCGAGGGTTTTAAGGTCTGTGATAGGCTCGATGAAAGCCTGTTTCTAATTCGCCTTCGAAGGGCCATAGACATTGGATATGAAACCATGGATATGAGTATCGAGTATGTGGAACTCAGCAAAAATGGAAAAGGAGGTGGAAATAAATCCTGATAAAGTCACTATCCTGGGGTTCCAGAGAATGCCCAGCCCCCCAGCCGCTCCTCTAGCATCAATGGCGGCCGATTCACATCCATTCCATATTTTTTGTGTTATCTTTGCTAACTCTTCTCCTGAGCATTTGGTTTCCTAAAGGAAAATAATCCTTGACTTATCCTTATCAATTCTTCTTTTCAAAATATGCTTCTTTAGCGCCCTATTATAGCCTCTGATGTTCCAGGTTGTAATATGCATTACTAAGGATTTTAATTGGGGGTGGAAAGGGCTGCATCTATGGTTGGATACTTCCCTGAGGCCACCAGTTGTTCTCCTATAGCTTTGATTCTCTAGATATTACTTGGTCTTCCTCGTTTATCTTTTTTTGAGTGTTTCCCTTTACCATCTGTGACTTTAAGGGATTTAGTCACTACTCTTAGGGTATTTGCATTCTTGGCTTGAATGATCGCTTTCTCTAGAAGAGAAACTTGTTGCGGGGGGATTTTTGCTGGTTCTTGATCAGAGCAGGCCGCCTCCATTCTGTCAAGGTCTAGATCTCCTACCTCCATGTCATCTGAGGCGCCTTCCCCTATTCCTAGATCTACTTGGGATTCCTCAGGCCGAATCGGGGAGCAACCTTCTAGGGGAGCAGATATAATACAAGGGGAAACCAAAGGGTCAAGATTCTTGGCCTCTCCTAATATTTCATTATCCTCCTCCCCTTGATGATTGCTTGGGTTTTTGTCCTATGGATATGCTGTCTGAGCATTAGCCTTGTTTTTTAAAGATTGATCTTCTTGAAGAGTTGTAAACCTATTCTGGGTTTGCACCCTTTTGTGGACATCAGAACCTGAAGTATTTCTAGCTTGCCTCTTTTTGTTTTGGATTTTGGTAAAACCTTCTGCATCCAACTGGTCTAGCTCTTGCTTCCCACTTGATCTCTTGACTTGGGGATAGTCTCTGAAAAAATGTCCATGTTCATGGCAATGCCTACATATAAATGGGATCTGCTCATAGTCTATGGCTTGAAACCATTCCTCGTCTTCCCATGTTAGCTCTATTCCATCCGGAAGATCTCTTGAGATGTCTAAGTAGGTGCATATCCTGGCATACGAGATGTATTTTCGCTGTCTCGTTTGGTCAGAGACTTTGATAAAGGTCCCCAAGATGTTCCCTATGTCTGTAAGAATTTCTTCCTTCCAATATTATGAAGGTAGAGAGTACATTCTTATCCAGACCGGAGCGATGGTCAGGTTTTCTTTATTTGGGTCAAAACGTTCTTTCCAGGGTCTCAGGAACAGACCTGCCAAGTTGAGAAAGTATGGGCCATTCTCGAAGATCTTAGTTCTATCTTCTTCATTGAAAAAGATGATGGTAAAGAAGCCTTTAGCTCCCAACTGGAGGTCATAGTGGCCTTGGGGTTTCCATGTAGAGTTTATCCAGCCCACCAATAGCTTTTCTGTGGGTCAGATCCCCACGAATTTATCTTGAGGGCCCTTTCCTTCATATATTGAATCTCCTCCCTGACTCTGTCTGACTTGATCTGTAATCGAGGGACCGTATTGGATTTTGGGACACACTGTCCCATCCTTCTTGTACCCTTATTAAGGTTTTCCTCTTTTCTTGTTCCACTGCATCCTTCCCCGGCTTTTGCATTTGTTTGGGCATTGAAGATTGTTTTTCCTTTGTCATTATCTGATCCTATTGTGGATGTCTTTGCCTGCTAAACTTCCGGGCTCCCGCAGTCCCTCTCCTCCCAAGGAGGAGTAGGACCCATCTCGAATTTTGCTCATGGGACTCCACCGACCTACTCAGGCTCTGAAAAACCTTCGACTTTCCACCGAATACTTCATTCCAATACACTATGTACTATTGGTTGCAAGAAAAAAATAATTTAATTAACACATTATATAGGAAAGATATATACATATATGTTGAATGAAGAAAGCATTGTGAAATGTGTATCATAATGTTGGAAAAAATTGAACATCAAAGTTGATTCAAGTCAATATTTGTGTGTGAAAACCTGATACCTCATTTGTTGAGATTCATTGTCAACACAACTAAGAGCACTTGAAGGAAAAATGACATTCGATTATTTTGTTTGTTTGATAGATGAATCATATGTACGACATTATAGAAATGATTAGAAATCATAAGAGAGAAACACTATATAAATAAATAATATTTTTCACCAAAGAGATGTTCATATTTAAAATACACAAATCCATTAAAGAGGAAAGGAATCTCATTTGAATAAAGAAGTAGAAGTGTGTTTTCAAGTAGATAGAATCTCTCTGTATATTTGCATAAAGAAGTTGAAGTATGTTTTGTTACAGAATCTCTCTGTATATTTGCATAAAGAAGTTGAAGTATGTTTTCTTACAGAATTTCTCTGTATATTTGCATAAAGAAGTTGAAGTATGTTTTAAAACAAAGGCCCATTTCCAACTACTTTAAGTATACCTCTTCAAACTGGCATTTAGACGTCATATTTTATGTACTTATTTTTCATTTTCATTTTTTTTTTCTTCCAATGAATATGCCTTTAGGTTTCATTAACCTGGATGAGGCCACAAAAGAATATGAAGAACTAGAATTGTAATGAAGAAGTGAATCCATGGAATGTGTAAATTAAATGCAATTGAAACTAATGGCAATGAGACCATACATGTCAGATTTCTATACTTCGGAGTGGTTGGGATATTAGATGACATCAATTTATTTTGCCAATGAAGTTCTCTAAAGCGTCAATGGAACCCTAAGATCTCATGAGTCTGAATCACTTTGGAGTGCTTGGAATTCTTGCATTTCTAGCATTTACATTGACGGGCGAGCATTTTACATTGGTTGGTACGCATTCTTCTATGCCCTGGTGGGCGTTACTCTACAACGATGGGTCATTTTACACTAGCTATAAGTGAGCATTTTACATCAAATGGTGGAAATTTTACATTGGTTGGTGGGAATTTTTGTATGCTCTATGTCTATTTCTTGCATATGGTGGGAATTTTACATTTGCTGGTGGGCATTCTTATTTTCCCTGTTAGGCTTTCTTCTATGGAATCTAGGCATTTTACACGGGCTAGCAGGCATTTTACATCAGCTAGTGGGAATTTTACATTGGTTGGCGAGCATTTGCCATGGCTTCTGGGAATTTTACATTGACGGGGTAATCTTGCAATGGCCTGTGGGAATTTTTTTGCATATCCATTAGTTGGATTCTTTAAATGAATACCTATAACTTTTTTTTACCAAAAAAATAAAGAAAAATTTGCAAAATTACATTTTGTCGATATATGCTGAGAGGATATATTTTGATATAAAAAGTCAAAAATCCCACATGGGGATCGTACATCAATGCGTGGATATACAAAACTAAAGAAAAGAACTGTCACTATATTCAACCTTTAAGATAGGCTAAAAAGGCCAATATTACAAAAAGACAACACCTGACTTAGGCTAAAAAGGCCAATATTACAAAAGGACAACACCTGACTTGTGGTATCTAGAAAAAATAGTGAAACTATCCTGAAATCACTCATTCCTTAGCAATAGTGGTATCTAGAAAAAATAGTGAAACTATCTTGAAATCACTCATTCAGTAGCAATAATGCATATCCGGAAAAAGTTCGTGTAAAAACGGAATGAAATTCTCTTATGTTATGACATTGTTCTCTTATGTTATGATGCACTGCCTATAGAGAAAATAGTTGTCATTGATGTAAAAGGAGTTCACAAATGACAAAAGAATAACCAACATCATGATGAATCAGTAAAAGACAAAGGATCCATTACATGAATCATCATCAATGTCAAAAGAGTTCAACAATGACAAAGGAAAATCACTGACAGCATCGACAGGGAAAAGATCAATGCAAGAGGTGAAGGAAGATGAAGATTTGCAGCAGAATTCATTATGAAGACTCAGCAACCATCCAATCAAGGCAATCAACGGTGCAGATTGATTTTACATTTGGGATTTATCCAGTTGAGTTCGTAGGTGTTTATATGCATTGGCCGTCTTACTAGACTTATTCAACGCATAGAGCAAAGTTAGTGTTGGGGATCTAGGTGTTTTGACTCCATGAGAAGATCACGAGCTTGGAGCCCGAGATGACCTGTTAGGCCTCCTACCTTTTTTGGAAGAATCGACAATGTACTGATCGACGGTTAGGAGTGGACCCATAAGGAAATCGACGATGGTGAATAATTCTCGTACCAAGAAAAGTGAAGATCCGCAATCCGCATTTGATCATAGATCGACGGATAGGATTGAATCCACAAGGAAATCTATGGTGGGCAATGATTTCTGCACAAAGAAAAGTGAAGGTCCACAATCCAGATTACATCGTAGATTGACGGTCAAGAGTGAACCTGCAAAGAAAGCAATGGTTCAGAAGAAAAGCGGAATGTGGAAGGCAGAATGCGGAAGACGAGAATTCAAAGTATAAAATAATATGGGTTTCTACAACCCAGTTTCCACGAGCGGAATGCGGAAGGCAGAAAGTGGAAGACGAAAGACAAAATGCGGAATATGAGAAATGAAGGTCTAGAATAATATGGGTTTCTGTAGCCCAGTGTCTGCTAGCGGAATGCGAAAGGAGGAAAGAGGAAAGAAAAAGATGAGAAATCAAGGTCTAGAATAATATGGGTTTCTGCAACCCAAATTCCACCAGCGGAATGTGAAAGGAGGAATGCAGAAGGCGCAAAGGAGAAGGAAGAAATCACGAAAAGGAATTTTAAGAAATGTTACAATTCCACAATATGCATCCTAACAATAGATCTACAATCAGGAAAAACCTAATATAAAATCAATGGGTTAGGATGGTTGTGGAAATGGAGAAAGTGGAAGGTCACGACTGAAAGATTCATGAAGAGACATGATCAATGAAAATGCACATTGGTAAAGAGATGCATCTACAGGGAGTGTGAAGGTATTTATTGACAAAATGATTGAAGAAAATAATTTTTCTCTATGATCATGAGTGACACAATCCAATAGTGAATGCAGTCCTATAGCAGACTGATAAAATTCAGTCCAAGATGGCGGGGCGGTGCTAGGGCAGTCTACAACTATCCAAAGGGTGTTGTAGCATCCTTGTATGTTGTAGCAAGTAGAAACCCAGGGTGTTGTAGCAAGAAGAAACCTAGGGTGTTGTAGCATCCTTATCTTTTGTAGCAGGCAAAAACCTAGGATGTTGTTGCATCTTTTCTATAGCAGCAAATAAAGTAATTTTGTAGACTCATCTTTTTAATGAGTTTGAATTGGTGGTTTTCTCTTTGAAATTTTCACGATAAATTCTTTTTCTTAACCTGTTTGATTCATTGTGTGTTTTATTATTTTTAAAAAGGGAAAAAGACAATAATGGATTCACCTCCCTGCCCTCTTAGTATTGTGGAATAATCCAAAAATTTATATCAGAGCAGGTTCCTTCACCACAGTTTAACCACTGGAAGGGAGATCCTATTTAAAAACCACTATGGATCAACAAGAAGGATTAGCCACTAACAGATCTCCATTATTCACAGGAGAAAATTATGCATACCGGAGTGTGAATGAAGTTCCATCTGATGTCCCTTGGATGGAAGGTTTGGGAAGCAACTGAAAAAGAGTATAAAATAAGAGACCAAGTACCTACAGACCCACATGGACTAGGCCAATATGAAGGTAATTCCAAATCCCTAAATGCAATCTTGATTGGATTGACAAACTCTGTATTTGCAAAATTTATGCGAAGCGAAACTGCCAAAAAATACAAGGATAAGTTAAAAATTATCTATGAAGGAGCATCTAAAGTCAAAGAATCCAAGCAAGCCTTAAAATGAAAGAAGAAGAAAATATTGGGGAATACCTTCTAAGAGTAGATGATGTTGTCAATACCATTAGAGGTCTTGGAGGAAAATTAAAAGAAAGGGAAGTGGTGAGCAAGGTACTAAGAACATTGACAATGAAGTTTGACTCAAAAGTATCTACCCTAGAAGAAAAATATGATCTCGACCTTGTGGCAATAGATGAACTACATGGAATTCTCACTGCATATGAGATGAAAACGGGACTAAATGAATCCTCAAGAAAAGAAGTAGCATTTAAAGTCTCATCCAAAGACCAATCAGAGAACCTAGATGATGAGGAAGCTCTTTTTATTTAAAAACTTGAAAAAGGTACTGACAAATATAAAGGAAAGTTACCCCTAAAATGTTTTAATTGTGGAAGAATTGGACATTTTTTTTCAAAATGTACAAACCCTAAACAAGATGATAGTGATGAAAGAGAAACTTCAAAATTCAAAAAGGGTAAAATATTAAACAAGAAGTCCTATGAGAAAAAGAAAACTGTTTACACTATGGAAGATAATGAATATGTAGATAGAAGTGAAGATGAAGAAACTGAAATTCTCTTCATGGGTCTAGATACTCAAGCTTCAAATAATGACTTAGATGTGGAAGATGAAGTAGACTTAACAGATAAACCCGTTAGCACTCTTGAAGAACTTGAGAAATGCAAAAAAAGGAACAAACAGTCAAATCATGTCATTAGTGAGTTGGAAGCTCAACTACTAGATGCCAAAAGAATTGAGAAGGACCTAAATTTGCTTCTCAAAAGAAGATTACATGAATCTGAGAGACTTGAAGAAGAGATCATGCAATTCAAAAAAAAAACTTGATGAAGAATCTATCAAATCAAAGTTTGAGAACAACTCAAGGATTCTAGATGACATCCTAAATAGCCAAAGATCATCAAGTGATAGATCAGGCTTGGTTTTTAGCAAAGAAAATAAGCCATAATGTTTTTCTTTCGCTAATCGAGGAGGAAATAAGAAAAGCTATGCCAAAGCACTAAAATCTAGTTAAAAGGGAAGAGAGCAAGAAGGATGCTCTAAGATCTCAAAACAAAATTAATATAGTTCCTAATAGACCAAATAGATATCAACGGATCTTTTTGGTTCATTGTTACTCTTGTAATATTTTTGGTCATAAAGCCTTAAATTGTAGAGCTTATGGGAAGGTTTGTGAATACAAGAAGAAGTCATCAAGTAACAAACCAAAAGGAAATTATAACCCTTTTACACTTCTTAAAAAATATGACATGGAGTGTTACAAATGTAATAACCATGGACATATGGAAAGAGATTGTAACCTGATGACTCCTACAAAGAAGAAAGTTGCAAATTAAGTCTCAAGACACCAAACAAAAGAAGTATTGGAGGGAAAATGAAGAAAATGAAAGTTCATTCATTTCTCTATGTGCAACAGAAAACCAAAACCTATGGCACATGGAAAGTGGGTGTTCAAAATGTTATCACTCAAAATATACCCAAGGTTGTAAAGGTGATCTTAAGGTAACAACAAAAACCACTTTGGAAAGAAACTAGCTTTTCTTTCTGGAGAGGGATCTCTTAGATATAAATTTAACAAGGCCAAATATTAAAGTCAATGATTTAAGTTATGCAGATGGTTGAAACAACACATATAACCATTGGGCAATGGAGTCAAAATAGATAAAGATAATGCAAAGCTTCATACATGGAATCTCAACAAACAAAAGATAATCATCCAATCACAGTCATTCATTGATTTTTAGGCGATAGGAGAGAAACATGAATAGTCCATCAATATAGAGCATCACAAGATGACTTCCATATCAACTTTAGAAGAAATATTAATGAAATATCTGAAACAATAGTCAGAGCATAACATGTATGAAATTTGAAACTATTAGACACTACGTTCAGATATGAAGAAAACATAATGGAAAGTAAGCACTTACGATACAATCACATGGAAGGAAAGCACAGACTGTAACATAAATGATACATGAATCTCTGAATATCAACCAGTTTTCGGCTCTGTTACTTCATTCAAAAATCATATGTTCTAAAAAATATAGGTCCAAACATATGGGTTCCAACCCCCAATACATCAAATAAATTCAAATATATACAAAGATAGTTTCTTCCCAAGAAGATCAATAACCAAATAATCTGTTAAACAAAGTTTTTGTAACCATATCCCTAATAACTAGGAATAAAAACTACATGCTTTGATTCAAACAATAGATTGTTTGGTTATAACAAACTTAGTGACTGCATGGTATCCCAAACAAACAGCTTCACGACCCGCAACACCTGTCTTCACGAATGAATTATGTACTTGGTCTTTTTGAATTTCACGATGATCTTCCATTGTTCTGCATTTGGGGTGTCATATTCTGTCATTTCTCTAATGGACACCTCCAAATCTACATAAGCTTCATAAGACATGGCAAGCAATCCTTTCTTAATAATTAAAAACTTTTCCAATATCTCAGAGTCCTCTGTCAATTTTTCTACAATGATCTTTCTTGTTAACCTTTTAACTAAATCTTCAAACTTGGAATGGTCCATGCGATTCTGTACTAATAAACTGTGATATTGCTTCTAGGAAAATAACCTTCGTTCATCGTCCCAAAAAGACGAAATACCATCATCAAATAGATCTTTAAAAGCAAGCTGAAATCCTTTATCTGCGAAGACATTGTATTAGTTTTACCCTGCACCACTTTCACGAGTTGATGTTTGTTTATAAACTTCGTTGCCCACAGCACAATTGCTTCTCTGTCCTTAATCCCAATGTCCTGCAAATTCTGATATGTTAAAGAATTTAAGAAATTCAAATCGTTGTGAGCAGTATTCAAAGGCTTCTTTTCCATGGTCTCATTGACCAACTTCAATCTTTGAGTAGCTAAATTGACTAGTGCACTTTCATCATCAATAAAATTTAAATAATGCCTAAACTTGGTGATTTCCAAAGACAATGTATCCCAAATTAAATGTTTAGCTCCTTGCAGAGGAGCTCTTCCTGTACTCCTTTCCTTTAACTCACTGAATGTTTTTTGCAATTGGCTTTTATCATTCACTATTTTATTCTTCTCCTCAATGCTCTTAGCCAATTCTGATTTGATTTTTTCATTTTCCTTTTTTAATTCTTTAATCTCCACCTCTTTCAGACTTATGTGTGACATAGGAACTAATAGTTCATCTGCAGAAAATTCATTTAATGGTCTTTCAATATTTACAAGAGGTAAATCAATGTCAATAGGAGTTTGACTCATCAATTCTTTCATAATTTCTTTTTCATCATTTCGATCCTTTTTCAACTTCGAAATCTAAGCCATCAATTCGGTTCTTTCTACTTCCCACTTATTTTTTTCTTTTTGCAGCTTTAATGATTTTCCTTTGTACTCCATCATCTCTTGATAATTTTTCTCTTTTTCTGCCTGAAGTGTAAATAATTATGAAGAATGAGCATGTTCAGCATTAGGGACTTTAAGCTTCTTCTTCAATACTTGAATGGTATTGTTCTTCTCCTCTAGAAGCTTTTTGGTCGCCTGCATATTACCGGGTTTTGTCCCTAAGCTTACAACATCTCCTTGCAACTTTCTAATTTGAATCAAATTTGCTTTATTTTCCACCCTTTCATGCTTCAATTGAACCTCCATCTTATCTACAAGGGACTGTAATTTATTAATTTTCATAAAAGCATGTAACAAATCAGAGTAAATAACATCTCCATTTTGTTTATGGAGTTGTATCTTATCAAGAACACTGATTTTGTCTAACTTTACCTCCATTTCAGACACTTTCTTGTCACTAACAATGGTGAACTTCAAGGTATTCCTCTCTGCATCTCGAGTAGAAATTAATGAAGTCTTTTGATTGATTAAATTTCTAACTCGAGGAAGCAGATTCTTAGTTTCCTCTGATGATTGCATTTGTTTGTCATCATAACTTGATACTAACTCTGTCCTGGATTTGAAATGGGAACTAGACTCTGCGTTACCTTCTTCTCTGAAGGAATACTGACGCATCTGTACATACCTCTTCTAGAACAAGACCATCTTCTTTAAATCTTCTGAAACTATTCCTTCTGAAATAGTTTGATCACCTTGAGAGTGTGTTTTGATATTTTTATGAGAAATATTTTCATCCACATCCATGCCATTAGTTTCAGAAAGACTCCTCTTATTCAAAATGCTGAAATTATCAGGCGTTTGAGCCACTGCAGTCAATTTGTTGCTCTTGTATTCATCAACTTCTTATTTTTCTTCAAAATTGGCCAAATTGGCTATTTTATCTAAGCCTTCAATAGTTTGATGATCAAATGGTTTAGTTTTGTTTTACTGCTTACTCTAAGAAATAATGTGATGCACATCATAATTTATTCTTTGCTCCTTCTGAAAATCCATAATTTCTGACAGCTTCTCTATGACTAACAAGGTGCTTTTATTTTTAAAAAGGAATGGACCAACTTTAAGAGGAAATTTAACATTTGAAGACTTCTTAAATGCACAAAAATATTATTCTTCTGCACATAACCTCTATCTCATAAACTCAAGTGCAAATATTCTTGGAGTCAAAAAAGGAAGTAACCTGTATGGTTCCCCAGTGAACCCATATGCTCTCAGAATATTAAAATATTTATACATGAACCAATCTCCTATTCTGTCCTCTGAGGAAGACTGTAGCATAAGTCTCATTTATTCTAACACCCTTGGTAAGACATTATCAAACAGAAATTTATAAATCTCAGCCATGATTGTATTTACAAACTCAAACATGTTAATTTTCTTCAGGAGATTCGAAGAGAAAATGGTGGACAAGAACTATAATTCCAACACATTAGAACACAACAGCATGTTCAGTAAATATGACTAATATCTAAAGAGCCTGACTTTAGGGAATTCGACCAACTGGGCATGGATAATCTCATCTAGATACTCATCAAGATTAAAACAATGGATTAAATGGGACTCAGAGTCAATTGAACCTATAATCAACAATAAACCTAAAATGAGTTCGTTGATATGAATATCACTATCCAAACCCAAAATTTGATTGACCAACGACATGACCAACTATACTTCCTTCTTGAAAATATTAACATTGTATGGAAGAAAAAGACCTTCTAACAGCTGACTATCTTTCAGAATACTCGATAGAAATTGGCATCTGACTTCAGTTCTACAATTTTTATACATTTCAATTAAAACCTACTCATTCAAAGAATCACAGCTACCAGGGAAATTATCAGGCAGACTCAATATCCCACGAACAGTTTTCGTATTAGCTTTACAAAGTATTTTTGACGTGGTATGGCTCATAATAACTCTTTTGGAAGAAGAATAAATGTTCGCGCACCACTCAAAAAATGCAGGATAAGGTAGGTTTTGTTCAATAGCAAAATAATGTGAGAAAGAACTGCAGACATTCAAAATATCATTCCCTTGCGAATTATACTGCCACAAATGTTCCTTTGAAATTGATACACTACCAACTGATAAAACAAGGTCACATACATTTCTTTCCCTATCAACAACAACCTCTTCTCTCTCATCCAAGATTCTGCATAATACTCCTAAACCGTGTTCCTTCTCCATAATAAACAATGGCAACAATTATTTGAACAAAGTTTAAGTGTTTCAAGGCTTACCTGTAACTGTGGATACATAGAAGTTGACTTTGGAAAAGATGGCGCACTGTCCACTTCTCTTTCACCAACAATGTGCAATTGAAATGAATTTTACCTAGGCCAACTTAACTTTTTATACAACAGACTATTCCAGAGCCCTTACCCAGTGGTTTTTCCTTTACTTCTTTCCTCCGTAGAATTCACCCCAAGTCACCACGTGGCAAGTAGTTTAAATTCCGCTACCACTCTTCCTTTTTAATCATCTCACAACTTCGTACTCCAGAATGAATAATGACCGTTGATAAGATTTCACTTTTTGTCTAAACCGCTATCCTTTCTCATTTTTTAAAGCATGCATATTTACTCCACGGATTATATTACAACCGTAGATCTTATTTACTTTAATACTCAGTCATTGATCCTTTTTTCCTTGTTATCCACTTTCGCCTCTCCGTCAAAACTTATTCCTTGTGCAACTTTCCCAGCGGATCAATTATCAACCATAGATTTTCACATCCATAAATCTACACCTTTGAATTTTGCAATGAATTAATCAATATGCGCACTTTTAATAAAGGGCTCAAGACTTACCAAATTTTGCCAAATTTTATGTATCCCATCATTATTTCTCGATCACACTTCTTCCTCAACTGCTCAACATAGAGGTGTTAACAACTGGATCCAACTAGGGATGATATCCTCCATGTGAGGTATCAAAGAACTCGTAGACCAGGTGCCTGTCTTTAACTTATGTATCCAAATCTTCAATCTTTTTACTTTTTCTCTAAATTTTTTTTTCTAAATAAAGAAAAATGGCTAACCTCCTAAATATTAGGGCCTTCACTCCGGGCTTCAAAAATATTCGGTTCACCATCTATACTGTTTTCAAGAAAATAAATATTTACAAACTATGGTACAAATTTTACCCTCCACCTTAGGACAAGTAATGCTTCAAAAATATTCCATTGATAGGATTACTCTCCAACGAAACCCCATTTGGACATTCCAGGATAAATACATTTTCCCCTTTGTGACTTGCAATAACATAAGGACCTACCCACATATGGCCAAATTTTCCATGCTTATCTTCCTTAAGAGCATCCCATTTTAACACCATGTCAAGAATTTGGAACTGTTCTTCTTTCACCCTTCTATAAAAAGTATTTTTCATTTTTTCTTGGTGTAAATGCACTTTATCATAAGCTTTATTCCTTTGCTCCTCTAATTCAATGATTTGTTTTATCCTTCTTTGCATGTGGTTTGGTTATTTCTGTTGTTCCTAAAAATATTTCATAACTGAAACACCCAATGATGCTGGAAAAATGACTTCGGTTCCAGATACCAATTGAAAAGGAGAAATTCCAATCGCCCTTTTAGTGCTAATTCTGTCAGCCATAAAGCATACTTAAGCTTGGTGTGCCAATCTCTCTTGTTATCTTCTAACAACTTTTTAATAATCCTTACCAAGCTCTTATTAGAAGACTCAGCCAATCCATTTCCCTGTGGGTAGTAAGCAGTTGAATGATTTAAGCTGATCTGATATTTATGACAAAAATTAATCTTTTTTTGGATTTAAAAGCTGTTGCATTATCAGTCACTATTCTTCTAGGACACCCAAACCTAGCCAATATATTTTCTTCAAGAAAATCCATAATTACTGTCTCAGTAGCTCTCCTGGTAGGTATTGCTTCAATCCATTTTGTGAAATAGTCTGTTGCTGTCAGAATCCATTTATGTTGTCCTAAAGAATTTGGGTTTATTTCTCCAATGAAATCCAAACCCCACTGCTGAAAAGGAGCTTCTACTGTTATTGGATTAAGAGGGAGGGGAATTACCTTTCTTTTATCGTAAAAAATCTGGCATTGATGACATGTGCTAGTTTCTTTGTACACATATGAAAAAAATGATGGCCAATAAAAACATGCTCTCAAAATTTTGTTTGTTGTCACCTTCCAAGAATGATGTCCCCCACAATCTCCTTTATGGAATTCTTTTACTATGTGTTGGGATTCATTTTCTAAAAGGAAATTAAGTAACACACCTCCAGGATCTTTCCAGTAAAGGTATTTATTTAAAATTCAAAACTTAGCATCTTTCAACTTCACCGATATTGCTCTTGTTTTACTTAATCATGCAGGAGCTTATAAATTTTGAAGAACATGAACAATATCATAATAACATGGAGATGTAGCAAATTCAATCATTACCTCCACCTCTGTATCCAACTGATGAGATTGACTAGATAAGAAATTGAACTGTAAAGATTCACAATTTGAATTTGTCAACAATTTTGCCAGTCCCTGCCCTTTAATCGACTTGGTAGGTATAATATCTATGTCATACTCTAGTAATGTTGCTATCCATTTCTCTCTTCTTCCTTCTGGGTCAGGCTGTGTGAGAATCCCTTTTACTGCACTAGTTGGAACATGACCAATTATATGTGAATGAAGAATATACACCCTGAAATCTTTCAATGCTTTAACCAAATCATATGCTTACTTCTCCATAATATCATATTTTAATTCTCCATCTCTCTACATCTTACTGAAAAAGGCTATAGGTTGCTCCATGTTCTCATTATTCTTCTGTAACAAGACTGCAGCAATAGTATGTTCTGAAGCATATGAAAATATTAAGAAATATTTAGTGAAGTCTAGAATCACCAACACAGGAGCCTCCGAAATAGCTTGTTTTATTTCTTTAAAATATTTCTTAGCCTCCACTGTCCATTTTATTTCATGACCCTTTTTCAACATATTTGTGATATTCATTAATATTTCAGCAAAACTGGGGATGAACCTTCTCAAAAAATTTACCTGTCCCAAGAATGATTGTATTTCTTTTTTGCTTCTTGGTTCTCCTACCTTCAAAATTGCACTGATTCTATCAGGATCAATCTTTATTCCATCCTTTGAAATTATGAGGCCCGACAACTTTCCCTCTTCCAATGCAAAATTTGTTTTTTTGGATTCAATGATATACCAATTTTTTTGCATTTTATGAAAATGTTTTCCAAATGATGAATATGCTCTCTATCAGACCTTGAATAAACTGTGATGTCATCCATATAAATTACCACAAATTTTTCTATTTCTCTTGCAAAAGCAATATCCATGGCATGCTGGACGTTAGCTCCTGCATTCATCAAACCAAAAGGAATCTATGCATACATAAAAGTGCCCCATGGTGTAGTGAAAGCAGTCTTCTGTTGATCTTCAGGTAACACCTTAATGTGATTGTATCCTGAAAATCCATCCATCATTGAAATTCTTTCTGCTCTGACCACTTTCTACAAAATATGATCCATCTTCGGCATAGGATAATTATCTTTCATAGAGACCTTATTCAAATTCCTGAAATCTATCCAAATCCTTATTTCTCTATTTTTCTTTCTAACAGGAACTAAATTAGCAACCCATCTTGATAATCTTAAAGTCACAATAATTTTGGCATCAAATAATTTTTTAATTTCCTTCTGAATAACCGGTAACAGCTTTGGATTTATTTTTCTAAGCTTCTGTCTGAAAGGTTTTTCTCCAAGTTTGATTGGAATAGTATGTTGTATTATTGAAGTATCATATTCCTTAAGGTCTTCATAACTCCAAGCAAATACATTTGTATACTTTTTCATCAAGTTCACATATTCTTCTTTTTCTTTTGTAGGCAAGTTTTTAGACAGTTTCACAATCTTTGGATTCTCTTTAGTACCAATATTTCTATCTTCAATAGCATTATCAGCAGGTTTGACTTTCGGATATTTAGCAACATCATTTTGATCAAAAAAAATTTCTAAAGGGATCAAACCTCTTGGTATAAAATTACTTTTTAATTGAATGATATCCTTTCCTCCTAAGTTCCCGTCAATTTTTCAGTACTAATATTTTCTTCTTCGCTTTCTTTAGCATCTTGGAAATTTTCATTGTTATCATTTTCAGCATCAATATGAGTGTTTACAAATTCTCCAAACAATTCCAAAAATCTTTTTATCTACATATCATCCTCAAATACCTGCCAATATTTAGAATTATTAGGTATAGATGGTCTATTTACAATATCCACTTAATATTCTTTTTGACCAGCACTTGGGGTTTTAAATTTACCAACAGCAACCGCCAAAGAATCAACTACTATATTCTCATATCTAGGAACCACCTTAATTGTATGTTTTGTAAAATAGTTACCAAACATATCCCATACTTCATTTCTATAACCTCTCATATGGGGATGTCTGGTTTGATAACTGTCATTTACCTAGTTTATCACAAGCTCTGAATCTCCTAAAACTCTTATCCTTTATGCTCCGAGATCTTTCAATGCATGCAACCCAAGTAACAAAGCTTCATATTCAGTTACATTATTCATGCATTCAAATGTTATTTATATGATAAAGCTTTAAAATCCCCGATAGGAGAAATTATATATACACTAGCACCAGCACCAACCTTTTCCACAGACCCATCAAAATACATAGTCCACAAACCATCTCTTTTCTGTTTCTTTTCCAAATGATTTTGTTCCATTACTCCCTCTTCATTCTTTCCCTATTTCACTTGTAATGTAGATTCCAAATCACACGGGACAGTACCATTAAAGAAAATAGAAGAACCCAAATCAGTATCGACAGCATATATATGATGAATATCAGGTCTATCTTAACTGCTTACTACATAAGGAGTTCTTTTCTCACTATACAACCTCCTACATCCATCTTGGACAGGAATATTAGTGTATGACATGTCCATTTGTAAACTACCTTTAACTTTGAAGTCCAATACCTTGATAACAATATTCCAAATTTTGGTGGAATGTCTGCCACTACAACATCCATTACTATTGTTTTAGTTGGCAGTTTATTTAAAGTTACTACCATATCTTTAATTAGACCAAGACACTTCACCCTCCTAGAATCAAAGGAATACAAATATTTATAGGGTCTTTTCACTTCCAGTCCCAAACTTTCAACTACTCCTTTTGGAATTAAATTATGTGATGCACCTGAATCTAACATTGCATTATGTACAACCATATCATGCACATTCAAACTCAAATAAAAAGGAGGAACTTCTTCATCATCTATACTTTCAACTTTTGGCCCAAATGAAATAGTAGGATTATCATTTGTTAACTCTAAAATGTCTGATTGAAGCTCTCCTTGAGATTTAACCATCCTTGTTATTGTATCCCTCTACTCATTATTCCTCAACAACTCATTAAAAGGAACATAGATTTTCAGCTTGGAAAGTTCATTCTGCAAATTAAAAATAGAATTAACTTTCTCTACATCTACTTGTGCCACTTGTTTTGTTCCTTTTGTTTTTTCTATTTTATTCTCAACTTCTTTATTTACAACAGGATCTTTTTGTATTTCCTTTCCTTTTTCTATATTTAATGAATTGGTAGAAGGCTGGTTTAGGTTTAGCCTCCCTTTATTAACAACAACTTCTCTGTTTCTGAATTTGATCTTCCTTTGTACATCATATGTAAATAACACCTCTGATAATGCTCTGATTGCCTTTCAAAATACTCATTTCCACCTTTCCGTGGAAACATGTGATGTTCTTCTTCAGTAAGATATATTTCTGAATCTAATTCCCCAAAAAGATGAATTTCATTCTCAGCAGGATCTTCTTCATCTGCAACATAATTCTCAGGGAAACGTGGTCAAATTTGTTGCTCTTCTTGATTCCTTGGATTTCTCAATTCTCTTTGCCTATTTTGTGGAGGCATAGGAGGATTTGGCCTTCTAAAATTCAGATTTCTGATTTGAGGATCAACTTGTTCTCTATTGAATGATCTTTTGTCCATAGGCAATCTATCCATCAACTTCTCCATTTTATTCAACATCATTTCAAATTTAATATCAGTAGTAGAAGAAGAAGTAAAAGGCATGCTTTCTTCTTTTGTTTTCCTTCCTATCAATGTCTCTTTGTTTCATCTTTCCAGTGTCCATCATATTTGCTTCCACTTCCAAAGCATCTGTGAACATGGCAGCAAGACTCGCTGATTTTCTCTCCCTTAATGAAAATGCAAAGTCATTATCAAATGCCTCAACATAATGAAGTTTAAAAGCAGCTGCAAAAGGTTTTATATCTTCTGGAATGTAATTATAAACTCTCATAAATCTGCTTGAAAATTCATGAACAAATTCAAAACCTCCTTTCTTGAGACTATTGTATTGGGACAAAAGATGCAAAAGGAATTGTTTATCATCCCACCTTTCTAGAAATGCATTTTGGAAAGCTTGAAAGGTCAGGATAGATGCAGCTGGAAAATCTTTGAACCATTTCTTCACTTCCCCTGATGAGCTTTGAGAAAACAACCACATTTTAACATCTGCATAATCGACTTCCTCCAAGTCAACAAAATCTTCAAATTTAGCTACATGCTGCTTTGTTGTTATGTCTCCTTCTCCATCAAATAAAGAAATTCTCTAGGAATAATTTTGGGGAAGATCATGCGATACAACAGGCAAACATAAAGGAGAAAATCTAGCTGCCATTGGTCTAGGTGGATTTGGAGGGACTAAGGAATTTTGAATGTTTTGAACAATAGGTGCTTCTTCAACCTTTGCAGACTGTTGAAGATCTCTCCAAAGGGAATCAAGTAAATAAGATTCTAATCTACGAGGATTGAATTCAACGTTTTTAAGATCAGATTCAGATTTAGATTTCAACAAAGCCTTTTCAATATTAATTTCCCATTCTTGATCAAGGATACTATGAAAATCTTGAGAAGATTATGCACCAAACAGAAAAATATCTATTTTTTCTTTGTCTTTTTTCTTAAATATTTTTTCTGGATCCTCCAAACTTCAGTATCCGAGTTACCTCGTGTATGTCTTTTCGAAGCTAGGATGTCTTTTGAAATCTTGAAATAATTTTAAAACTAGAATCGCCAGAACAAATATACAAACTTCTTTACTGACAAAAATTCATGTTTTCCCACAAAAATATTTTCTTGATATTTAAAAACTTTGTCGTTCCTCCCAGGGCTGATTTGCACCTTCGTCCCTGGAAACATCGCCAATTTGTTATCACTCAAAATATACCCAAGGTTGTAAAGGTAATCTTAAGGTAACAACAAAAACCACTTTGATAAAAAAACTGGCTTTTCTTTCCGGAGAGGGATCTCTCATATATAAATTTAACAAGGCTAGATATTAAAGTCAATGATTTAAGTTATGCAGATGGTTGAAACAACACATATAAACATTGGGCAATGGAGTCAAAATAGATAAAGATAATTCAAAGCTTCATATACAATATCTCAACAAAGGCAAGATAATCATCCAGTCACAGTCATTCATTGATTTTTAGGTGATAGGAGAGAAACATGAACAGTACATCAATATAGAGCATCACAAGATGAATTCCGTATCAACTTTAGAAGAAATATTAATAAAATATCTAAAACAATAGCCAGAGCATAACATGTATGAATTCTGAAACTATTAAACACTATGTTCAGATATGAAGAAAATAGAATGGAAAGTAAGAACTTAGGAGACAATCACATGGAAGGAAAGCACAGACTATAACATAAACGATACATGAATCTCTGAATATAAACAAGCATTCAGCTCTATTACTTCATTCAAAAATCATAAGTTCTCAAAAATATTGGTCCAAACATATGGGTTCCAACCCCTAATACATCAAATAAATTCAAATATATACAAAGATAGTTTCTTCCCAAGAAGATCAATAACCAAATAATCTGTTAATCAAAGTTTTTGTAACCATATCCCTAATAACTAGGAATAAAAACTACATGCTTTGATTCAAACAACAGATTGTTTGATTATAACAAACTTAGTGACTGCATGGTATCGTGAACAAATAGCTTCACAAACTGCAGCAACTATCTTCATGAATGAAGTATGTACTTGGTCTTTTCCAATTTCTCAGTGATCTTCCATTGTTCCACATTTGGGGTGTCGTATTCTGTCATTTCTCTAATGGACACCTCCAAATCCACATAAGCTTCATAAGAAACGATAGGCAATCCTTTCTTAATAATTAAAAAAATTTCCAATATCTCAAAGTCCTCTATCAAATTTTCTACAATGATCTTTTCTGGTAACCCTTTAACTAAATCTTCAAACTTGGAATGATCCATGCGATTCTGTACTAATAAAATTTGATATTTCTTTTGGGAAAATAACCTTCCTTCATCGTCCCAAAAAGACGGAATACCATCATCAAATAGATCTTTAAAAGCAAGCCTAAAATCCTTTATCTGCGAAGACATTGTATTAGTTTTATCCTGCACCACTTTCATGAGTTGATGTTTGTTTATAAACTTCTTTGCCCACAACACAATTTCTACTCTGTCCTTAATCCCAATGTCCTGGAAATTTGGATATGTTAATGAATTTAAGAAATTCAAAGCATTGTGAGCAGTATTCAAAGGCTTCTTTTCCATGGTCTCATTGACCAACTTCAATCTTTGAGTAGCTAAATTGACTAGTGCACTTTCATCATCAATAAAATTTAAATAATGCCTAAACTTGGTGATTTTCAGAGACAATGTATCCCAAATTAAATGTTTAGCTCCTTGCAGAGGAGATCTTCCTATACTCCTTTCCTTTAACTCACTGAACTTTTTTTGCAATTGAATTTTATCATTCAATGTTTTGTTCTTCTCCTCGATGCTCTTAGCCAATTATGATTTGATTTTTTCATTTTCCTTTTTTAATTCTTTAATCTCCACCTCTTTCAGACTTACCTATGAAATAGGAACTAATAGATAATCTGCAGAAAATTCATTTAATGGTCTTTCAATATTTACAAGAGGTAAATCAGTGTCAATAGGAGTTTGACTCATCAATTCTTCCATAAATTCCTTCTCGTCATTCTGATCATTTTTCAACTTCAAAATCTGAGCCATCAATTTGGTTCTTTCTACTTTGCACTTGTTTTTTATTCTTGCAGCTTCAATGCTTTTCCTTTGTAGCCCATCATCTCGTGATAAATTTTCTCTTTTTCCTCCTAAAGTGTAAATAATTATGAAGACTGAGCATGTTCAGCGTTAAGGACTTTAAGCTTCTTCTTCAATACTTGAACGGTATTGTCCTTCTCCTCTAGAATCTTTTTGCTCTCCTGCATATTACCCGGTTTGGTCCCTAAGCTTACAAAATCGCCCTGCAACTTTTTAATTTGAATCAAATTTGCTTTATTTTCCACCCTCTCATGCTTCAATTGAACCTCCATCTTATCTATAAGGGACTGTAATTTATTAATTTTCATAATAGCATGTAACAAATCAGAGTAAATAACATTTTTAGTTTGTTTATGGAGTTGTACCTTATTGAAAACATTAATTTTGTCTAACTTTACCTCCATTTTAGACACTTTCTTGTCACTAACCACAACGAACTTCAGGGTATTCCTCTCTACGTCTCAAGTAGAAATTAATGAAGTCTTTTGATTGATTAAATTTTTAACTCGAGGAAGCGGATTCTTAGTTTCGTCTGATGATTTTATTTGTTTGTCAGCATAACTTGATACTATGTCCTGGATTTGAAACGGGAACTGGACTTTGCGTTACCATCTTCTCCGAAGGAATACTGATGCATATGTACAGAGCTCTTCTGGAACAAGACCATCTTCTTTAAATCTTCTAAAACTATTTCTTCTGAAATAGTTTGATCACCTTGAGAGTGTGTTTTGATCTTTTTATGAAAAATATTTTCATCCACATCCATGCCATCAGTTTTAGAAAGACTCCTCTTATTCAAAATGATGGAATTATCAGGCGCGTGAGCCACTGCGGTCAATTTGTTGCTCTTGTCTTCATCAACTTTTGAATTTTCTTCAAAATTGGCCAAATTGGCTATTTTATCTAAGCCTTCAACATTTTGATGATCAAATGGTTTATTTTTGTTTAATTGCTTCCTCTAGAAATAATGTGATGCAGATCATAATTTATTCTTTGCTCCTTCTGAAAATCCATAATTTCTAACAGTTTCTCTATGACTAACAAGGCACTTTTATTTTTGAAAATGAACAGACCAACTTTAAGAGGAAATTTAACATTTGAAGACTTCTTAAATGCCCCAAAATGTTCTTCTTCTACACATAACCTCTGTCTCATAAACTCAAGTGCAAATATTCTTGGAGTGAGAAAAGTAGGTAACCTGTATGGTTACCCAGTGAACCCATACACTCTAAGAACAGTCAAAACTTTATACAGGAACCAATATCCTGTTCTTTCCTTTGAGAAATACTGTAGCATAAGTCTTCTTTCTTCTAACACACTTGGTAATACATTATCAAACAACAATTTATAAATCTCGACCATGATTGTATTTACAAACTCAAACATGTAATTTGCTTCGGGAGATCCGGAGAGAAAATGGTGGACAAGAACTGTAATTTTGACACATTAGAACATAACAACATGTTCAGTAAATACGACTGATATCTAAAGAACCTGAATTTAGGGAATTCGACCAACTGGGCATGGATAATCTTCGCTAGATACTCATGAAGATTAAAACAACAGATTAAATGGGACTCGGAGTCAATTGAACCTATACTCAACAAGAAACCTAAAAGGAGTTTGTTGATATGAATATCACTATCCAAACCCAAAATTTGATTGACTAATGACATGACCAATTGTACTTCCTTCTTGAAAATATTAACATTGTATGGTAGAAAAAGACCTTCTAACGACTGACCATTTTTTAGAATACTGGAAAGAAATTGGCATATGACTTCAGTTCTACAATTTTTATACATTTCAATTAAAACTTGCTCATTCAAAGACTCACAGCTATCAAGGAAATTATCAGGCAGACTTAATATCCTGCGAACAGTTTTCGCATCAACTTTACAAAGTATTTTTGACATGGTATGGCTCATAATAACTCTTTTGGAAGAAGAATAACTATTCGCGCACAACTCGACAAATTAGAGATAAGTTAGGGTTTTTTCAATAGCAAAATAATATGAGAGAGAACTGCAGACATTCAAAATATAATTCCCTTGCGAATTATACTGCCACAAATGCTCATTTGAAACTGATACACTACCAACTGATAGAACAGGGTCACATACATTTCTTTCCCTATCAACAACAACCTCTTCTCTCTCATCCAAGACTCTGCAAAATACTCTGAAACCTTGTTCCTTCTCCATAATAAACAATGGCAACAATTCTTCGAACAAATTTTCAGTGTTTCAAGGCTGACCTATAACTGTGGATACGTAGAAGTTGACTTTGGAAAAGATGGCGCACTGTCCACTTCTCTTTCACCCGCAGCATGCAATTGAAATGAGCCCTTACCAAGTGGTTTTCCCTTTACTTCTTTCCTCCGCGGAATTCACCCCAAGTCACCATGTGGCAAGCAGTTTAAATTCCGCTACCACTCTTCCTTTTTAATAATCTCACAACTTCGCACTCTGAAATGAATAATGACCGCTGATAAGAATTCACTTTTTGTCTAAACCGTTGGATCAAAATTGGTTCTACGTATTCCGCTAGCCTTTCTCATTTTTTAAAGCGTGCATCTTTACTCCGTGGATTATCTTACAACCGTAGATCTTATTTACTTTAATACTTAGTCGTTGATCCTTTTTGCCTTGTTAACCACTTCCGTCTCTCCGTCAAAACTTATTCCTTGTGCAACTTTCCTAGCGGATCAATTATCAACCGTATATTTTCACATCCATAAATCTACACCTTCGATTTTTGCAATGAATTAATCAGAATGTGCACTTCTAATAAAGGGCTCAAGACTTACCAAATTTTTCCAAATTTTAGATATCCCTTCATAATTTCTCGACCACACTTCTTCCCCAACCACTCAACATAGAGGTGTTAACACAAAACACATGACCAATGATCCAAACAAATTCATAACACTAAAATATAATAAGGGTAAAGTCACATTTGGAGACACTTTGTCTTCCAAGATAATTGACAAAGGAACAATTGTTGTCAATAACAAGATCAAAGAAGAAAATGTACTACTAGTAGAAAACCTCAAGCCTAATCTCCTTAGTGTAAGTCAAACATGTGATCAAGGTCACAACTATATTTTTTACTCAGAAAAATGTGAAATCAGGAAAAATGACTCATGAAGAGTTGTTGGCATTGCTATAAGAACTTCAAACAATGTATATATCCTAGAGAATGAAAATCAATGTTACTTAAGTATGGTTGATGAAATTTGGTTATGGAACAAGAGGTTGGGACATTTAAATTTTGACAATATTGTCAAAATAAGTAAGAAGAAAGTGTTGGCACCCCAACAACTCCCCTTGATTTCACACAAAATCAAGGGGGCCCCATTAGAATTTTGTAACTATTCGGTTCTTATGTCAATTTGATTTAGTTAGTTATTTGATGTGCTTCTATTTACCTTGATTATTATTTATGAAAGGTGATTTGGCTGTTCGATTTCTCCTTTTCGTTTGACTCACTTAGATTCCTAGTGGTTCAACAATGATTGTATTTCCTAGGTAAATCTTATCTGAGTTGATCACATACTTTCGTTTTCTTGGTTTGGATGGACATATTTCTTTGGTAGCTTTGTCAAGTTGTGGTCTTTCGGTGCATTTTTGAACTAAACAAGTATCTCAACGAATTGGCATTGTGTGACTAGATGTTGATTTATATAATATTTATCAATATATTGAGACAATGCATTATCTAAAATTGTAGCCTTAACTTTAATTCTACTTTTGAGCGATCTATCATCTTTCTTGTTTTTCCTCCTTTTTGAAGAAATAAATTATTGAAAATTTTTCATTAGTTTGATTACACCAATGTAGCTATTTTTCTAAAATTTTTAATAAAAACACTCTAAAAAACTATTATATTTTAATAAAATCTAATCAACATCTGTTTTTTTATAAGTTCTTTTATTATTAATATTATAACATTATACTATCCATAAATGTTTATTATCAAAATTTAGTCCAAAACAAAAATTAGATTTGCAATAATCAAAGATACCACACATGGTAATAATCAGAGATAAGTTTCAATTCCAGTTTGTTGAGCCAAATTTATGATAATTTACCAGTGATGTGAAAATATCTCTGCCATAAGTTGTAACATATTGTCATGTTTTGCTCTGGATTCTTAGACCTCAATTCATTACTAGAATCTGATTTGGATGCCATTGTATGTGATATTTCTTGAAACTGGAATATCGTAGAGAAAATACAACATCAATCATGCGTCAATTATTCAAAAAAACTTGCGAGAAAAGAAGAGGTTACACTCCAAATTACTACCGGAAGTTTTCCACGACGTCATTACGTGTGTTATAGTTTAAAAAGCTCCGTGAATGTGCTACGAATTTTGTTCATTAAGGAAATGTAGTTATCCACCACCAATTTATTGATTCGTAGATTAAAAGGGAAGATTCTTTAATATTTTTACCATTTTAAATATTTCCTTCATTCATTGTCATGAACTATCTTTTGCGCAGTTTGTGTTACATTCTAATATATATATATATATATATATATATATATATATTTATTGTGGACATGCAGGTTTAAAAGAAAACATATGAATCAAATGCTAGCAGGCATCAACAAAGTTGAAGAATATTTCCTTGAGATTTTTATGCCAAATAAGAAAGAACCCTGACTTAAATTGTACTGTGGTGAGAAGAGAACAAGAATGAAGATGGATTGTGCACCAGTTGGAAGAGGCGAATTTCGGTGACCATCTGGGAGAAAACTGTCAAGAATATGGAAAATCATCCAAAACCCACTTCATAAATAGGGTCCTTTACCCTTAATCATGGGCCGTTTTGAAAATCACTCAACATATCTGCTGAATTTGGTGCCCAAATAGAGGTTAATTTATGATAAATGTCTTGCGACCGGTTTGGCATGTGGCTGAACGTGCTAGAGATTTTATAGTTAAGAGGGATTAGCTGGTACACAAAGGTTGGGGGGGGGTTCCATAGAGGATAATTAATTTTAGGATCTTCTCTATTATGTTTTCCTTTTTGTAATATTTGTGTTTATAAGGAGGAGTGGAGACGCTACTAGGTTGGAGGTCTCGACAAAAGAATAGAAACTTTGTTTTCTATATTTTTGTTTTTATTTTGTAAATTTTTCATTTGCAGAATAAAGGAGATTGCCATAGATATTTCTTCTGCACTTATTCTTCTTTGGTAAACTTTGTTTTTCTGAAATAAATAGCTTTGGAGATTTCACTTTTGTTATCAGATCGTAAACAATGAATGGATTTGAAATCTATTTTGTAAGTTTTCCATAAGTTTTCTTTGTTGAGTGATGCAAATCGATTGCTTGTTCTCATTATGATTATTTTTAATTAAATTAAGTGGACCTTTGGACTTAGTTCTAAGTTATGCTTGATTTTCTTATCATTATGGTTCTTTTGAATTTTATTTCAAAAGATTATGATGATTTTGTATTTTGATCTATTAACAAAAAATGGTTTAGATTTGCATATTTAAAGCCTCTAATAATTTTCATGATTTTACTCTGTTAATTAGTAGAATCTTTAAAGAGTATTTTAAATATGTCATATTTCTACTGTAGAATTTCTTCTCAATTGAAGTTATTGCATGTTTAACTTATATATGCAAATTGAATCAGTATTAGTTTAATCATGCTCATGTGCAGGATAGCATGGGATAGAAATAGATTAGTTTAATTTTTAGTTTGAAATTAAAATTTTGCTTCTTAAATGGAAAACAACAATTTAGTAACTGCTAAATCTGTGTCATTTAGCAACTATTAAATCTGTATGTTTTGTGTCTTCCTTTAAATTTAAATTTTAAATTAAATTTAGTTTCATTTTTATATAATTGCGAGACTCTCCTCAAGAGAGAAAAACACAAAGTTAAATTAGGCATATTTAGTTAAATTTGATTTAATAGTTATTACATAGACGTAATTTTATCAATAGTTTAGTTTAATTTATATATTAATATTCACGTTTAATTTTAATAGTTTTAGTTGTGTTAATTGAAATTTAGTAGAATTAATTAATTTAGATTATACTTTTTTGAGTATTAAGTTTAGTTAACTCTCCTTAAGAGAGTTAAAACATAGAGGCAGCGGGGCCTTTGTTCCCGTGAGTGTTAGCCAAAACCAAACATACCTGGGGCTACTTTAAGCACCTTGTATGGGCTAATTCTACGTAGTTGGCCTAGTTCATAAAATTCGGCCAACAAATGGTCCTAGAAGGAGGGTGTGAGGTAAGAAAATGGTGTTTTATTTCATAACATATTTATTCTTCGTCTCTTGGTTTGTAATTGTTCTTATTTCTTATTCTTCTATGTTGTCACTCATGCACCATAGGGATGGATAGATGGAAAACTAGTACAGGTGAGTCGATCTTTTGAAGTTTTATTAATTATGTCTCATTCCCATATCCCTGCATGGGAGTCAAATAATCCACTGATCCTCCAAAACCCTTTGCATAATCTTCTAAGAAATTGAGTAGATCTTTTGCCAAAATTCGATGGTGAGGGAAATGTTTTAGCTAATGAACATATCATAAAATATGAGTCAATTATTGGCTTACTTAATGTTGTATTTGAAGATGTTGTTTGCAGGTTATTTCCACTCACATTCGAAGGTAAGGGTTTTTTATGGTTTAATGTTTTTCCCACACATTTTGTTCATAATTGGTCGCAATTTAAAAATTTGTTTGAAGACGCTTTCGATAATTATGATTCGATTAAGACTTATAAATATCTTTGTGAAATGCAAGTGAACGATGGTGAATCAATCGACGATTTCAATATTCGCTTCCGACAGGTATTTCTTAGCTTACACGAGAATCATAGACCTTCAACAAACATCATGTTAGAATGGTATGTACAATCTCTTCTCAAAGACATGGCTATGTTAATTTTACAAAAGGGCATAACAGATTTACATGAAGTATATGAGTACGCTCTAAAACTTGAAAATGATTTCGAAAGGGATTGTTCTGAAAGTTTTTCTCTTTTCTCTTTATACGATGAAAATTGTTTTGAGGTTGAATCAAATATTTCATTATCATCTAAGTTAGAAGAAAAAGTTAATATTTTATGCAATGAAGTAATTTCTTTACAAAAGGGAAGAAATTTTCAAACAATTACACATAACACAAAAGGTGGATTAACCAAAAAGTCCATCCAAAGTTCTCATTATATTTTTTCTTCCTCAAATAGATATGTTGAATGTGTTACTTCTAACTTTCATTATTTAGAATTTGAAAACAAAATTTTAGAAGAAAATCCTAATTCAAATGCTTCTAATTTGTTAGATAGAGATTCTACCATATCTAATCATTTGCATCTTTTTTAATTTGATTACATCTAACCAATCTTGGATGAAAATAAGATAGGAAAAAAGGAATATTTATCATTTACCTCCAATTATTTAGAAATTCCTCCTTTGAAGATTGAAAATCATACTAATCTTAATGCAAATGAATATTTAGGAATTTCTAAGCTAATCTTTGAACCAACTACTTCTAATGCAGATTTTGTAATACCTAAACATAATACTAACTATGATCAGAAATATGAATTAAAATAGCATTCTTCTTCCTCATTTTCAAATTTTAATTAGTATCAAGAAGATAAATCTTTAGAGGCAGAGTTGGCTAAAATTGAAAACGAATTTCAAAGTATTTGTTCTAATTACAACTTGATTAAAAATCAAATTTTTAAGGAAAAACTAATACAGACAAATATTTTGAAAGACAAGAAAATCCATGCTAAAGAAGAAGATGATAAGAATCAATCAAGCCCTATTAACAACAAAACATATACCTATGATGGTGATTTGGTCAATACACAAAATTGTAAGTTGGAAGAAAAACTTGTTGATAGCTTTCTTTGTATAAATTTCACAAATATAAAATATTTTAAACAACCATATGTTTTGGGAAATATGATTGATAAGGATTTTTTGTATAACAATGAAATGTTTGAAATGTCCCCAATGAATTGTTTTTCCGAATCATCAATTTTTATGTGTCCTTATGAATCTTATAGGTTCCAATCTAATTTTTATGACCCAATTTATGCATGGTTGAAAGAATCATATCTTAAAAGGTTTCCATGTCGCATTCTCCCTTCTGTAAGTACAAAATTTGTTTTAATATTTTGCATTATGAGACATCAAGTATCTCAAATTATGATACTAATGTTTGATATATTTCATATTGCAGGAGTAAAGGTGTTTCGTTGGCTTCACTGGATTTTTCATTTTACTTAATTTTTTATTACCTTTGATTTTACTGTACATATGTACATATTTAGTCTAGAGGTAGTTTTAGATTCATTTTTGTTTGTTTGTTTTCAATAATGTGCAGTTAATAAGCGATGTGTCGATTTTGGGACAAGGGTGAGTTGAGTCGTCAATTTAGGGAAGTACACACGACTCTGCTTATTTTACAATTATCTTGCTTATTCTCCTATATGTTAGTCATATAAATTTATTTTCCAGTGTGACTTAACAACAATATGCTTACATATGATCATTTGAAGCAAGAAGATTTGAAAATGGTAAATTGTGAAGAATATGTTCATAATTTTCACATAAAGAACTTTATGAACATAACTCACTCATGTTGTAATTGTCTTTCTTATTTTGGTTTTCTTGTTGTAATTAAGATTAAATAAAAGGGTATATTATCCCCAATATATCTTCCAATGATTATCACGATCTTAATGAAAGATGGATCCTTTATATCAACAATTAAATGATTTTCCTGAAACCTGATGATGAACTCATTTTATCATACTTACATGCATATTCTGTTCACATCTCTTGTTTCTATTTGTATGTTTATATTTGACAATTTTGATGAAATTACTGAAGATTAATCCCTTCTATTTTGATATTGTGGTCGAATTAAAAGATATTTGTTGTAATTCGTTATGCATATGGAATATAATAGTATATGAATCTTCAAACTTTGAGTTCATTTACCTTCTTTTACAGTCAGGTTAATTTCCATAAAGGTACCGATATTTATGCTTATCCTTGAAGATTTAACATCTTTATTCCTCTTTTCTTTTGATTTGTGATACATACTTTTGGTTAAATTTTGATTTGATTAGGTCCTATTTTATTTATAAGTTTGCTTGGTTGATTGATTTTAGTAGTAAGTTTGATATTTTGAGCTTTGCAATTTTCTTCTTTTAAGAAAGGAAGCGTTTGTATATAAATAAATCCTTGCAGTTGAATTTCAGTTGGTTCATTTATTTTGAATAGTTGTGATAAAGTTTAGTCTTTAAATTTGTTTAGACTAATCAAATCTTCTTAAATTTGAAATGAACCTCTTATATTATTATAATATTTGTAAGTATGATTAGAGTTAATCCTCTATAATCTGTTCTTTATAAAGCCAATTAGTTAGTTATCTTTCTAAAATTTAGTACTCTGAAAATATTTATTAGCTCGAATTATCATTTGTCCTTTTAATCTTACTTACTATTTGAAAAAAAATTCTATCTGTTCCATTAATAAATTAGATGAAATAGGGAATGGAAGGTCTCAGTAATGAGCCGATCCGACCAGGATCATGAGAATTACCTGTGTGACATTATCAAGAAATATGGTAATGTATCTTGATTTTTTGATCAAGAGATAAGGGGTCTCAATAATGAGACGACTGCTTCATTTTTCGGTAATGATTGTGAGTGACACTGTCTATTGGTTACCAAACTAGGGCAGTGATTCATTCTTTTATCTGATTTTGTTTAAAATGGTTAAAAAAAGAATAGATGGAACAGATTTTGAAATTCTTTAAAGAAATAAGTGGCTACATTTTTATAACTGGTGATTTGGATTATCATTATTTGAGTACTGTGATTTAACAAGATACTATTTTATTTTGTCTTTTACTTTTGTTGGCATGAATGAGGATAATTATGAAAATATTTACATATATGAATATCATTAGATGTTGGTTTTTATCAGATTGAGATTTTCTTATTTCTCTAAGTATTAGACTATGTTTTACACAATATATTTTTAAACAAGATGGACAAAGATAATTGGTTTTCCCAGGTATGTCGTCATTTGTTGGCACCCCCAAGAACTCCCCTTGATTTCACAAAGAATCAAGGGGGCCCCATTAGAATTTGTAACTATTCGGTTCTTATGTCAATTTGATTTAGTTAGCTATTTGATGTTCTTCTCTTGACCTTGATTATTATTTATGAAAGGTGATCTGGCTGTTCAATTTTTGCTTGTCGTTTGACTCACTTAGATACCTAGTGGTTCAACAATGATTGTATTTCCCAGGTAAATCTTTTCTAAGTTGATCACATACTTTGGTTTGCTTGGGTTGGATGGACATATTTCTTTGAAAACTTTGTCAAGTTGCGGTCTTTCAGTACATTCCCAAACTAAACAAGTATCTCAACAAATTGGAATTGTGTGACTGAATGTTGATTTCTATAATTTCTATCAATATATTGAGACAATGCATTATCTAAAAATGTATCCATAACTTTAACTCTACTTTTGAGCGATCTATTATCTTTCTTGTTTTTCCTCTTCTTTGAAGAAATAAATTATTGAAATTTTTTCATTAGTTTGATTACACCAATGTAGCTATTTTTCAAAAAAATTCAATAAAAAAAAACTCTAAAAAAACATTTATATT
Organism: Pseudotsuga menziesii; assembly: GCA_001517045.1. NCBI lineage: Eukaryota > Viridiplantae > Streptophyta > Pinopsida > Pinales > Pinaceae > Pseudotsuga > Pseudotsuga menziesii. Next base: position 502,703 of record LPNX011161529.1, read on the forward strand.
TTAATAAAATCTAATCAACATTTGTTTTTTTTATAAGTTCTTTTATTATTAATATTATAACATTATACTATGCATAAACTTGTATTATAAAAATTTAGTCCAAAACAAAAATTAGATTTTCAATAATAAACGATACTACATGTGGTAATAATCAGAGATAAGTTTTAATGCCAGTTTGTTGAGCCAAATTTATGATGATTTTCTAGCGAGCTAAAAACATCTCTGCCAGAAGTTGTCATGTACTGTCATGTTTTGCTCTGGACTATTAGACCTCAATTCATTGCTAGAATCTAATTTGGACGCCATTGCATGTGCGATTAATTGCATGTGAGATTTCTTGAAATTGGAATATCGTAGAGAAAAGATGACATCAATCACGCATCAATTATTCAAAAAAACTTGCCAGGAAAGAAGAGGTTACACACCAGATTACTACCAGAAGTTTGCCACGAAGTCATTACGTGTGTTACAGTTAAACAAGCTCCATGAATGTGCTGTGAATTATGATGATTAAGGAAATGCAGTTATTCACCACTAGTTTATTGATTTGTAAATTAAAAGGGAAGATTCTTTAATCTTTTTACCATTTTAAATATTTCCTTCATTTATTTTCCTGAACTATCTTTTGTGCAGTTTGTGTTACATTCTGATATATATATATATATATATATATATATATATATTTTGGACATGCAGGTTTAAAAGCAAATATATGAATCAAATGGAAGTAGGTATCAATGAAGTTGAAGAATATTTCCTCAAAATTGTTACGCCAAATAAGAAGAGAACACAAATGAAGACGGATCGCGCAGCAGTTGGAAGAGGCAAATTTCAGGGACCATTTGGGAGAAAACCGTCGAGAATCTAGAAAAATCATCGAAACTCCACTTCATAAATGGGGTCCTCTACACTTAGCCGCTGACCGCTTTGAAAATTGATTAACACATATGGAGAAATTGGTGCCTGAACAGAGGTTAATTTCATAGAAATTTGTTGCGGCCGGTTTGGCATGTGGCTGAATGAGTCAGACATTTTGGGGATATGATGATATAACCATGTGACTGCCTTACGAGAAAGGGGAGCGATTTACTTTCCTAAACTCTTGTGAGAGATGCAGGATATTTAAGAGATTTTCTTGTATTTGGTTGCCTACTTAAGAGGGATTAGCTAGTACATGAAGGGGGAAGGGTGGGTTCCACAAAGGAGAAGTAATTTTAGGATCTTCTCTATTATGTTTTTCGTTTTGTAATATTTTTGTTTATAAGGAGGAGTGGAGACACTGCGAGGTGAGAGGTCTCGACAGAGGAACATAAACTTTGTTTTCTATATTTTTGTTTTTATTTTGTAAAATTTTCATTTGCAGAATAAAGGATATGGCCACAAATATTTCTTCTGCACTTATTCTTCTTTGGTAAACTTTGTTTTTGTGAAAGAAATAGCTATGGATATTTCACTTTTGTTATCAGATCGTAAACAATGAATGGATTTGAAATCTATTTTATAAGCTTTCCATAATTTTTCTTTGTTGAGTGATGCAAATCGATTGCTTGTTCTCATTATGATTATTTTTAATTAAATTAAGTAGACCTTTGGACTTAGTTCTAAGTTATTGTTAGTTTTTTCAACATTAAGCTATCATTATTAGGATCTTTAACTGAGAGAATAACAAGCACATCAATCAAACACAAGAGACAATGAACACAGTGTTTTTCCTCGAGGAAACCATAAATGGAGAAAACCCTGCAAATTCCTCACAGATAGAATCAACACCAAAATAGAAAATCCCAAAACAGTAAGTGATCTCCCAACAGTAGTAACCTTCTTCTTATCTAGCCCTAGTGTCTTCTCATTCCTCAACTATGTGCTACACTTAAGTGTGTAAGTGATGTATACTAAATAGAGAAGTCACCTCTCTATTTATACTACTTCCTGGCATGACTAAAACCCTACTAGGGCCGACTTCACCAAGTGAGTCTAATAACCCCAGTGCCTTGGAACTGCGGGGACTTTAACCCTTAGACAATAGGAGGGTTAACCACAATGACTTGACATGACTTGTTTACATTATAGATCCTCCCGATCGGAACATCGGGGCATGACATAATGACTCAATTGCATAATAGATACATCCCGGAATAAACATCGAGTTACAAGACATAAGATACATATATTAATACATTCTGAAGTTACAAATACATCAACACTCCCTCTTAACTAGGAAGGTATTCTTTCGACACAATTTTTAGCACTGGTCTTCTTCTCTGCATCGACCGGATCATCTCGTCATATTCAAGTCTTCAAGTCTTCTTTGTCTTCAAGCCTTCTTCATCTTTGAGTGTTCAAGTCATCTTCTACTTCAAGTCTTCTTCATCATGGGATCTGCATCATCATGACTACTGGCTCATCATTGTTGGATCATCACTTGATCTAGATCGTCATCAAGTATGGATCATCATTACATCTGGATCATCACTTGATCTAGATCATCATCGAGTCTGGATCATCATCACAACTGGATCATCACTTGATCTGGATCGTCATCAAGTCTGGATCATCATCACATCTAGATCATCACTTGATCTAGATCATCTCATGCTATCTTAGAATGGTGCTATCTCGGTTCTTCTTGTCACAGGAAGTTCTACAGAGTCAATCCTGTATGCCTACCCTTCATATAGGTCTTCATCAGTGCTTATATCTCACACTTAAGTCAGAATGGCCTACCCATCTATTACATCTGACCTCATCTTGTCAAAAAGGCATGCCCAACACTCAAATATGACCTCATCTTGTCAGAAAGGCCCAACAATCACATCTGACCATGTGTAAACACATCGCGCCAGAATGGCTCAGCACTTATATCCGATCATGTGCAAGAACATCGCATCGAAAAGGATCTACACTTACATCCGAACTCATCCTATCAGAAAGGAACATCACTCACATATGACCATGTGTAAACACATCATGCTAGAATGGCCCCCAGTCCCAGACTGAGCTACCTGGTAACTGACCAGGTGCCTCCATTCTCCCATAGAATGGTAGTTTCCCTTACATCTGACCTACTCGTCGGAATGACCAACACGAACATCTGACATGGGAGGAACCTAATCCTTTAGCCATGACAGAATGGTTCAGCCCTTACATCTGATCAAGTGGGAACACATCCCTCTCTCACATAAGAATGGATTCTCAGTCCTCGAATGAGTTTTCCTGGTAACTGACCAGGCACCTCCATTCCCAGAATGGAAACAACACTCATATCTGATCACTTAGGAACCAATCCTATAATCGCATTAGAATGGCTCAGCACTCATATCTGACATGTAAGGAACCAAATCCTCTCACCATGATAGAATGGATCAGCCCTTACATCTGACCATGGAAGGAACTTAATCCTCTCCCATGTCAGAATGGCTCACAGACTCATCATTTCCCTTTGGAGGGAACCTCAATCTGGAGAACACCAAGCTTCTCCCCGAAGTACTCAAAATTCAACCTAGCCAATGGCTTCATCAACACATCAACTATCTGATCGTTCATCGCAACATACTGGAGCTTCACTGCTCCCCTCTGCACCATATCCCTGATATAGTGATACTTGATCTCAATATACTTCAACTTGTCATGGAACACTGGATTCTCTGAGAACTTCATGCAACTGTGGTTGTCATAATGTATACAAGTAGCATCCAACTAGAGATCAAATAAATCAGACAGTAGCTTCCTCAGCCATACTGCCTCACAACTAGCTGAACAAGTTGCGACATACTCTACTTCAGTTGTACTCAGCGCCACACAGGATTGCTTTCTGCTAAACCAAGAGATAACACCTGATCCCATACTGAAGCAACACCCTGAAGTGCTCTTCCTATCGATGGCACTACCTTCCCAATCTGAATCAACATAACCCTCCAGGTTAATCTTCTGATTTGACTCATACTTGAGCCCATAATCAACTGTACCCCTCAGGTACCTCAGAGTATGCTTTGCAACAATCAAGTGAACATTTTTTGGATTTGTCAAGAATTGGCTCAAGGTGTTCACAGCAAAGCAAATGTCTGGTCTCGTGTTCGTCAAGTACATCAAGGACCCAATCATATGACCATACATCGTAGCATCAACTGACTCTGATGAAACATCACTCAATAGCTTCAGGTTTGATGCCATAGGTGTAGCCATAGCTTTGTACTCCATCATCCCAAACCTCTTCAGGATCTCTACTGCATACTTCCCTTGTCTAAGGAAGATTCCATCTTCATTTTGCCACACCTCCATACCTAGAAAATAATGCATGATACCCAAGTTCTTCATTCCGAACTCAACAACAAGCTTTATCTTTGTATCAGCAATAAACCCATCCATACCTGTCACAAATAGATCATCTACATATAGTAGGAGTATCATTGGGTTGCCATCTTCAACCTTGTAGTACAAGTTGGAATCTGCTTTACTCTTGGTAAAACCAAAACTGGAAAGAAAGAATTCAATTCTGTCGTACCAAGTCCTGGGTGCCTGTTTCAAACCGTACAGGGCTTTCTTCAATCTGCACACATGAGACTCCCTGTCATGTGTCTCAAAACCGAGTGGTTGTTCTACATACACTTCCTCTTCCACTACACCATTCAAGAAAGCAGTCTTGACATCCTTCTGGTGTATCTTCCATTTCATCATCGCAGCCAGAGCTAGTACTGATATGATGGAAGTGTATCTAGCTACAGGTACAAAGGTTTCTTCATAATATATTCCTTCTTTCTGAGAGAAACCCCGAGCCACAAATCTTGCTTTATATTTTTCAATGCTACCATCGGTATCATGCTTGATCTTGTAGATCCATTTGGAAGTTACAACTGACTTCCCTTCTAGTCTTGGGACAACATCCCAAACATCATTCTTCATGATTGATTGATATTCTTCGATCATAGCATCCTTCCATTCTTTTCGTTCTGCCGCTTCTTCATAACTGAAAGATTGTTTATCAATGAAATAAATAGTAAAGCTACATACCTAGAGTAGGATCTGATCCTCTTTCTTTCTCTGTGATTTTCTTCTGGAGCCCCATATCTTTCCGCACCTTGGATAATTTCACGTACCCAAGCAGGTTTCCTCTTATGAGGATTCTTCTCTAGGGGTGGATCTACAGGTCTTTGTGGTTATTCAAATTATCGATCTTCTACTTGAGTTTCTTCGTTCATGGTTGTATCATGAATTTTGGGTGCTTATGCTTCTTCAGGATCTTCAACAGGTCTCTTTCTGGATTTGTTGTAAGCCGTGTCTTCATCAAATGTCACGTCGCTACTGATGTCAATCTTCTTGTATCCTGGGAAATATAGTCTGTAAGCCTTCAAGCTTTCAAAGTATCCCACAAATATACCCTTCTTTTTTGAAGGATCTAATTTTGTTCTCTTCTCTTTTGGAATGTGTATGTAAATAGGACAGCCGAATATTCTGAGATGGCTGACTTTTGGTTTCTTGTCGGAGAAGACTTCTTTAGGAGTCTTGTTCTTGAGTACTCTATGTGGAGTACGATTCTGTACATACACTGATGTTTTGGCAGCTTCCACCCAAAGATGCATAGGAAGATCTTGATCATGAAGCATAGCTCTTGCAGCTTCCATGATAGTTCTGTTCTTTCATTCTGCAATCCCATTCTGTTGTGGATTATAAGGAGTGGACAACTCCCTCTTAATCCATAATTCTCTACATAGCTCTTTGAATTCATTTGAAGTGAATTCTCTGCCATTATCTGATCGAAAGGTCTTGATCTTCTTTTCAGTGTGATTCTTGATCAAGGCTTTGAATTCCTTGAACTTACTGAATACTTCGTCTTTGTTCTTCATGAAGTAAACCCATGTCTTCCTAGAAAATTCATCAATGAAAGAAACATAGTATACATACCTGCTTAGTGAGCTTGATGACATAGGAATGCATACACCGGAGTGGATGATTTCCAAGATTCTTTTTGCTTTGCATTCGCTACTTGGAAATGTCTTCTTTGTGTTCTTTCCTTTCGCACATCCTTTGCAGACCCCATCATGTTTTGCTTGTATTTCTGGAAGACCTTCAACAACTTTGCTTGCAAGAGGTAGTGCTCTATAATACACATGTGCAAGTATTCTATGCTTAGTATGCACTTTGTTTCCTTCCAATGTAGCTCATGTGGCTCTTGCATGAACCTAGCAATAACACTCATAGCATATGACAAGTCTATTCTCAAATGAGTAAGGTACAATAAGCTACCAATCAACTTTCTATAGAGAGTACTATGAACAACGGGTGTAGAACCACCTTCTTCCAATCTGATGCCAGATAAGAAGGGGAAGGATGTTGCTTTGCAATCAGTCATGTGGAATATTTTGAGTAAATATCCTATGTATTTGGACTTAGTAATCATGATCCCCAAATATTTTTTATTCAATTCAATGCCAATAAACTACCTTATCATCCCTAGATATAGCATGGCGAAGGCCTCACTCAAAGTTGACTTGATATCTTTCAATCCAACAGTTGAGCCATTATTAATGAGAAAGTCATCCAAATACAGTATAATCAATAGTAAACAACCTCACTTCTACTACATATACACATTGTAGTCATATTTTCATCCTTTGAACTTCTATTATAGTAATAAGGAATCCATCTTGGCATACCATGCCCTTGGGGATTACTTGAGCCCACACATAGAGTTACTTAGCTTGCAGACCAAAGAGTACTCTTTAGTGTACCCATTGGGTTGTCTCATGTAGATATATTCTTCTAGGTCACCATGTAGGAAGGAAATATTCACATCCATGTGATGTAACTCCCACATCTTCAAAGCTACAATGCAGGAAATCACTCTTATGGAATCCATTCTTAGAACTGGAGTGAATGTTTCATTGTAGTCCAACCCATGAACTTGTGAATAACCATTTGAAACTAAACGGTAGTTGTACTTAGTAGTGGATTCATATTCTGCTAGTTTTTTCATGTAGATACATTTGCACTAAACTAGCCTTCTCCCAGGAGGCAAGGGGACAAGCTTCCAGGTCTGGTTGTCTTGTAGTGAATCATATTCATCATCCATGGTTTCTTTACATATTGGATCATGGAAAGCCTCTTTGTAGAACTGTGGATTAGAACCCATCATCATTAAGCACCTCTCTGGGACAAGTGGCTATGTATGGTAGAGTGCAACATTTTCATCCTAAAATTGAGATCTTGTTCTTCTTCTGTCAGATGGATCTATAGCATTGTTCTGAACAACTTCAATGAGGTTTTGGGCCTGTTTAGAACTTGGATTAGGACCAGTTTTTTGGATATAGATCTGGATCTACATGAGCTTCATTCTCAATATCAAGATATTGATCATATTGATCCTCATCTTCAAACTCTAAATCTGAAACAATAGTAGAGACATCATCATTATGCAAATGGAATTGATTGAGTATTTATACCTTCCTCTTCGGAGGGTTGTGGATCATGCAACGAATCTTCATTGAATTGGACACTCCACTCTATGAAGAATATTTTGGTTGAAATATCGATCAGTTTTTAATATTTTGCATCATTTGCACATCTTAGCAGTATGCATTCTCTACTTTTAGGCTGGTAGGATTTCCTATTGTTATTTGGAATTATGGCCCATGCGTTCCAGCCAAAAACCCTCATATGTGAGACATTGGGATTATGTCACATCAATTCTTTGGATGGACTGACCCCAACCACTAACTTGTGAGGAACTCTATTCTGGATGTATGAAGCATAGTTCATTTCTTTAGCCCACATATATGATGGAAGATCCCTTGCTTCAAGAAGGCATTTAGCCATCTCCTTCAAGGATATTCTCTTCCTCATAGCTACACCATTTTGTTGTGGTGTGTATCCAACTGAGTGTTGTAATTGAATACATGTTGAAGCACACAGATTATTGGATTCTCTTTTGATGTACTCTCCTCCATTGTTTGATATGAGTGCTTTAGTCTTCTTCCCAAGTGTTTTCTTAGCTAAGGCTTTGAAATTTTTGAAGGTTTCAAGCACCCCATACTTATGCTTAAGGAAGTATATCTAAAAATACCTTGAGTAGTCATCAATGAAGGTCAGAAAGTATCTGTATCCATTCATGTATGTAATAGGAATTGGTTTGGAGACATCAATGTGAACCAAATCAAGTGTAGAGGAAACCCTTCTTTCCTTTCCAATCTCATACCTTCGTTCTGGATGCTTACCTACCAAGAAACAATTGCAGACACCTTGAGAGGACATGATGGGAGGAAATCCCTTAACCATGTCTTCATTGTGGAGCTGCTGGAGATATTTGAAATCCAAATGGACAAATATTTCATGCCAAATCCTGCTTGTATCATTAGCATGAGTCAATAGAGCACTTGGATATGAGTTAGGAAGAAAATGAGAAAATTCATATGCCTTGAAGGCATGATTTGTAGATTCTTTCTCTATTAGATTCCCAGTAAATATTTCTGAGATATTCATTGAGTTAGGATCAAATATGACTTGCTTGGGTGAGAAATTATGGGCCATCTGGTATACAGACAACAAATTTGATTCCAAATAGGGCACATAGAGGACATTATTAAACACTCCATGATCAAACTGAATTGAACCTTTCCCAACAGTCAGGATTTGAGATTTATCTCTCATGTGAATTCTAGGACCACTAGATATATCCAGGGAAGAGAATTATTCTTTGGAGGAAACCATGTGGTTGGAGGATTCATAATCAATGAGAAAATCTTGTGAGTGAGAAAATCATTCCTTCAATGCATGGGATCTCTTATGATATTCAATCTTGTTTCCAGGATTAGGCTTCCTTATGCCTTTCGAAAGGGAAATATTTTTATGTGCAAGGATTCTAGACATTTGTTCTATGGTTTTCTTCATACATAGGTTCTCTGGATGATTCCATGTCTTACAATATGAGCACTTGGACTTGTTGAAATTGTTGTGCTTTTCCTTCTTGGAACCTGAGGCTCCTTCTAAAGGATTTTTCTTCTCCTTAGGATTGAAATCAGTTTTCTTATTTTCCATTCCTTTCTTCTTCCCCTTTTCTTGCACATTCTTGGTCTTCCCATCCAAGAGAGCATGATTTTTAGAGGATTTGAGTGATCCCATCGGTATAAACTTATCTTGTTCCTATATAAGATATTCCATGAAGGAATCAAGAGATGGAATTCACCAATTTTGAGTTAGAAATATCCTGGAGTGAAAGGTGGATATGAACACTAAGAATTCTAGGCCAAGTTTTCTTAGAATATAGAGCACCAATTCCTCATCCTTCTTGTCAATCCCACACTATTTTCACTGCATGACCAAGGATTTGAACTTGGTCAATAATTATTGGATGGTTTCGAATTTGTTGGGATGAAGAGAAATCAACTCATTCTGTAGAATATGTCCTCACAACTCATCCTACTTTCCATATAGTGATTCAATATTCTTCCATACTTCTCTTGGAGTTTTTAATCCATCTAGGAGGAAGAGTAACTCCTTGGAGATATGAATGCACATGAAAATTGATTCATCCAATTTGTTTAGATACATTGACTTCTCAAGATGATGATGGGGTTCAACCTCCTTTCCCATTGTGACCCTTTACAGACCTTTGTTGTGCAACACATATGCATATCATCCCTCCAATCAAGAGAGTTTAAGGGTGTGAGGATACTGGGTTTCAAGGCTGTTGAATTCTCCATCTTATAGCTTCAGGGGCACCACAATTATTCTAAATTCTTCAATTTAATTGCATAAAAACACTTCAATTTGAAGGAAAACCAATTCAATCACTCTCTACTTATAGGATTATTCACACCTAGATAGAATTCTATGGATAAAATCTAGAGGGAGAAAGGCACATATACCCAGAATTATGTGGAACCCAGTTGCTTCTAGTGCATAAACGAAAGATTTTGAGGATTGAAGTTAGCCTTATTACCTTCTTTGATACTATGTTTAATTTATAAAAGCTTTAGGATCTTCAGGATGGAATGAGCCTCACCGTGAAAGAAGGTTGAAGGAGGAAGAAAAAATTCAGTGTACAATTATCAATCAATCATGTATAAATTGAATAGTCAAGAGGTAAAACTTTGTTGGCATAACATTACTCTCATAATCATTGATATGTATGTAATACAATGATAATAAAATGAAGGAAAATTGAATAATCTACAAGAGATTTGTATTCCATAACTTGAATTGAATCGAAAGATCACTAATTGCAGAAAAACACCACTAGAGTCTTACTATTGCAACTTCGAACAAATGAATCAGTTCACAGTAAGTCACAATTAGTTAACTGACCAAGGTAGGTGAGAAAAGGTGCCAAACTCCCTTGAATCATGAAAATGTTGCACTAGGATAACTAAAGATGAGCTAACTAATTCCCATCGAAGCATAACTCAACACAAACTAGTGTAAACTGATGGTCAGACTCCCAAGACTCGGTGTGGGTTCCTAAATTATAGGGATTGGTCTCTTGAGCTCCCAAACCCATGCAAATTGACGCATTAGGTGGTAGGTGAGCCTCAGATGACTCTCCCATGGCACTAATGAAGTGGAAGCATACTCCTAATCTAGGAAATAAAATTTAGAGTATGGTGGTTAAGGGAGGATTATAATTAATTCTAACAAATATCTATAACTTGTTTTCTAAATGTGAGTTTAAAAAAATGAAGATTTAAATAATACATTTTAATTTTTTTTTTAGATTTTAAGCAAAATATGGATCCTAGCTTTGAATATAAGTAAATACACATTATTACAACCATGATCATATATATATACACATAATATTAATAACAATAATAGGAACTGATTAGATTTTATGAAACTAGATATGCTTATTAAGAGCATGTAGTCGATTAAATTTTATGAAACTTTATATAAAAACCTATGGAAGATTTTGGATATGGTAATATGTAAATGTTATTAATGATGATTAATGGAATTATATTTTTATTTCAAACTTATTTATATGTATTTTTATTTTTATTAGAGAATTCAAAGGAACCTACTGAAGAAGGGAAATTTATTATCTAGCATCATTTGTATGCCTGAACCTAACATTAAGGCCAAGATCTGAAGAACATGTCTATGTACCACTACACAATTTTGCTTATCTGGTGCATGTTAAGAAACCATAGAAATAGTGGGGAAGTTTGCAAGCATGAAAAGAAGAACATATTTGCAGTGACTTGTCATAAATAAGGAGGCTTCTACACATGACATTTGAAGGAAATCTAGCTATGGGAACTAAAGGAAGTCAATATGCAATAATGAAGGTGAAAAAGTCAATAACTAGGTTTGTGTCTCAATGAAAAATCAATTGTTAATCAGGGTCAAAATTCAACGAGTGTGAGAATTGCTTCACAGTGAGATCTAGAGAAATATTCACAATCTAAATTATTGACAAGATATGCAAGAGAACAACAAAAGAGAATGAAATAGCACATATGAATGGTTCCAATAACTGATATTTCTATTAGTGTACATATTCTAGATGTGTATGGTACATATTTATAATACATTGTGGAAAATTTGTGAGCCCTTGGAGGCCATCAAGATGCATACAAGTGTCATTCTAGGGTTTGACCCATAAACCCCCCTAGGTTGACCAATAGGCTCCCAAACCTAAACAAATAGTCACGAATACATGTGTGAACATGTAAGGAGTCATAAATACAGACATGCAAGGCATGGGTGTACACATGTGTGAGTTGGAGAGTCTCTAGGAGCCAATAAATGACCAAGAAGACCACAAAATAGCCACATTCACATACTAGCTCCCCTAGTCAAACAGAAAGTGGATTGTATTTAATGAGGGCACCTTCAATGTCACAATGATAAAACTAGAATGCCTCAACTATTAGGATGATCAAAGTGGAGCACCTCAACTGTGATTTAATGAGCCAAAAATCACCTAATAGAACAATATTGATCAATATAACCTAAGTAGGATTATACAACATAAGTACTAGAAAAATGAAAATTTCTCCTAGGTGTAAGACCACAATACTAAGGTATTTTAATTTCTCTAAGACCCCCCATTAATCCTAACTTAGTACTGCTTATACCAAATGATTTATTTGAGGCCTTGGCAACCAAGGCTCAAGTCACCTCTTACAACAAAAAATTATTTGTGCATGCTAAACGAGGAAAGAGGAAAAACCTCATGGGAAAAATACTCCCTCAAGAATGGACATGTTAGAGATGATAAAAAAATGTGTTCAAGATGTCCTCTTATTCACTTGAATGAGCTGAAAGAAAAAATTCTTGGTGATGGAATTGGTGAAGATGTTGTGGATGCCAAGATCATGCATCAATGCATCAATATGTTGTAAACAAAGATCATGTGGAGAGACCCCTTGATGGTAATCATTTTCTGATGGAGGAGCAACATAAGAATGTATTTTCTTGCAATAATACTCTTATATATAAGAATAATCAATCATGGAAAATATATATCTTCAAACTCTTTCCAAAACGACATCAAAAGGTTCAAAAAAATATGCCTCATGCGCAGCTTCCATATCATGAATGAAACCATGAATATTCTTCCGAATTTGATGAAGCACCTTCATAACTCTGTAAAAAATCTCATGAGAATTTGAAATAATAGAATATATGTCATATACACCATAAAATATGTGAGGTATGGTGTCTCCATGAGCGAATGGGTCCATAGTGGGAAAAGAGTGAGAAACCAGATCACACTTACAGTTGAAGGAACCTGGAGGGTATGGAGATTTGAAACTTGAGCCATGGGTGGTAAATTCAAGTCGAGACAAAGGAAAGGAATTACCATGAAGGTTAAACATATTTATTTCCAACCAATGAATGACATACAAGACATAAAACAAACATACACAAGTGACATAGAATTGGAAACTAGGAAATTTTGAGATTTTCCAATTGGTGAACTTGAGGGTTGTTGGGTATTTTGGGAATGAAATGGTTGGGGAAATGATTCTATGAATGTCATAGGTTGTATATCATCCTATTAATCACCTTAATAATCAGAATATGAATTATCTAAGTGGAGTAGGAAAGAACTTTAAGAAGACACATAAGAAATTAGCAAAAAATGACTAGTTTTGGGAGGAAACTTTGGTGAACTGGTTGGGGGTTCGTTGTTATAGCTGATTTTACCACACCTGGTGAATCACACTTGTATGGCCTTCCCCTGTCCCTCTATAGACTCTTTGGACCACATGGAATTTTTTTATACCTTTGATGTTTCCAAGATCATCCCTAAAAACATGCTTAAATTGCTATACGTGACTTTTAAACCCTTTCTCGCGTATATACGCGGGTTTGACCCCTATAACCACATACATCAGGATGTGTGAAAAAGGCCAAATTATTTTGGAGTTTTCCTTGAAATGGATCTGACTCACTTGTCTCCTAGCCTTCCATATGCCTTGAGATCACTCGGATTCAACCCTTCATTGCCCCATTGAAGAGCTATATAAGAACCCTTTGGATACAATGAAGAAAATGTGAGAATTGAGAGCAAAGAAACTATAGTCCATTGTTGCCGAAACTTATGCTTGAGTCTGCATCCCTTTGTCCCTTGGAGAAATTTGGTGTTTTTCCCAAGCTTGCCTTTTGAGAGATGGAGGATTGAGGTAGTGGAGGCCCAAGTGGGGGATTCAGTTTCTCTAATTCGTAGACGTGCTGACAAAGGTTGTATTCATTGTAATCTCTGATTTTATATTAATAGAAATATCTTTTCCTATACAATAATGTATGTTTGAATGAATATTTTATCCATGGATGATTTCAAATGCTTATACGTTGTTGATTATATATGCTAGAGTAGATCTAACACCAATATATATAGCATGCTTGTCTTGTTTACTAATTGTTGAGGAGGTAATTTATCAATTCAAGCTAGAGTTGGAAAGCTCAACGGGGATCTACTTCAACCGTCTGGAATAAGGTACGAGTTTTGATCCTTTAGTGTTAGATGTTTGATTTCTCTTGCATATTGGAAATGATTGATTTTTGGAGTCAAGTTGTCTGTTGTGGTACCCCAAGCCATAGGAATTTCTCTCCATAACAGAATTGGTGACTCCGCTCGGGATGTTCCTTGTCTTTCTTTGGGGTTGGGGGCACAATGGGCTTTATATTATTGACTTGCTGTTGGTTTATCCCTATTTATGTGTCCCATTTTATAGTATGTTTTTCCATTGAAAGTCCCCTTTATTGGTTTGGCCTTGACCTGCTTTTTACCACTGCCTTCTCTGTATACACGGGTTTTTGGCCAAAAGTCGCGTACATGCACAGATTTTTGGCGAAAAGTCACGTACATATGCAACTGTTCTTTAAACAGCCGTGTACATCCTCCCTTTTGGTTGAGTTTGATGTTGTGGGAAGTTTCTAGGTGGGTTGTGAGTGTGGTTGTGTCCTCCTTGGGTCTGATGTTGTCTGTTGGATGCTTCTTTTGTGACCAGAGACTGCTTTTTCATTGATTTTTCTTTGAAAGTAGTTTTAGGCATTTATTATTTTTGTTTTTCCATTAGTGCATTACTCTTTTTTGTCTCGGTGTCTTGCTAGGCTTGTGTTTTATACTTGCTGTAGAGACTGGGAGTTTTAGATTACTTTTATTGCATTTTTCATTCTTTTATATTGAAAAATACAAGGTAGTTGCATTTTTTGCATATGGATTTGAGGAGGTACTTGCATTGGATTTCTTGTGTGAGAGTTTTATTTAGGCTTTCATATAGGAAGGATTGCATTGGCATTCAGAAAGGAATATATATTTATGCATCTCAAGTAGTGGCATACCCTATTTTTCATTTGACAAAGATTGCACTTAGCATTGTTTGTTATGGTGTGCATATTTACTTCACTGCTGAGTCATAAATTCATTAGTTGCACGATCATTTTCCTTTGAGTAATTACAGCCATTAAAATCAACACATAATTTAAAATGAACTACACATCTTTCTTTTATAGGGTTCACCAACAATATTAGGTTTTAGGGTCTTGGAATAGTTCATTGTGAGTAAATTCTCCAAGACCACTAAACAACAACATGTATGTGTCTGTCTAGGTGAGAGTGTGAAATTCCTTGGTATAATTGGTGTTTCTCAAGATCCTCCTCTCAAAAGGGAGTTAAGCACAACGAAGTGTGAGCGGTTATTGATTGGGATGACCCCTAGTCATAATTGAGTAGCACCGGAGATATTTCCAGGATTGTATTTGTATTTGGGGGCTCTTTTGAGAGTTTCGGGCTTTGCTACCCTACCCATACGGTCAATCCCGCTTGTGACTATCCGCATGAGCATTGATTATATTGAGGTGACCTCAGTTTCCTTACCTAGGTTATCGAGGGGGTACTTTGTAGGGGTTATTCTGCAGGTGTCTCGGCCAGGTAGAGGTCGGACAGCACAGTCGCTTTATGTGTTGAAGCTGAGGGCCACTATAATTGGTTACGTACCTCCACTTCTAGTGTATGGGAGTTTCAAGCCTCTTTTAGGCGACACATACCTACTGCATTCAGGAGCTCACATATCCTCCCCTTGGTTTTCTTGTATTTTGGCTGTATATTTTCTCAGGAGTGTGGTATTTGTGCGCTAGTTGGCCTTTGGGATCATGGTTACTTGAGTATATTTATGCTCTTTTGAGTTTGGGTCCTTTTATTTTTGGCATGCTTGGTATCCTGTCACTCATCCTTGGTCCTAGTATGGACCCTGGTGTCAGAATTGGGGGCATCCCATCCCCTTACTTTGCTCATAGATTTGGGAATGGTCATATTCCATCCTCTACTCCATTTGTGGAGGATTTTTATTCCCTTCGCTCAGTCTTTACATCGGTGGTCACCCTCACGGGGGTGGTAGTGGATACGTGAACATTGGGTCTACACCTTACTTTCCTTTTTTATGTCCCATCGGTCACCGCATTGTTTCCTTTGGGTGCAGTTGTCATGATCATCCCTCCCTATATCCTATAGTTTGGATTCTTTATTGACTATTTTGGGTTGTTTTGGACTAATATGGTTGTCATGTAGGGTCCAATTTTTGTACACTCTCTCTGAGATTTTGACCCGTTCGTTCCTATCATAGGTATTATGTATGAACTGGCATATAGGTTAGGATTTCACATTCACTTGCATTTATGCATTGCATTATGACCATTCCATCTTAACCTTAGGTACGAACCCATTCCATGGTATCACGGAACCTTCATGTTGTTGTTAGAAGTGGTACTATGTGAATGGTAGAGCTTTCCTATACATGGGTGTCCTAGTTAGCTCCCCATTGCATTTGGTACCCATGCTGTGAGTCCTCTCTTAGGTCCAGGAGTCTGTTCTATAGTATTTCCATGACATTTCACAAGAGCATCATACTCCTCTTGATATTTTGTTGGCCTATTTCCCTCAGGACTCCCTTATGTCAAGTTGTAATTGCATTATCATGAGCTTTTCCTACCTTCTTGATCCTTACGCTGGCTTCCCTGACTTTGAGTTTCAACCATATGGCCCGAGCTTGTCTCATGTCTAGCCATGCAGAGCCATCATTTATATCCTTTGCAACTTGATTCCCTATTTTACCGGGAGGGGACTTTCCTCGAGTGTCGCTATCCTACACATGTATCCTTGCATTGAGCATAGGTATGTTCCACTTCTTGGAACTAGTTTATTTTCCCATATGACACTCATCTCCTCCTAGTCTGTAACTATAAAGTAGTTTTATTCTTTTTCAAGCTTTTTAAATATTTGAAAAAGTCCAAAAAAAAGAATTTTAAAAACCAAAAATCCGGACAAGGAAAGATGTTATCTTTGGCAGCTGTCGAGTTGTGTCGCCTTCGAATAGAGCACCATATATCACATCCCTTGGTTGGGTTTATAGTTTGACTTTAGGAGTTGTACTCGTTTATCTGATTTTATCTCCACTGACTGGTTAAGCTTCCAGTCCCTATGGAGCCTTTGTCGATGCCTCCTGTGTTGCAGAGATGTCCTAGTTTTGTATATCAAGTCTATTCTACCTAGATTCGGTCACCATTCGCCGTTATGCTCTTGTTCGAAGGAATTTGAAACTTGAGTCAGCCATTCCTCAGTTATCTTGACTTTGCATGTCGGCCATTCCTAGTACAGTTACTGGTTCGTGCACCTTATGATCAAGTCCTTCCACATTATACAGCTTTGTTGAGTACCTCATGTTGGATGATGGCGGATACCTTAATTCCCTCCTTTCAGCGGATTTCATCGCATCGACTTCAGATCATTTATTCTAGGATTGGAATCTAGAGTCATTTTTGAGTTCCTTGAGACTTGCAGTCATCAGTGGCAGGTTCTCTCGCCATCGACAGTTCTTTGGGAATACATAAATGTCCCCTGATCGATGGATTCTCTAAAGTGTTCGACCTCAACACATTTATTCACAATTGTTAGTTTTCACTCTAGTACCTTGATTCCCATTATCATTATCGGTGGGTGATCTCGCGTCTGTTAACGGTATACATCAATGGCCAGTAATCAGATGATGGACTACTATGTTCGACCTCGACACCTCTATTCACATAGTAGGACTTGTACTCATAGAGGTTTGTGTAGAATACCTTCGAGATTGGTGGCATCTCTTATATGCTACCTCCTTGATTGTGCCAGTGTTCATGAGATTTCAGCTCTCGTGACTTGATTCCAGTATATGTCAGACATTTCCAGTCATTATGGAGATCTTGATCCATTGTATATATTGATCCATTATGGAGATATTGATCATTTGTATATCTTGATCATGGAGATTCTGATCTATGTATATTGTATGTGGCGATGACCACTGTTGTCATATTTTGTATCATACCTATTCATGGCCATTGTACTCTTATGTATCCGGGACTGCTATATGTATTTGCAGTTATATGAAAATTTGTATCATTGTACTATGCTGATTGGGTGGCTGGTCTTCCATTGGGTTCTTCATCAGTCCACTTCTGGGATGGACTTATAATGTATTTCGGCCATTGTATGACCCCTATGAACTCACACATTAGGAGGCATCTGCTATAGCTGATTTTACCACACCTGGTGAATCACACTTGTATGGCCTTCCCCTGTCCCTCTGCAGACTCTTTGGACCCCATGGACCTTTTTTATACTTTTGATGTTTCCAAGATCATCCCTAAAAACATGCTTAAATTTCTATACGCGACTTTTAAACCCTTTCTCGCGTATATACACGGGTTTGATCCCTAAGACTGCGTACATCGGGATGTGTGCAAATGGCCAAATTCTTTTGGAATTTTCCTTGACATGGATCCAACTCACTTGTCTCCTGGCCTTCCATATGCCTTGAGATCACTCAGATTCGACCCTTCATTGCCCCATTGAAGAGCTATCTAAGGAACCCTTTGGATACATTGAAGAAAATGTGAGAATTGAGAGCAAAGAAACTATAGTCCATTGTTGCAGGAACTTATGCTTGAGTCTACATCCCTTTGTCCCTTGGATCACTTTGGTGTTCTTCCTAAGCTTGCCTTTTTCTTGTGAGCATTCTATCGAGAGATGGAGGATTGAGGTGGTGGAGGCCCAAGTGGGGGATTCAGTTTCTCTGATTCGCAGACGTGTCGACAGAGGTTGTATTCATTGTAATCTCTAATTTTATATTAATAGAAATATCTTTTCCTATTCAATAATGTATTTTTGAATGAATATTTTATCCATGGATGATTTCAAATGCTTATACATTGTTTATTATATATGCTAGAGTAGATCTAACACCAATATATATAAAATGCTTGTCTTTTTTACTGATTGTTGAGGAGGTAATTTATCAATTCAAGCTAGAGTTGGAAAGCTCAACGGGGATCTACTTCAACCGTCCGGAATAAGGTATGAGTTTTGATCCTTTAGTGTTAGATATTTGATTTCTCTTGCATATTGGAAAGGATTGATTTCTGGAGTCAAGCTGTCTGTTCTGGTACCCCAAGCCATAGGAATTTCTCTCTGTAAGAGAATTTTGGGAATGAAATGGTTGGGGAAATGAGTCTATGAATGTCATAGGTTGTATATCAGCCTATTAATCACCTTAATAATCAGAATAGGAATTATCGAAGTGGATTAAGAAAGATCTTTAAGAAGACACATAAGAAATTAGCAAAAAATGACTAGTTTTGGGAGGAAACTTTGGTGAACTGGTTGGGGGTTCGTCCAAGGGAAGAATGGAGGTTTTAGTTTCTGATATATCAGAATTTGGATAAGAAATAGATACATATGAAATAGAGATATGAGAAATTGGTTTCACCAATGTTGGTGAAGATGTTGTGGATGCCAAGATCATGCATCAATGCATCAATATGCTGTAAACAAAGATCATGTGGAGATACCCCTTGATGGTAATAATTTTATGATGGAGTAGCATCATAAGAATGTATTTTATTTCAATCATACTATTCTCTATAAGCATAATCAATCATGGAAAATATATATCTTCAAACTCTTTCCAAAATGACATCAAAAGGTTCAAAAAAATATGCCTCATGTGCAGCTTCCATATCATGAATAAAACCATGAATATTCTTCCGAGATAAATTCCTATGGCTTGGGGTACCACAACAGACAGCTTGAATCGAGAAATCAATCATTTCCAATAAGCAAGAGAAATCAAATATCTAACACTAAATGATCAAAACTCGTACCTTATTTCGGACGGTTGAAGTAGATCCCCGTTGAGCTTTCCAACTCCAGCTTGAATTGATAAATTACCTCCTCAACAATTAGTAAACAAGATAAGCATGCTATGTATATATTGGTGTTAGATCTACTCTAGCATATATAATCAACAATGTATAAGAATTTGAAATCATCCACAGATAAAATATTCATTCAAGCATACATTATTGGACAGGAAAAGATATTTCTATTAATATAAAATCAGAGATTACAATGAATACAACCTCTATTGGCACGTCTATGAATCGGAGAAACAAAAAGTGGATTGTAATCAATGAGGGCACCTAGAATTTCACGATGATCAAACTAGAGTGCCTCAACTAGCAGGATGATCAAAGTGGACCACCTCAACTTTTATTTAATGAGCCATAAATCACTTAATAGACCAATATTGATCAATATAACCTAAGTAGGATCATGCAATACAAGTACTAGAAAAATGAAAATTTATCCTAGGTGTAATACCACAATACTAAGGTATTTTAATTTCTATAAGACCCCCCCTTAATCCTAACTTAGTACAGATTATACCAAATGATTTATTTGAGGCCTTCGCAACCAAGGCTCAAGTCACCTCTTACAACAAAAAATTATTTGTGCATGCTAAACGAGGAAAGAGGAAAAACATCATGGGAAAAATACTCCCTCAAGAATGGACAAGATAGAGATGATAAAAAATGTCTTCAAGAGGTCCTCTTCTTCACTTGAACGAGCTGAAAGAACAAATTCTTGGTCATGGAATTGGTGAAGATGTTGTGGATGCCAAGATCATGCATCAATGCATCAATATGCTGTAAACAAAGATCATGTGGAGAGGCCCCTTGATGGTAATCATTTTCTGATGGAGGAGCATCATAAGAATGTATTTTCTTGCAATAATACTCTTCTTATTAAGAATAATCAATCATGGAAAATATATATCTTCAAACTCTTTCCAAAATGACTTCAAAAGGTTCAAAAAAATATGCCTCATGCACAGCTTCCATATCATGAATAAAACCATGAATATTCTTCCGAATTCGATGAAGCACCTTCATAACTCTGTAAAAAATCTCATGAGAATCTGAAATATCAGAATATATGTCATATACAGCATAAAATATTAGAGGTATGGTGTCTCCATGAGTGAATGGGTCCATAGTGGGAGAAGAGTGAGAAACCAGATCACACTTACAGTTGAGCGAACCTAGAGGGTATGGAGATTTGAAACTTGAACCATGGGTGGTAAATTCAAGTCCTGAAAAAGGAAAGGAATTCCCATGAAGGATAAATATATGTCTTTCCAAACAATGAATGACATACAAGACATAAAACAAACATACACAAGTGACATAGAATTGGAAACTAGGAAATTTTGAGATTTTCCAATTGGTGAACTTGAGGGTTGTTGGGTCTTTTGGGAATGAAATGGTTGGGGAAATGAGTCTATGAATGTCATAGGTTGTATATAATCCTATTAAACACCTTAATAATCATAATAGGAATTATCTAAGTGGAGTAGGAAAGAGCTTTAAGAAGACACATAAGAAATTAGCAAAAAATGACTAGTTTTGGGAGGAAACTTTGGTGAACTGGTTGGGGGTTCATCCAAGGGAAGAATGGAGGTTTTAGTTTCGTATATATCAGAATTTGGATAAGAAACAGATACATATGAAAAATAGATATGAGAAATGGGTTTCAGCAATGCACTCAATGCATGCTCATGCTTACCATTTTCTTGCTTGCGCTCCCATCTTCTTGCAAAATCTGGAACATCATCATTGTTCTCCTCAAGGAGCTTAGTAATTATGTCCATATCCTTTCTGAAGAAAGATATTTCATGATGTGAAACTTTGAAATATACACATGTGGGTCTCTCTCTCTTGTTCTTCATCCTCCTGGATATGGAACTCTCATCAGTTGAACTGGAGCTTTATGCAAATGAATGCTTCTTCTCTTTCTCTCTTTGTTGTTTCAAATCCTTAACTTTGTTCTTTCCTTTGTCTTGATTTGATACACTAGAAGAAAAGGATTAATACTTAGTGGATTTTATGGTACCCATTTGAACTAGCTTGTCCTACTCCTGAGTCAAAGACTCTATGAATTCTGCTAGCTTGGGCGTCCTCCAATTTCTAGATGTAAGCTTGCTTGAGTGGAATGTCGAAACAAACACCGAATACTCATGCCCTAGCTTAGAAATGATGGAAAAGATAAAATGATATTCTTTCTTCTCTATTCCACATTGTTTTATCTGAAGTAGTATCACTTTGAACTTGCTAAATAATTCTTGGATTGTCTCATAGTGAGCTGGACTCAGTGAGATTATCTCATTTTCTTGTTGATGGCCTCTCATCTCATCAGTATTCCGAAATAGTGATTCAAGATTGATCTAGACTTGATTGGGTGTTCCAATACTGTCTACATGAAATAGGAGATCTTTCTAAGTGCTGAGATAAAGAAAACCAATTTCCTCATCAAGTGTATTGAAGAACTTAACTTTCTCCACAAGAGAGTTGGGCTCGGTCTCAGTCCCCATGGTGACTCTATACAGGCCTTTCGACCTCAGCTAGATTACCATTTCATCCTTCCATTAGAAATATTTGAATGGAGTAAGTAATGCATGATTATGCTCCATTATTCTTGCACACTGTGTGACAAAAATGTTGTTGAACCTGTAATGCAAACACTCAGATTTTCTGGAAAATTCCCTAAACAATAGCTCAAACCCTCTTAGTTTTTATTTGCAGCTCCACAAATATCTAATACCATGTGAGAATTGCTTCACAATGAGATTTATAAGATAGAGAAAATTCCCAATCTAATTTATTGAAAAAGTATGCAAGAGAACAACAAAAGAGAATGAAATAATACATATGAATGGTGCCAATAATTGATATTTATTTTAGTGTACATATTGTAAATGTGTATGGTACATATTTATAATACATTGGGGAAACTTCATGATCCCTTGGAGGCCATATGGATGCATACAAGTGCCAGGCTAGGATTTGACCCCTAAACCCCCCTTGGTTAATGAATAGGATCCCAAACCTAACCAAACAGTTAGGAATACATGTGTTATTCCTAACCAAACAGTTAGGAATACAGGGGTTATTCTACAGGTGTCTCGGCTAGGTAGAGGTCGGACAACATAGTCGCTTTATGTGTTGAAGCTGAGGGCCACTATAATTGGTTACATACCTCCACTTGTAGTGTATGGGAGTTTCAAGCCTCTCCTAGGCGAGACATACCTACTGCATTCAGGAGCTCACATATCCTCCCCTTGGTTTGCTTGTATTTTGGTTGTATATTTTCTTAGGAGTGTGGTATTTGTGTGCTAGTTTGCCTTTGGGATCATGGTTACTTGAGTATATTTATTCTCTTTGAGTTTGGGTCCTTTTATTTTCGGCATGCCTAGTATCCGGTCACTCGTCCTTGGTCTTGGTACGGACCCTGGTGTCAGACTTGGGGGCATCCCATCCCCTTACCGTGCACATAGATTTGGGAATGGTCATATTCCATCCTCTACTCCATTTGTGGAGGATTTTTATTCCCTTCACTCGGTCTTTACACCGGTGGTCACCCTCACGGGGGTGGTAGTGGATACGTGAACGTTGGGTCTACACCTTACTTTCCTTTTTTATGTCCCATCGGTCACCGCATTGTTTCCTTTGGGTGTAGTTGTCATGATCATCCCTCCCTATATCCTATAGTTTGGATTATTTATTGACTATTTTGGGTTGTTTTGGACTAATATGGTTGTCATGTAGGGTCCAATTTTTGTACAGTCTCTCTGCGATTTTGACCCATTCGTTCCTATCATAGGTATTATGTACGAACTGGCATATAGGTTAGGATTTCAAATTCACTTCCATTTATGCATTGCATTATGACCATTCCATCTTAACCTTAGGTACAAACCCATTCCATGGTATCACGAAACCTTCATGCTATTGTTAGAAGTGGTATTATGTGAATGGTAGAGCTTTCCTATACATGGGTGTCCTAGTTAGCTCCCCATTGCATTTGGTACCTATGTTGTGAGTCCTCTCTTAGGTCCAGGAGTTTGTTCGATAGTATTTCCATGACATTTCGCAAGAGCATCATACTCCTCTTGATCTTTTGTTGTCCTATTTCCCTCAGGACTCCCTTATGTCAAGTTGTAATTGCATTATCATGAGCTTTTCCTACCTTCTTGAGCCTTACGCTAGCTTCCCCGACTTTGAGTTTCAGCCATATAGCCTGAGCTTGTCTCATGTCTAGCCATGCAGAGCCATCATTTATATCCTTTGCAGCTTGATTCCCTATTTTACCAGGAGGGAACTTTCCCCCGAGTGTCGCTATCCTACACATGTATCCTTGCATTGAGCATAGGTATGTTCCACTGCTTGGAACTAGTTTGTTTGCCCATATGACACTCATCTCCTCCTAGTCTGTAAATATAAAGCAGTTTTATTCTTTTTCAAGCTTTTTAAATATTTGAAAAAGTCCAAAAAAAAAATTTTAAAAACCAAAAATCCGGACAAGGAAAGATGTTATCTTTGGCAGCTGTCGAGTCGTGTCTCCTTCGAACAGAGCACCATATATCACATCGATTGGTTGGGTTTATAGTTTGAATTTAGGAGCTATACTCATTTATCTGATTTTATCTCCACTGACTGGTTAAGCTTCTAGCCCCTATGGAGCCTTTGTCGATGCCTCCTATGTCGCAGAGATGTCCCAGTTTTGTATATCAGGTCTATGCTGCCTAGATTCGGTCACCATTCGTCGTTATGCTCTTGTTCGAAGGAATTTGAAACTTGAGTCGGCCATTCCTCAGTTATCTTGACTTTTCATGTTGGCCATTCCTGGTACAGTTACTGGTTCATGCACCTTATGATCAAGTCCTTCCACATTATACAGCTTTGATGAGTACCTCGTGTTGGATGATGGCGGATACCTTAATTCCCTCCTTCTAGCAAATTTCATCCCATCGACTTCAGATCATTTATTCTAGGATTGGAATCTAGAGTCATTTTTTAGTTCCTTGAGACTTGCAGTCATCGGTGGCAGGTTCTCTCGCCATCGACAGTTCTTCGGGAATACATCAATGTCCCCTGATCGATGGATTCTCTCAAGTGTTCGACCTCAACACATTTATTCACACTTGTTAGTTTTCACTCTAGTACCTTGATTCCCATTATCATTATCGGTGGGTGATCTCGCATTTGTTAATAGTATACATCAATGAACGGTAATCAGATGATGGACTACTATGTTCAACCTCAACACCTCTATTCACATAGTAGGACTTGTACTCATAGCGGTTTGTGTAGAATACCTTCGAGATTGGTGGCATCTCTTATATGCCACCTCCTTGATTGTGCCAGTGTTCATGAGATTTCAGCTCTCATGACTTGATTCCAGTATATGTCAGACATTTCCAGTCATTATGGACATCTTGATCCATTGTATATCTTCAGCCATTATGGAGATCTTGATCCTTTGTATATCTTCATCATGGAGATTCTGATCTATGTATATTGTACGTGGCGATGACCATTGCTGTCATATTTTGTATCATACCTATTCATGGCCATTGTACTCTTTTGTATCCAGGACTGCTATATGTATTTGTAGTTATATGTAGTGTTGTATCATTGTACTATGCTAATTGGGTGGTTGGTATTCCACTAGGTTCTTCATCACTCCACTTCTGGGATGGAATTATAATGTATTTCGGCCATTGTATGACCCCTATGAACTCACACATTAGGAGGCATCTATTATAGTTGATTTTACCACACCTGGTCAATCACACTTGTATGGCCTTCCCCTGTCCCTCTGCAGACTCTTTGGACCCCATGGACCTTTTTTATACCTTTGATGTTTCCAAGATCATGCCTAAAAACATGCTTAAATTTCTATACATGAATTTTAAACCCTTTCTCGCGTATATACACGGGTTTGACCCCTAAAACCGCGTACATCGGGATGTGTGCAAATGGCCAAATTCTTTTGGAGTTTTCCTTGACATGGATCCAACTCACTTTTCTCCTGGCATTCCATATTCCTTGAGATCACTCAAATTCGACCCTTCATTGCCCCATTGAAGAGCTATATAAGGAACCCTTTGGATACACATTAGAGGAATTTTGGGGTCTAAAATGGGCCTCCTAAGAAAAATAATAAAATAATAGTTAAAAATATAAAATAATATTGATTAATTTTGGAGGAAGAAAGGAAAAAACTACTTTTTGTGTTTGTATTTTCGACATATCTCATTGTGTTTTTACTCAAATTTTGATCGGGAGAGCTCGTTGGATGTGGAATTTGATTCTGCATCCAACGAACACCCACACTGCATACTTTTGACGGACCCCGCTACCCCAAAAACAAGAAATACCTGAAAAAATGTGATGATGACATCATCATAACGTTTTTTCAGGTATTTCTTGTTTTTGGGGTAGCGGGGTCCATTAAAAGTATGTAGTGTGGGTACTCGTTGGATGCGGAATTTGATTCCGCATCCAACGAGCTCTCCTGATTGAAATTTGAGTAAAAAAACAATGAGATATGTCGAAAATACGAACAGAAAAAGTAGTTTTTTTTAATGACAAATATGTCAATTCAACCATTATGGTTGACTTATTTTATTGAAATTCTATTGGTTCTTGAATTCCAACTCACAAAAACTTATTTTGGCACGTTTTCTTATAAGGCCCATTTTAGACCCCAAATTTCCTCTAATGTTGAAGAAAATGTGAAAATTGAGAGCAAAGAAACTATAGTCCATTGTTGCCAAAACTTATGCTTGAGTCTGCATCCCTTTGTCCCTTGGATCACTTTGGTGTTCTTCCCAAGCTTGCCTTTTTCTTGTGAGCTTGCTATCGAGAGATGGAGGATTGAGGTGGTGGAGGCCCAAGTGGGGGATTCAGTTTCTCTGATTCGCAGACGTGTCGACAGAGGTTGTATTCATTGTAATCTCTAATTTTATATTAATAGAAATATCTTTTCCTATCCAATAATGTATGTTTGAATGAATATTTTATCCATGGATGATTTCAAATGCTTATACGTTGTTGATTATATATGCTAGAGTAGATCTAACACCAATATATATAACATGCTTGTCTTGTTTACTGATTGTTGAGGAGGTAATTTATCAATTCAAGATGGAGTTGGAAAGCTCAACGGGGATCTACTTCAACCGTCCGGAATAAGGTATGAGTTTTGATCCTTTATTGTTAGATATTTGATTTCTCTTGCATATTGGAAAGGATTGATTTCTGGAGTCAAGCTGTCTGTTGTGGTACCCTAAGCCATAGGAATTTCTCTCTGTAAGAGAATTTTGGGAATGAAATGGTTGGGGAAATGAGTCTATGAATGTCATAGGTTGTATATCAGCCTATTAATCACCTTAATAATCAGAATAGGAATTATCTAAGTGGAGTAAGAAAGAGCTTTAAGAAGACACATAAGAAATTAGCAAAAAATGACTAGTTTTGGGAGGAAACTTTGGTGAATTGGTTGGGGGTTCGTCCAAGGGAAGAATGGAGGTTTTAGTTTCTGATATATCAGAATTTGGATAAGAAACAGATACATATGAAACATAGATATGAGAAATGGGTTTCACTAATGTTGGTGAAGATGTTGTGGATGCCAAGATCATGCATCAATGCATCAATATGCTGTAAACAAAGATCATGTGGAGAGGCCCCTTGATGGTAATAATTTTATGATGGAGGAGCGTCATAAGAATGTATTTTCTTGCAATCATACTCTTCTCTATAAGCATAATCAATCATGGAAAATATATATCTTCAAACTCTTTCCAAAATGACATCAAAAGGCTCAAAAAAATATGCCTCATGTGCAGCTTCCATATCATGAATAAAACCATGAATATTCTTCCGAGAGAAATTCCTATGGCTTGGGGTACCACAACAGACAGCTTGAATCTAGAAATCAATCCTTTCCAATATGCAAGAGAAATCAAATATCTAACACTAAATGATCAAAACTCGTACCTTATTCCGGACGATTGAAGTAGATCCCTGTTGAGCTTTCCAACTCCAGCTTGAATTGATAAATTACCTCCTCAACAATCAGTAAACAAGACAAGCATGCTATGTATATATTGGTGTTAGATCTACTGTAGCATATATAATCAACAACGTATAAGCATTTCAAATCATCCATGGATAAAATATTCATTCAAACATACATTATTGGACAGGAAAAGATATTTCTATTAATATAAAATCAGAGATTACAATGAATACAACCTCTGTTGGCACGTCTGCGAATCGGAGAAACAAAAAGTGGATTGTAATTAATGAGGGCACCTAGAATTTCATGATGATCAAACTAGAGTGCCTCAACTATCAGGATGATCAAAGTGGAGCACCTCAACTGTGATTTAATGAGACAGGAATCACTTAATAGACCAATATTGATCAATATAACCTAAGTAGGATCATGCAATACAAGTACTAGAAAAATTAAAATTTCTCCTATGTGTAATACCACAATACTAAGGTATTTTAATTTATATAAGACCCCCCCTTAATCCTAACTTAGTACATATTATACCAAATGATTTATTTGAGGCCTTGGCAACCAAGGATCAAGTCACCTCTTACAACAAAAAATTATTTGTGCATGCTAAACGAGGAAAGAGGAAAAACCTCATGGGAAAAATACTCCCTCAAGAATGGACAAGATAGAGATGATAAAAAATGTCTTCAAGAGGTCCTCTTCTTCACTTGAATGAGATAAAATAACAAATTATTGGTGATGGAATTGGTGAAGATGTCGTGGATGCCAAGATCATGCATCAATGCATCAATATGCTATAAACAAAGATCATGTGGAGAGGCCCCTTGATGGTAATCATTTTCTGATGGAGGAGCATCATAAGAATGTATTTTCTTGCAATAATACTCTTCTTATTAAGTATAATCAATCATGGAAAATATATATCTTCAAACTCTTTCCAAAATGACTTCAAAAGGTTCAAAAAAATATGCCTCATGCACAACTTCTATATCATGAATAAAACCATGAATATTCTTCCGAATTTGATGAAGCACCTTCATAACTCTGTAAAAAATATCATGAGAATATGAAATATCAGAATATATGTCATATACAGCATAAAATATCATAGGTATGGTGTCTCCATGAGCGACTGGGTCCATAGTGGGAGAAGAGTGAGAAACCAGATCACACTTATAGTTGAGCGAACCTGGAGGGTATGGAGATTTGAAACTTGAACCATGGGTGGTAAATTCAAGTCCAGAAAAAGGAAAGGAATTCCCATGAAGGATAAATATATGTATTTCCAAACAATGAATGACATACAAGACATAAAACAAACATACACAAGTGACATAGAATTGGAAACTAGGAAATTTTGAGATTTTCCAATTGGTGAACTTGAGGGTTGTTGGGTCTTTTGGGAATGAAATGGTTGGGGAAATGAGTATATGAATGTCATAGGTTGTATATAATCCTATTAAACACCTTAATAATCATAATAGGAATTATCTAAGTGGATTAGGAAAGAGCTTTAAGAAGACACATAAGAAATTAGCAAAAA
Organism: Pseudotsuga menziesii; assembly: GCA_001517045.1. Taxonomy (NCBI): domain Eukaryota; kingdom Viridiplantae; phylum Streptophyta; class Pinopsida; order Pinales; family Pinaceae; genus Pseudotsuga; species Pseudotsuga menziesii. The sequence goes on from LPNX011161529.1 coordinate 531,937, forward strand.
ATGACTAGTTTTGGGAGGAAACTTTGGTGAACTGGCTGGGGGTTCGTCCAAGGGAAGAATGGAGGTTTTAGTTTCGTATATATCAGAATTTGGATAAGAAAAAGATACATATGAAATAGAGATATGAGAAATTGGTTTGAGCAATGCACTCAATGCATGCTCATGCTTACCATTTTCTTGCTTGCGCTCCCATCTTCTTGCAAAATCTGGAACATCATCATTGTTCTCCTCAAGGAGCTTAGTAATTATGTCCATATACTTTCTGAAGAAAGATATTTCATGATGTGAAACTTTGCAATATACACATGTGGGTATCTCTCTCTTGTTCTTCATCCTCATGGATATGGAACTCTCATCAGTTGAACTGGAGCTTTATGCATATGAATGCTTCTTCTCTTTCTCTCTTTGTTGTTTCAAATCCTTAACTTTATTCTTTCCTTTGTCTTGATTTGATAAACTAGAATAAAAGGATTAATACTTATTGGATTTGATGGTACCCATTTGAACTAGCTTGTCCTACTCCTGAGTCAAAGACTCTATGAATTCTGCTAGCTTGGGCGTCCTCCAATTTCTAGATGTAAGCTTGCTTGAGTGGAATGTCGAAACAAACACCGAATACTCATGCCCTAGCTTAGAAAGGATGGAAAAGATAAAATGATATTCGTTCTTCTCTATTCCACATTTTTTTAGCTGAAGCAACAGCACTTTGAACTTGGTAAATAATTCTTGGATTGTCTCGTAGTGAGCTGGACTCAGTGAGATTATCTCATTTTCTAGTTGATGGCTTCTCATCTCATCAGTATTCCGAAATAGTGATTCAAGATTGATCCATAATTCATTGGGTGTTCCAATACTATCTACATGAAATAGGATATCTCTCAAAGTTTTAAGATAAAGAAAACCAAATTCCTCATCAAGTGTATTGAAGAACTTAACTTTCTCCACAAGAGAGTTGGGCTCGGTCTCAGTCCCCATGGTGACTCTATACAGGCCTTTCGACCTCAGCTATATTACCATTTCATCCTTCCATTAGAAATAGTTTAATGGAGTAAGTAATGCATGATTATGCTCCATTATGCTTGCGCAATGTGTGAAAAAAATGTTGTTGAACCTGTAATGAAAACACTCAGATTTTTTGGAAAATTCCCTAAACAATAGCTCAAACCCTCTCAATTTTGATTTGCAGCTCCACAAATATATAATACCATGTGATAATTACTTCACAATGAGATTTAGAAACTAGAGAAAAATTACCAATCTAATTTATTGAAAAAATATGCAAGAGAACAACAAAAGAGAATGAAATAATACATATGAATGGTGCCAATAATGGATATTTATTTTAGTGTACATATTGTAAATGTGTATGGTACATATTTATAATACATTGGGGAAAATTCATGAGCCCTTGGAGGCCATATGGATGCATACAAGTGTCAGGGTAGGATTTGACCCCTAAACCCCCCTAGGTTAATGAATAGGATCCCAAACCTAACCAAACAGTTAGGAATACATGTGTGAACATGTATGGATGCATAAATGTAGGAATGTAAGGAATGGGTGTACACATTTGTGAGTGGGAGAGTCTCTAAGAGGAAATAAATGACCAAAAAGACCACAAAAAATGACATTCACACACTATCACCCCTAGGGGGACCAATTTTAATAAAAAACACTGAAAAAATTAAAAAAATTAAAAAAAATGAAAAACGTAGGGGGACTTAGACATGTTCATATGACTCGACCATGATTCCTAGCATGTTTATACATTGACACATAGACTCTAATAATTTTAATAGGCCTAAATGCCAAGCCTACCACCCCAACTTTGGAGGTATGGAGTGAAAAACTCAGAAATTATCAGTCGTTTATTCAACAACCAATAATAACCAAGGGAAAAAACACCCTGGGCTGATCGGATTGACAAATAAAGTCTAAGAGACCGAGTCTTTTACGGACATTATCATGCTAGAACATTTATTACAATTCCCCCATGGGGTATGAACATGTGATATAGTACAACAAGCACTTCCCAAAAGCAATTCTGAAGGTCTTCTGAAGTCCAAACAAAAAATATTTGTTCGGTTCACCGGGATCACTTGATAAAAAACCACTAAGTACAACTTAGGTGGTAACACACAGCTTCCATATCATGAATAAAACCATGAATATTCTTTCGAATTCGATCAAGCACCTTCATAACTCTGTAAAAAATGTCATGAGAATCAGAAATATCAGAATATATGTCATATGCAGCATAAAATATCAAAGGTATGGTGTGTTCATGAGCGAATGGGTCCATAGTGGGAGAAGAGTGAGAAACCAGATCACACTTACAGTTGAGCGAACCTGGAGGGTATGGATATTTGAAAATTGAACCATGGGTGGTAAATTCAAGTCCAAACAAAGGAAAGGAATTCCCATGAATTCCAAATCTATGTATTTCCATTCAATGAATGGAATATAGGACATAAAACAAACATACACAAGTGACATAGAATTGGAAACTAGGCAATTTTGAGATTTTCCAATTGGTGAACTTGAGGGTTGTTGGGTCTTTTGGGAATGAAATGGTTGGGGAAGTGAGTCTATGAATGTCATAGGTTGTATATCAGCCTATAAATAACCTTAATAATCATAATAGGAATTATCTAAGTGGATTAGGAAAGAGCTTTAAGAAGACACATTAGAAACTAGCAAAAAAAACTAGTTTTGGGAGGAAACTTTGGTGAACTGGCTGGGGGTTCGTCCAAGGGAGGAATGGAGGTTTTAGATTCTGATATATCAGAATTTTGATAAAAAATAGAGACATATGAAACAAATATATGAGAAATGGGTTTCACCCATGCACTCAATGCATGCTCAGGCTTACAATTTTCTTGCTTGCGCTCCCATCTTCTTGCAAAATCTAGAACATCAACATTCTTCTCCTCAAGGAGCTTGGTAATTATGTCCATATTATTTATAAAGAAAGATATTTCATGATGTGAAACTTTGCAATATACACATGTGGGTCTCTCTCTCTTCTTCTTCATCCTCCTGGATATGGAACTCTCATCAGTTGAACTGGAGCTTTATGCATATGAATGCTTCTTCTCTTTCTCTCTTTGTTGTTTCAAATCCTTAACTTTATTCTTTCCTTTGTCTTGATTTGATACACCAGAAGAAAGGGATTAATCCTTAGTGTATTTTATGGTACCCATTTGAACTAGCTAGTCTTGCTCCTAAGTCAAAGACTCCATGAATTCTGCAAGGGTGGGCGTCCTCCAATTTCTAGATGTAAGCTTGCTTGAGTGGAATGTTGAAACAAACACCGAATACTCATGCCCTAGCTTAGAAAGGATGGAAAAGATAAAATGATATTCTTTCTTCTCTATGCCACATTGTTTTAGCTGAAGCAACATCACTTTTAACTTGGTAAATAATTCTTGGATTGTCTCATAGTGAGCTGGACTCAGTGAGATTAGCTCATTTTCTAGTTGATGGCCTCTCATCTCACCAGTCTTCTCAAATAGTGATTCAAGCTTCATCCAGACTTCATTGGGTGTTCCAATATTGTCTACATGAAATACGAGATCTCTCGAAGTGTTGAGACAAATAAAACCAAATTCCTCATCAAGTGTATTGAAGAACTTAGCTTTCTCCACAACATAGTTGGTCTCGGTCTCAGTCCCCATGGTGGCTCTATACAGGAATTTCAACCTCAACTAGATCACCATTTCATCCTTCCATTAAAAATAGTTGATGGAGTAAGCAATGCATGATTATACTCCATTATGCTTGCGCACTATGTGACAAAAATGTTGTTGAACCTGTAATGCAAACACTCAGATTTTCTGGAAAATTCCCTAAACAACAGCTCAAACCCTCTTAGTTTTGATTTGGAGCTCAACAAATACCTAATACCATGTGAAAATTGCTTCACAATGAGATTTAGGAGCTAGAGAAATATTCCCAATCTAATTTATTGACAAAATATGCAAGAGAACAACAAAAGGGAATGAAATAATACATATCAATGGTGCCAATAACTGATATTTATTTTAGTGTACATATTGTCAATGTGTATGGTACATATTTGTGAGCCCTTGGAGGCTGTCAGGATGCATACAAGTGTCATTCTAGGATTTGACCCATAAATCCCTCTAGGTTGACCAATAGGATCCCAAACCTAACCAAACAGTCACGAATACATGTGTGAACATGTAAGGAGGCATAAATATAGGCATGCAAGTAATGGGTGTACACATGTGTGAGTTGGAGTCTCTAAGAGCCAATAAATGACAAAGAAGACCACAAAACAACCACATTCACACACTAGCTCCCCTAGTCAAACAGAAAGTGGATTGTAATCAATGAGGGCACCTAGAATGTTAGGATGATCAAACTAGAGTTCCTCAAATATAAGGATGATCAAAATGGAGCACATCAACTATGATTTAATGAGCCATAAATCACCTAATAGACCAATATTGATCAATATAACCTAAGTAGGACCATACAACATAAGTACTAGAAAAATGAAAATTTATCCTAGGTGTAAGACTGCGGTACTAAGGTATTTTAATTTCTCTAAGACCCCCCCTTAATCCTAAATTAGTACAGTTTATACCAAATGATTTATTTGAGGCCTTGGCAACCAAGGCTCAAGTCACCTCTTACAACAAAAGATTATTTGTGCATGCTAAACGAGGAAAGAGGAAAAACCTCATGGGGAAAATACTCCCTCAAGAATGGACATGATAGAGATGATAAAAAATGTCTTCAATAGGTCCTATTATTCACATGAATGAGCTGAAAGAACAAATTCTTGGTTATGGAATTGGTGAAGATGTTGTGGATGCCAAGATCATGCATCAAATGCATCAATATGCTGTAAACAAAGATCATGTGGAGAGGCCCCTTAATGGTAATCATTTGCTGATGGAGGAGAATCATAAGAATGTATTTTCTTGCATTCATACTCTTCTCTATAAGCATAATCAATCATGGAAAATATATATCTTCAAACTCTTTCCCAAATGACATCAAAAGGTTCAACAAAATATGCCTCATGCACAACTTCCATATCATGAATAAAACCATGAATATTCTTCCGAATTTGATGAAGCACCTTCATAACTCTATAAAAAATATCATGAGAATATGAAATATCATAATAAACATCATATACAGCATAAAATATCAGAGATATGTTGTCTCCATGAGTGAATGGGTCCATAGTGGGAGAAGAGTGAGAAACCAGATCGCACTTATAGTTGAGCGAACCTGGAGGGTATGGAGATTTGAAAATTGAACCATGGATGGTAAATTCAAGTCTAGAAAAAGTAAATGAATTCACATGAAGGCAAAATATATGTATTTCCAACCAATTAATTACATAGAGGACATAAAACAAACATACACAAGTGACATAGAATTGAAAACTAGGCAATTTTGAGATTTTCCAATTAGTGAACATGAGGGTTGTTGGGTCTTTTGGGAATGAAATGGTTAGGGAAATGATTTTATGAATGTCATAGGTTGTATATAAGCCTTTAAATCACCTTAATAATCATAATAGGAAGTATCTAAGTGGAGTAGGAAATATCTTTAAGAAGACACATTAGAAACTAGCAAAAAATGACTAGTTTTGGGAGGAAACTTTGGTGAACTGGTTGGGGGTTTGTCCAAGGGAGGAATGGAGGTTTTAGATTATGATATATCAGGATTTGGATAATAAATAGAGACATTTGAAACATATATATGAGAAATGGGTTTCACCCATGCACTCAATGCATGCTCATGCTTACCATTTTCTTGCTTGTGCTACCATCTTCTTGCAAAATCTAGAACATCAACTTTGTTCTCCTCAAGGAGCTTGGTAATTATGTCCATATTATTTCTGAAGAAATATATTTCATGATGTGAAACTTTGCAATATACACATGTGGTTCTCTCTCTCTTGTTCTTCATCCTCTTGGATATGGAACTCTCATCAGTTGAACTGGAGCTTTATGCATCTGAATACTTCTTCTCTTTCTCTCTTTGTTATTTCAAATCCTTAACTTTCTTCTTTCCTTTGTCTTGATTTGATACACCAGAAGAAAGGTATTAATCCTTAGTGTATTTTATGGTACCCATTTGAGCTAGCTTGTCTTTCTATTGAGTCATAGACTCCATGAATTCCGCTAGCGTGGGCGTCCTCCAATTTCTAGATGTAAGCTTGCTTGAGTGGAATGTTGAAACAAACACCGAATACTCATGCCCTAGATTAGAAAGGATGGAAAAGATAAAATGATATTATTTCTTCTCTATGCCACATTGTTTTGGCTGAAGCAACAACACTTTGAACTTGGTAAGTAATTCTTTGATTGGCTCGTAGTGAGCGGGACTCAGTGAGATTAGCTCATTTTGTAGTTGATGGCCTCTCATATCATCAGTCTTCCAAAATAGTGATTCAAGATTGATCCAGACTTCATTGGGTGTTCCAATACTTTCTACATGAAATAGGACATCTCTCAAAGTGCTAAGACAAAGAAAACCAAATTCCTCATCAAGTGTATGGAAGAACTTAGCTTTCTCCACAACAGAGTTGGGCTCGGTCTCAATCCCCATGGTGACTCTAAATAGGACTTTAGACCTCAAATGGATCACCATTTCATCCTTCCATTCAAAATATTTGAATGGAGTAAGAAATGCATGATTATGCTCCATTATGCTTGTGCATTGTGTGACAAAAATGTTGTTGAACCTGTAATGCAAACACTCAGATTTTCTGGAAAAATCCCTATAGACTCAGATTATATGGAATAATTTACAACATACACTATAGACTCAATAGATACAAGATATACCAACATAAAGTAGAGACAATTGGACCAATTAATAAAGGATGGATTTCTTCCACATGCTTGAACCTGCCTCTTATGGGACACATGTTGCACCCCCTCACACACTCGATGAAAAATCCCATGAAATACATAGTAAGCACAAAAATATGAAAACATATACGCATTTTGAAAACAAGTCTTTGTTTGATATCAAATTGTTCTATTCCCACAGAATGCAAAATACGTATATGTCCATAGTATTTTCCTTATGCACAATGAAACCAATACAAGCGATGCATTGGACAAACAAAAAAAAACATGATATATCATATCATGAGGTTACTTATAACATTTACTTCTAGCTCAACAATCAATCTGGTAAATATGATGCAAAACCAAATTAACACTCATTTATCTAGAATATTTACATGGCCATTTCTCAGTTGTCTACTCACTCAAACTTTATGCAAACCATACCACTCATTAGAAGTTAATCTATCAAACTGGAAGATTTGAGAGTAAATGATAGGAATATTTTTAATCCTCAACTCATTAGAAAATTTATAAAATGCATGATTGAGAAAGCACTTGTATCATTGCAACAATTCCTTGATATTCGTGCACTATACCCAAGACACCAATCCTATCTCACTCAAAGTCAAAATTTGTATTTCATTGGACTGCGGATTTTTTTCCTTTGTGAATATCAATGTTATTAGGTTCATGAGTCCATGAAGTTGACACTTTTTACCATTCAAACAAGGCCACTAAACATATCCTACTCAAGCTATTAAATTATAAGTCTATGTATTCTTTGTCCAAGGATTATTTGACTTTGTTGACATTAGTGTGAATCAGGCTCATGAGTCAACAAATTTAAATCAATTCGTCCTTCAAACAAATATTTTTTTATTTTCTGTAGCAAAGAATTGCCAAAAATTTAAGAAAAAAAAGTTATTCTGCAATATAATTAATTTCGATGATTAAAAAATTTACCATCAAACTACTCCCATGTCTTAGATATGAGTGATAATACATATGCCAAAAATATTTCAGCTAAACATTCACCCACTGAAAATAATGATTAAAAATTATAAATATTTCATTGCAACACTCCAACCCCCTTGTTGGCCTATTTGTCTTCTTTGTCTCAACCCACAGTTCAAAAAAAACACAATACCAACAGGACACCAAAAGACATCGGCCCGACAGAGCAAGTTCATTCGATAACGCACGCAAGGAAGGTGCAGACTCACCCGAGATATATTAATGGGTAAATATCAGAACCATGTTTCTACAATTGGCGAGGGATTATAGTCCCTTGGTGCGTGGCCAAGGTGCTCAACAAAGACAATGGGATGGAGTTCCTCACTCTGCGACAGTGGCACAACTATGTGCCACAGTCCGCCGGTGCGACACGACCTTCTCCCTTAAACTTAAACAAATGGTGCAACTATGTGACACAGTCGATTCCTTATACTTGATAGACAATGCGTGACTTATCTTTTAACTTAGAAACTTAAGCATGAACTCATACACAATAGTCTAGTAATACTTTTAAACAATCATTCATTCATATTGCGACATACTTTCAACAACAACTATAACTATAATAATGTAAGATAAACAAACATTCACATAAACATTCATCCATATAACACAGGAAATAACGTGGAAACCCATTTGGGAAAAACGACCAAGGTGCTCTTCATCTTGCATGAGAAATATAGGTAGCACCTTGCAGCCTGCAACTTGTAGAGTGTTCTTAAGATATGTCTTTCTAACTCAATCTTCTTTCTCTCATGCTCTCTAATTTATTCTCTATCTACTCCTATTGATCCACATACAACCTGGATCGCCTCTTCTACTTTACTAGCGGTCTGTGCCCACAGCTACAAGATCCACTGCTCAACAGCCTTCTCCTTCTACTAGACTCCTCTTTGAGTTAACTACTGAACTACTACTAGATTCTAACTTATTGAATGGAAAACTCAGGAACCCTTATACAAAGAGGGTTCCTTCTATTTATAATAATTACAAGACCATGCAGGGTCGAATGAGTACTAATCAGTTATTACAGACTCAAGTGGTTACAAAATATCTCTGCTACATTAAATTCCATCCCACACCTAGTGGGAAAGTCCTGCAATGTATTAACCACGGCCTTAACTAGTCGCACAAACATCTTTCAACCTTCTGTACCAGTAATAACTAGCCGCAAAATTGTCCTTCCATCTTCTGTCAATTTCTCCTTTTGTAGTCTTCCTTGACTTTCGCTTGTCCAGCATTAAGGCTTCTTCCTTCCTATTCCACTGAATTTGGTCATGTGTTTTCTCATCGCACCAACCCTGTCGCAGCTTCCTATGTTCTGCACTTTCTTTCCATATTTATCCTGCCTTTCTCCACCACACGCATGTTTTATCTTTCTGTGCCAGTTCATTTGTTTCCTTATTGACCTTCTTTTATCTCACCGTGCATGAAATTTTCCTCCTTTGCTTGCGCGTCATCTTATTCCTTGTGCACTTTTATTGGCCCAACAGGTCCCCAACACTCACATGTGGCTTGTCCTAAGACACTAAGAAAAAATGGATATCTCCGCAAAATTGTAAATGATCACAAATCAAGTATCCAACTCGAGCTCTAGCCTAGGCTGCGCGAGAGGAACAACCTTGTCCTGAAATTCCTTCAACATCTATTGCACTATAGCAACTTCCACTGTTACTTCCTCCGCTTGTGCAACCAATTTCCCCACTCGGTCGGAACTGATATGTTTCAATGGTCCTTCCTATAGTGACTACGAAATATGCTGAAGCTTTTGCTACATAGGATGAATAAGGCTTGTGAGTTGCGCTAATTTCGGTTGGTGTGCCTCCACTTCCACTTCCCTAGTTCTCTCTTGGTCACGGAGAGCTTGGACTTCCTACTGCAACTACTTGATCTCAACCCTCTTGTAACCTTTTCCTGAAATGACAGTTTTTTCATTTCCTCCTTTGCCGCGATGATTTTCTCCTCGGCTTGTTGCGCATTTTTTCGGATCTTTTCTCCAGTCTCATCTTCTATAAGCACTTCCCATATTGTGGAAACTCCTTCAAATTCATTAAAGTAAAGTTTTTCTCCTTTGATTATCTTTCCAATAGCCTCAGAAACTACTCTACTTCACTCTTTGAGCACCTCAGGAGGTGTGCTCTGTACCTGCTTAGCCTGAAGCTCTTCAACCGACTTCTTCAGTTCCACCGCAATCCGCGATAGCCAAGAAACCTTAGCAACTGAATATTCATATTCTTGGCCCGTTTCTGGTGGGAACTTAGTGAACGCGCCTTCAAGAGCTTCAACAAGTGCAATGTGGCTTTTCTCGTACATCACAATTTCTTGTTCTTTCTCTTTCAGGAGGGCCTTGCGCTGCTTGGCCTTCCTTTGCTGTTTTTTTTCCTGATATGCAACAACATTCTCTTGAAGCCGTATTTCAGTTGCGATTTCCTATTGCCCCTCATAGACTTCACCCAATGTGAGCTTGTAGAATGTGTAAAAATCTTTGACAACATCATCAAATGCACCCATCATCATTCCTGTTTCCATTGCGCGCCCGTGGATTTGTACTTTGATTGGAGGCACTAGCTCTGGTGTAACTAACGAGACGTTGGGATCCATGCCACATGTTTCAACCTCAACAATGGTTTTGATGTCGTTAATGGCCTATATGAGCTTATTGAGATGCTCTGTAACTTGACCAGTCATGTTTTCCTACTGCATATATAGAACCTCGAGGATTTTCTTGGTGACCTTGGCTACAGCATCTGATAGTGTGCGAATATCATCCTCTGTCAAGGTATCCATGTTAGAAATTTTGCTATATTTTCTCAATTTGTGCAGTGGCCCACATTGTTTTTGTTGTTCTTCCTATAGGTTGCGGATGTCCTCGTCAGTAGGTGTCTATTCTCAATCGCTTCGATGGGAGCCACCATCACTGCTGTTATCATATGTTCATTCTTGCGACTGATTGTATTGAGTGTCGCCTCCATCATTTCATTGGCCATTATCTTGGCCATTTCCCTGGTTCATTGGTGGGTATTTAGGGTCTGTGCCTTCTCCTGTTGGCTCTGCTACTGGGCCGCACCATTTAGTAGGCCACTCCTTGACGATTACATCCACATCATCATCAGTGATCATGAACACTGCCTAGTGCGCTTGCTCGATTAGGTCATTCTTTAGCTCCAAGATCATGTTATGCGCACCCACCTGGAAATTGATGAAGGCCACATATTTGTGCACCATCACAGCTTGGAATCTATGGGACTGCTTGATAACATCATGTAGCGCCTCGGCATGCAGAAAAAACTTGATGTTATTATCTATCTAACAGATCTTGTTTTTCTTGTCTTCCCATAGGTTCTGGTACTTTGCGCCAAGGCAAGGTAGTGGGACATCCATTGGTTCATAGTTTGGTGGTTTGGCCAACAAGGTGAACGAGATCAGGAGGAGCAACCAGGAGTACTGAAATTTATATTTAGGATGCTCCTGTGCTTGCGATGCAGCATCTATCAGTTCATTTAGTAGGAACTATGACCAGTTGAAAGTAACACCTTGTGCACATTTCTCTGCAAGTTCTACCGCTCCAGCGGTGCATTCATTCGACCTCATCTTGTGCAATATCTTGCACGACAGGATCCTTGTAGTGAACTGCATGTTGGCTTCTTCGATAGCGGGAATTGAGAATCCCCTACCTATGCACTAAATCTTATACTTCTGCTTCATCTTGGTGGTATCCCTGTTATGGTGCAAATACGGCGTAGGGTCGTGTCCTTTCTTTGGAAGTCCTATGATTGATGAGATAAGCTTGACATTGACCGAGTATGGTCAATCAAGCCATGGGATCCCTCTGTGGAAACATACCAGGATTTGTTTGACATATGTATTGGCCTGCAGGCTATGGCCAAAATGTGGCATGAACAATAAGTTCATCAATCCTACTTAGTCGGCACTAGTAGCCCACTTCATTGGCTTGAGAACCTCAGGCCCAGTTGGCCCAGTCTAAATCATGACCATGCAGTTATTTCTTTCCAAACCTAGCTGCTAGCGAGTGTCAACATCCCCGAATACCAACTTGGCGAGTTTTGGCATTATGTCCATTAGCATGGGTACACGCTCGGGGATTCGGGGTGCAACTAAATATGTGTGCGCTTTCTTGGGAAGCGTCACATACTCCATGTCATCTCTCCTCGGCCGAAAATAGTCTGGGAAGATTTCTTCTTCCTCCTCAGCTTTCAAGTCTCTACGGGGTGGGGAGTACTCCTCCATCATCTCTTACTTTTGCAATTCCTCCTCCATCGGCTCTTTCCCAGGGTTGTCCAGAATGGCATTAGCCTTGCGTTTCCTTGACAGTCCTAGCCTAGACGACTCTCCAGACGCTCTCTCCCCAGCCTGTATCGGCTCCATGGTAGGTTGTGCAGGTGCAGTTGATGGGTTCTAAACATGTTTAGGAATAGGGACCAAACCAGGGGGTGGAGCAGGGGCCGAAGAATCCACAGGAGCAGGCTTCTTTCTTGTTCGTGCCATTGGGTCGAGTTCTGCTTCTTGGCCTGGTTGTTGTACTTCGAGTGATATGATGTCCTCTTCAATTGGAAACCTAGAGGTGAAATTCACGTCGGATAGCTCACTTGTACTGGATATCTCTATTACCATGGGTATCAGCTCACTCTATGACAGGCTTCGAATCTGTAAACTCTCAGCTCTAGTTTTCTCATTCTCTCTCTATGTGCGTAAAAGACTGCATGATGGTGAAGCCTTGTATTTATACATGCCTATGAGTCCTACAGTCTTCGTGCAATGGGAGGTTGAGGTCTAACTGATCACATGGGCTTCTTGGCTGATGCATTCCTTCATTAACTCAGCTACTTGAGTGTTTCATTTTACCTGTCAACAGAGTTATGGCAGTTATGACGCGGACGATTGATGGGACCAAAAATCACATTGTCATTCTCCTCGTATATTGTCAAATTAATGACGCTTAGATGTTATAACCACCTCAATATTTTTTGGATATTCACATTTGAATGTCGGTCAGTCTATCATTTCCTCTTTTTCTTGTGATTTGCACTTTTTTCTAGTGCTTTGGTTGGTTTTGCCGCAAACGTGCAATAGAACAGTTTCCACCTCTTCCTCTTTTTTTTTCATGCGCAGTGCGATTTTAACCAGGGATGTTATTACCATCATAGTATGGTTACATGCGACTGCCATTCACCATACCTGTCAAATAAGTTCCATCTATTCTCTGCAATATTACTGCGCCTGCAACATTGATGTGTGGGATCACATATGGCCCTAGCCAATGTGTCTTTAGCTTCCTTGGGTGTTTGAAAAAATTGCTGTCATATAGCAACACAAGTCCTTCGACTTTGAATGGTTTAACCCGGATATGGTGATCATTCCATTCTTTCTTTCTCTACTTCTCGAAAATCTAATGAAATCCTGCGATGAAGCGTTCTGCTTCCATCTGAACAAGCTGCGACAACCTCTGTTCGACAACCTATCTGTTGGTCATCTTCATCAATGCATTAATCCACAGGATTGGCATAATAGCTTCCTGTCCATATCACGGTCTGAATGGCATGTTCCCTTTCAGTCATTTGCAAGTTGTGCAATAATCCCATAGCACAACTGATACTTTCTGATCCTAGTCATCTCAGTGCACATTGGATACCTTGTTCAATGCGTTTTCCAGAATCTTGGTAAGGCTTTGACTGTTCCATTTTCCTGAGGATAATAAGGCGTTGTCTTCTTATGCTGGATCTAAAACTCTGTAGTAAGCTCAGCAATCATTTTGTTAACAAAATGTGTACCTTGGTCACTCAGTAGAATTTTTGGGCATCCAAATCTAGTCACCACATTTTCAAATAAAAACTTTACCGCAATCGCAACAGTGCAATCTTTAACAAGCACAACTTCATCCCATCTAGTTAAATAGTCTATCGCAGTGATAATGTAGCATGCGCCAGTTATTTTACCTGGTGGACTTATCGGTCCAAAAAAATCAACAACTCAGTTTTTGAATGCTTGGAGTGTTATCTGTGGTGCAAGCGACATCTCATCACGACGCGATGGTTTTCTTGTCCTTGGGCAGATATCAAAGCACCTGTAGAAGCTCTTAGTATCCATGTGTATGGTTTTCCACCATAATACTACCTGCAATATCTTACGCATGGTTTCTTTTCTTACGTAGTGTCCAACTGCGACACTAGCATGTGCTTCGCTCATAACCCAAGGGCGCTCATAATAAGAAACATAGCGGCATAGTATTTCATCCATGCCCAACTTATAGAGGTGTCCAACAATCAATGTGAAGTCGAAAACTCTGATGACCAAGTGTTTCTTCTAATTAGTGGAGAATCCTTGAGGCACATAGCCTATACTTAGAAAGTGGATGATAGCATTAAATCCCTTGTTCTGATCTTCTATCATACTGACCACAAAGAGTTGCACATCAGTGAAGTTAGCTTCCAAGTTGGTTAAATATTCACCACTTTCTATCCAAGACAACTGGTCTAGCCCAACATTCAATCGACCAGGTTTGACAATGAACTGAAAATCAAATTCTTGAAACAGGAGAAGCCATCTACATATCTCCCCCCCCAACACGGGCTTGTTGACTAGTTATTTCAGCACTGAATGATCAGTGTACATATGGAAATGTCCACCCAACAAATAGTGTCTAAATGTTTGGAGTGCATAGACCATAGCAAGGCCTTCTCTTTCTGTCTTCATGTAGTTCTTTTGTTTTGTTGACAGTTTTCTGCTAGCAAAAGCAATAGGGTGGTCAAGAGCACCCTCTCCTGGTTGTGTCAAGACAATGCCGAGTGTGACAGACAACCCATCGACATGAACATGGAACTCCTTCTTCCATTTGAAGAACACAAGTATTGGTGCAGTGGCCATCTTGTTCTTTAATTTGTCTAAGCTTTCTTGACAAGTTGGTGTCCACTAAAACTTTACATCTTTCTTCAACAACTTATCCATAGGTGTAATGATCTCTGCATACCCTCTGATGAAATTCATGTAGTAGCCTATATGTCCTAGCATTGATCTGATTTGGATGACTGATGTAGGTGGTAAGTACAGGATAAACACAAGTTTTGTTGGGTGAACCAAAATGCCATTGCGACACACGATGTGACCCAACATAACACCAAATGGTGCGCAAAAAATACATTTCTTATAATTGAGCACGATTTGATATTGGCGACAGCGGCCCAGCATAATGCAAAGACTCTGAATATGTTCTCATACTATACCAAACATATTCCAATCATCAAAGTAGACCTCAAGAAATCTATGAATGAAATATTTAAAAGGAGAGACTACTATTCTAGAAAAAATAGTAGGTGGATTCTTGAGTCTAAAGGGCATTACCGTATACTGGTAGCATTCTCATTTTGTGACGAAGTTTTTTTTGTGGCAATACTCCTTTGTGATTCTAAATTGATGATAACCAGAGAATCCATCGATGAATGAATACATCTCTTGCCCTCTGACGCTTTCAAGTAATTCATTTGTAAATGGTGTTGGGAATGGATCGTGAAAACATGACTCATTCAGCGTTCTCAGGTCGACACAGATCCTAACTTTTCCTGTTGTTTTCTTATCCTTGATCACTATAGTACTGATCCACTTTGATTTTTCAATAGGTTCTGTTAGCACCTAATTTGTGCTAAATGAGACGAAAGGATTCTGACCCGAAAGAGATGAAGCAGGGCCTGCAAAATTTTCACGAGGGGAAGCCTTGGTAGAATAGTAATGAGCCCTGGGTAATAAGGGAGATATTTGAAAGAGAAGATGGAGGGTATTTATAAGGATGAGAGAACCTGCACTAGTCACAGTCCGTCGAGTGGAAAAGAACCCTGAACTTAGAGTTGTATGCAGGCCCACCTGTGATTGGCTGCACAAAACGAGAGGAAGAGGACTTGTCAAATGAGGCGCTGAAGGTGGAAATGTTTTCAATGGTCACAATTAGAGATTGACGCATATCTATGGTGAAGAAACCATTTCGCGAGTTCCAAGTGCATACCAAAATTCTCCTCTCCGAATTGGTGAAATGTTTAAAACCACGATGATTTGTAACAGTGGAGATCGCAAAGGCCCTAGATCGACGGTGGAGATTGATTCCTCCGATCGAAAGTGCACTACGGAGATAGTGAGCCAGAATCCATGAAATGCGTTAAAAGGTAGATTTATTCGATGACGGATATTGATGCAAGGGAAGATCTATGGTGAAAAGATCGTTTCGCCTACCATAAATGCTCGAAAGAAATCCTTAGTTGGGAAAAGAGAAATTTGGTAAAGTTCTCCACATCGGACAGCTAGAGAGTGAAAAGGTCTATGATCTATGGCAGAGGTTATAACCCGTGAAGCGGAAGTACACTCGGGCTGAAGAAAGTAAACTATGCCAAGGATGATGGACCCTAACAGCAACCAGAATTCGGGATACAACTATGAGAAAATTAGGTGAGCAGGGAACTTGAAGATGCAACATCTTTTGGACCCAGTGGAAAACATTACCTCCATCATTTTCTGTTTTATGTCACCCATGGGAAGAGGCCATGATACAATTTGTTAAGAATTTGTTTCTGATTTTGTAACTGATTTTGGCCCTGTTTCGAGGTTGGTCTCGGGGGCCCAAAACACTTTAAATAGGATCCTCACAGAAGGAGAAAGGGTTGGTTGGTTTTGATTTTTCAAAACTATTGTGTTTGTAATATTTTTTTATTAATATACAGAGCCAAATGCTGGTGATATGCATTTTACAGGGATTCTTGTGTGTTTCCAAATTACAATCGGTAGATTTATTTTCTCATGTGCATGTTATTTCCAGTGCTTCTTTACATTATGTTTCTCTTCATGTTGTAGACTTATTTTATAATGGATAGGAATTCATACTCATATTCTCCTGCCATTTTCTCCGATATCCACTAAATGTTTCTTCCAAAATTGGCATGGAATTCATCCTCACAGTGCTCTACGCTAACAGACTGTCATCCTTTTGCTATTACCACTAGACCCCAACTACAACGATAGTGATCGAGGCAATACCTTGCTCCTATAAGCAGCTTCCTCTGCAAACTGCTCTGTTTCCTTGGATTTTTTACTCCATAGCCCAATAGATCTTTCTTTTGTTTCCAACCACCAATGTTTGATACTTATCTTGTGACAATATAAATTTTCCATTCTTATGTATGTGTGAGAGATCCCTCTTTGGAATTGGAAGAGCCAGCTCCCTCTCCTAAAGTGGTTTTGCTGTTACCTCAGGATCCACCTTCCTACAACCTTGGGTGCGATTCTAGGTGCTAACAAACTGGTGTCATTGCTGGGTAAAAAATTGAATATCATCCCTGGGAAGAACGACAAATATTCAATCGATAAAGGGTTTCTGCGGGCAAAAAGAGACTCCTACAAGTGAATAAGGTTGTATATTTTCCCTAGCGACTCCACATTGTTTCTGAGCTACATACAGAAGTCATCCTGGCTTCCCAATGGCCGCATACCGGAGGTAATCCTAACACCCAAGTTTTTCAAAGTTTGGATAATCTGAATAGGCCGTTTAGGAATAAGGGAAAATATCAGTTAGTTGTTCCTCAGTTTGAAAATTCCTCCACTCAAGAATTCTGTAGCGTCCTATATTCTGCGGAGGAGGCTTCCTTTAAAGGTACCCTGCCGAAATCCAAGTCAGAGTCAGATCTGAGAAATACTAGGGTGAATCCTGATCGCTTGGAATCCTACCTATTGGACTCTCTCCGATAGAATCTTCAAATACCTAGGAACCTTGTTGTCCATAATTTTCAACCCCATACCCCCCTAGCAATGAGAAATCAATTTGTCTTCCAAGTCCCACCTGCAGTCCTGAACCCTCCTGTACCAATGGCTGGAAATTTTTTCCCACTAGAGCTTCCTTTCATGTTGCATGACCTCCCAAAAGGTTATGCCCAAAGAGTCACCTTCTATAACAGGGAAGGAAATTTCACCGCTGGGCAGCATGTTGAAAAATTTGAATACTTCTTGGATCTAGACTTGGTAGATTATGATGATCTAAAGATGAGGTTGTTCGGGTGGAGCCTCTTAGGGGAGGCTAAGAAGTGGTTTAAATATTTACCTGCTAGGTCCATCCGCACATTTGTAGCCTTCCAAACTGTGTTCTTGGAAATATGGGACGATAAAAGAATCCCCCTATAAGTCCTATCCCAGTAAAATAGTTTGAAGAAAGGTGGTTTTGAGTCAGTGCATGAATTCTCCGGAAGGTTTATGAGAATGTACAATTCCATTCCCGCCAAAATCAAACCACTAGTTGGTGTTGCGAAGATACACTACGCTGATGTTTTTGATAGAAACTTCACTCTGTTGTTAACAGAGAGGAAGTCAACTAATCTCCCTGCGATGTTTCAAGATGCCCTAGAAGTGGAATCTAACATGATGGTGAGTAGGAATATCAGGAAAAAGATGGAAACATGAAAAGTTGGGGAAGATGGGTCATCTACCGCTGTTGCTTCAACTAACGATGTAAAGTTTGAAATGATGTTGAAAATGATAGAGAAGTTGATGGATAAGTTGTCCATAGACAATGGGTCATTGAACAGGGAACAAAATGAATGCCAAATTAGAAACCCAAACTTTAGGAGGAAAAATCGTCCTTAGCCTCCGTAGATTAGACAAAGGGAGGCCAAAAATCCTAGTAACCCGAATGATCAGCAGATACAACCACCTTTTCCCGAGAATTATGTCCATGGTGGAGGTGATGAAGAACCCGTTGAAGATCAGATCCACCATTTTGGAGATCTGGATTCTAATATATGCCTCATAGAAGTGGAACACAACCTGTATACCTAGGAAGAAGATCGAAAGAACCTTGAAAAGGAATCAGAACAGTATCAACAGACATACATGCAGGCCATAGATGAAGTCAAGAGAAAAATCCATCTGAGGAGTAGAGACATCATGTTCAACAAAGGTAAGACAAATCCAAATCATCCCTCCTCTAGTATGCAAAGTGAATACATAAGCAAGGAGAAACTAAAAGAACAAATTCCATGCAAAGAACCCATGGACAGAGGTGAAAAGGTAAAATAAGTTAGACCACCCACACCTATTGAAGTGGAAAAGGTTTCCCCTATATTCAATCTATAGACCAAACTCTCCAAGGTAAAAATATCTATGCCCTTCAACAAATTGCTAAGAAATAAAGAATACAAAGATAAGATAACTGGGATGGTTAAAGGATGGGGAAATTTTCAAACCGACATCCTGGAATTAAATTATGACACCCCCACCATAAGTTTTGGGACCAGGCTCGAAAATGGAGATGAAGAGGAGGTTCCTCCTTTTTATTTAAGCTTGAATGTACATGACATGGTTGTACATAACGCTATGCTGGATTCAAGAGCGTCACATAATCTGATGCCAAAATGGGTGGTAGAAAGTATTGGGTTAGAGGTCATTAGACCCTACAAAGACTTATATTCTTTTGATTCCATAAAGGTGAAATGTCTTGGGTTAATCAAAGATATGGTAGTGAATCTGACAAAAATTCCTTCCAAAACTGCAGTGATGGTTGTGCTAGTGGCAGACATTCCCGCCAAGTTTGGTATGCTGTTGTCTATGTCCTGGACCTCCAAATTAAAAGGGATCCTGAAACTAGATATGTCTTATGCCACCATTCCTATGATCGGAGGTAGTAAGAGTTTGTACAGTGAGAGGAGATCCCCTTATGTATTTATCAGCCCAAACCAGCCGAACGAGCATGCTATTTACACTGTCGACACTGAACTGGAGTCGTCCATCTTCTTCAATGATGTTTCCCTTGGCGCTCTCAAAATCCTAGCATCTGTCGAGGAAGAAGAAGAAGAGATTACCAAGGAACAAGACACTTTAGGAGTGAAAGAAAGAGAAGAAGGTATTTGGACCTTATACTTTGATGGTTTAGTCGCTAAAAGCGGAGTTGGTGCAGGTGTGTATATTATTTCTCCCATATAATACTTTGAGAGCCTGTCTTACCAATTAAATTTTGAATGTACTAATAATGTAGTAGAGTATGAGGCTTTATTGTTGGGACCGCATGCCTTAAAGATAGGAAAGCTAAGCGGGTACTGATTATTGGGGATTTAGAATTGGTTATAAATTAGATTAATGACATATATCAAACCAGGAATCCTAGAATGAGATCCTAAAGAAATGAAGTGTGGGACATGTTCAACAATTCTTTCACTGAATACATGGTTAAGGTAGTCCCCAGAACTAAAAACACAGTTGTTGATTCCCTAACAGTTGTTGTTGGAAGATTCGGGGCCCCGGAAGCTGGGCAAAGGGAACATAAGGTATGCATCACGAATAGGCCCGTTATACCTAACAACTCTAGACACTGGAAATTTTTCAAAGATGATGAACAGATTAAGAGTTTTTTGGAGCTATCTAATTAGTTTGCAAACACCCAGATAGACAACAAGAACTGCCACCTCGAAAATTTTCAGGATGTCGAGGGTGATGAAAAAGGAAGTGATAAAGGAAGGAAGTATAGAGATTCCTTGGGGGTAAAAGACATAGTGAAACTAAAGGGTAATAATATCCCCAGAGGATTCATTCCCCTAGAGAATTTTTTCAACCAAAATGATGTGGCTAAAGATCCCAAGATGAATCCTACATAAGATTCTGTCGAAGATAAAAACATTGGAACCAAGAGCCATCCGAAGATCATAAAAATGTCAAAGAAATTGCCTACCAAGGCGAAGGAAGATTACATCAGCTTGATGATGAAATATACTGACATCTTTTCATCGAGCTAAGAAGATCTTAAACAATACAACACATCCATCATACAACATACCATCCCCATAAAACCAAGCAAAAATCCTTTCAAACAAAAATTGAGGAGGGCCAATCCAAAATTGTTTCCCATAATCGATAAGGAAATCAAAAAGTTGTTTGATGCCAAGATCATTGTAACACTCATATTTTCTAAGTGGGTCACTAATGCTGTGCTAGTTAGAAAAACGAATGGTGAGATTCATATATGCATAGACTTTAGAAATCTAAACATGGTTTCTTTGAAGGATAATTATCCTTTGCCGAAGATGGAACACATATTACAGACGGTTGTGGGGTCTGAGAGAATTTCCACCATGGATGGTTTCTCAGGTTACAACCAAGTGAAGGTATTTCTTGAAGATAAGGAAAATACCGCTTTCACCATGCCCTGGGGGACTTTTATGTATGCCAAGATTCCTTTTGGTCTCATGAACGCATGAGAAACTTTCCAACATGCCATGGATATAGCATTTGCTAAAGAGAAAGATAAATTTGTGGTGGTCTATATGGATGACATTACTATGTATTCCAAATCGGAGAAAGAACACATCCAACATTTGGAGAAGGTTTTTTCTAAAATGCAGGAGATATGGGATATCATTGAACCCCTGGAAATATAATTTTGGATTAGAAGAAGGAAAGTTGCTGGGGCATATCATCTTGAAGGATGGTATAAAAATAAACAGAAAAAGAATTAAATCCATCAAGAAGGTTGAAGAACCTAGTATCAAAAATGAAGTACAGGCCTGTTACCACCTAAGTTGTACTTAGTGGTTTTAATCAAGTGAGCCTGGTGAACCAGATAGGGTTAACTTGTTCGGACTTCAAAAATACCTTTGGAAGTACTTCTGGGAAGTGCTTGTTGTATCATATCACATGTTCATACCCCATGGGGGAATTGT